>CM023490.1:75400051-75792987 GCA_013339685.2 Hyalomma asiaticum
GGTTCAAGTCTTCACTCCCCAGTCCGTACCACGTGAAACACTGAACAGCTTATAACGAAAGGGAAGGGGTCAAGGGCTCGTTCTTTATTTGTTAAAAATAACTTAATGAGCAAACAGACAATTCATTGTATGTTTGCTCATTAAGTTGGAGAGCTTATGGCATACCAAAAATCTACTGTGCACAACAGCGTCCCTGTAACAATACTGTGGAACCAGATAACAGGTCGTGTAATTGTTTTGGTATTTGCGGTCTGCAAGAATGACGAACCCCAAAATGCAGAAAACCGCAACAGCGTGGACAATGAGAAATAATAATAACGAACATTCGCAAATGAGTCACATGCCTCTGACAAAGTTTAAATATGACCGAGATCGAGCACAACGACACTCATGCTCATATGAATGCTGAGCTGCGAGAAGTCATTCCACCACCATAAGACGTCATGATTGCCTGCGACAGTTCTGCTGGCATGCCACAAGAAACAGTGCGCGATTTTCACATCCACATCACATGCACGTAAATTTCGCAGCCCTGAACTGAAATCTCACGACTGCAATGCCACAGTGAAAGAACGCGCAGCAACGGTTGCCCTACAACGCGTGATATCACTTGCATGTATTCGTCTGTGTAAGACACGAGTAAATTACTACTATCCCACATTGTTGTACAGGCGCTGCACTCGCTACCCGTAACGACCAAATTACAGGATGGTGGGAACGAATCCAATGCACTCCTTACTCACTAATCAGGCTGAACACGCACATAGACCTAAGAAAGTTTCAGAATGCATTCATACACGGTGATCTGAATAATAAAACAACAGTTGCGTTGCTTTGCGTTTAATGCGTCAGCTATCTTAGAGCTTACATAGCATTAATCCTCCTTGTATCTGTCACAGACCGATTTGCCCTATCCGCGGCACACATGAGTGATCTCACAGGCATCATGATAAGCCATTCAAATGTGGTACTTACATTTATTTTTGGCGAGACGTAGTTATTGGTGTTACGGGATCCAGTCACAGAAGCGCGGGGATTGAACCAGGGTTAACGTAAGGAGGAAAGTAGAAAGAACATAATGCCACCACACAAACACACGCAGAAGTTGCAGCACGGTAACGGAATTTTCGCCAGAAACGAAGGATGAGCCGGCCGCCAACAACTTGACTACACTGACACCACCTGCAACCACGCAAACGAGCTTGCCTTTGCTTCGCGTCTCCGCGTGTTTGCGCCAGCCTGCGCCCTCTCGCCTCATCCCCCCGCCGACCGGCGAGAAGGAGCCGGACATTCTGGCGCCTCCCTCCCGGCCCCATTGCAGCTGGCGACATCTCGGCGCCCCGTGCATTGCGCCGACGCCCGCCGACGCTTTGAGCCATGCCCTGCGTTTTTATCTCCGGTGGGGAGGGAGGGGGGGGGGCGGTATTCTCCCACGTCTGCTTACCGTCTTGCGTAGGACGTTTCGAAGACGGATTCATTGTCCCTCTGATGTCGCTCCCGCTTAGTTCGCGTGGCTGACGTCTTTGAGACGTCAGCCACGCGAACCAAGACGTTAATCCCCCAATAAGACGTCTTTTTGGTCTTGTGTGCTAGCTGGGACAGCATTTCACTAGGTAATCATAAAATGAACGCAGTCATATGGTTGAAGGTTGTGCAAAAACCTCCTCAGCCTGTTCTTTAACACAAGCAAACATAGAATAATGGATCAAGAAGCTTATGTATTTAATGGAAAGCACCATAAATAATTTTCTTTTTGTGCAGCATTGGGTGATGTCAGCATCTCGTAGGTCAAACAAACACAGGAGACCTGAGCAATTTGCAAGTCCATCTCACCAGCTGTGTCCTTGAAAGTGATTGACGGGCCCTCCTATTCGCTCATTCATCTGGCTTTCAGCTTGAGCTTGCACTTCAGTTAGGCCCTTATTTCCCTGCCTTAAAGCAGTGCAGTCCTCCTTTGTCCTCTAGACCTGAGCAGTCAAAGTTTGCAGTTATGCTAGAGCATTTTTAAAGTTATTGTCAATGTTACAGGAGTATGCTCTGATGAACTGTCCGTATTTAGGTGTGTGTTTTGCACGTGGAATCCTCAATGGCTTGTAAAATGTTGGTAGAATTAAGCATGGTGTAACAAAAATGATAATACATGCAAACACCCAGTCGGCGGTGGCAAATAACACACATAGATACAAACACCTAGACACGGATGCTTTCACCTGTGAAGCACAAATCAACAGCATGGGCAATGGTTAGGTGCCTGTACAGCGTGACACTTCCAATTGGATGACAGGTCGGCTGAGGTGATCCTTATGTAGCCTCCTGAGCAAGTGATGAAACCACAGCACTTGTGGTCAGCTGCTCTTGTAGGTGCAGATGGCACAAAGCGTTTGCACACACGTCTTTGGCAGTCGATTCCTGTTGTAGTATCAGCAGCCCTATGAAGTACAAATCGATATCACAAGAAAAATTTAGTTGATACCCTAACTCTCCCATTAATTGCACTTGTTTAGTAACAGTTCTCAAAAACGATCAATTGTAAACAACAAATTATTATTAAATTTTGGTCAGCAGTCATGCTTGTAACAGATATTTTAACTCTAAATGCGGAGCTGTTGGCTGCTATCTGCATTTAATTTGCCGTGGAAACAAGTGAAAGTGACACATGTATATATTCATGATTTACACCAACTTCCACAAATGCAGAGTGAAAATAACATACACACAATGAAAATGGAAGTGGTATGTTATAGTCATTGGCCATTCAAATCAAAATAACACTGCTGTCACAATCTTATTCTTAGAGATGGCATCTGACAAGCAGCAAGTACGATCGACGAATCGCTAACACACGCGTGTGTTTTCTTGCCTCGAGCAGCTCACATGTACTCCATCCTTACGTAGTTTTCCCCAGAAGTGGAAGACATGCCTTCTTTATCTGCTTTTCAATTTCTCTGCAATACCTTGCTATGCGGTAGTATTCATCTACTGAGATCCCGGCAAGTGGAAATCCGTGATGAGCGACTGTTGCCGCCATAGTTCACGATCAGAATCAATCTTCGTAGTAAAACGGCAGCATGGATATCCACACGCTATCCGATATGCGTGGAAACCTAGCATCTCTGACTGTTACATGCGACATAAATTGTACAGGTCAAAGCTAAAAGTAAGAGAGACCATACTTGCATGTTTTGGAAGGTGGCACACCTCCAAGAACTTCACTCTCGAAGCCTGCGAAGTCGCTACGGGTGAGAGATTCACGTACTATATCGCCGAACGTCGCGCGACTGGAATCGCCGTAAAGACGTAGACAGAAAGATGCGCCGGCGACTCACCGCGTTCAACATCACGCGCAAAAACGCTGATCACATCGGTCGGCGTGCGAACGGTGGCCATCGGTGCCGGCGACGATCGACATCGGAGAACTCTAGAGCCGCAGAGGCACGGAACACTCTTACGGAAGATTCCCCGTGGCTCTCGTCGCGAGAAAATCCCTATGCAACTCTGTCCCTAGGTTTTGGGTCACATGACCTGGTGACGTCACGGATCAACGGCCTTCATTTAGAAGCTTCGCAAGTGCACCACCCTCATACTAGAGCGTCTAGAAAGGTTTCTAGGCACTCTACCTTTCTAGGCACTACTCATACGCGTGTCGGAGGTCCCGAGAAGCAATTCTCGGGCTGTTATGTGAGCGAGCTCGTTTCCCCCAACTACGCAGTGGTTGGGATAGTAGCTGGGTGAGGATTCGGTGCGCCATAGGGCCATACTGGCCTTTGGAGAAATTGCGGTGATCACCCTGCATCGATGCGTTTGCAGTTTCTTCAGGAATCAAAATCGATCGACTTTGTTTTCTGCAAAACGCATTGATGCAGGGTGTTCAATAGCGCCACCAATAATCGTCTGCTCTTTTACGAGTATTGCGCCGTCTATGGTGAGTGGCAAACACTGGTTTAGAGGATATGCCGGACGCGAACCAATGGCAGTTCCCCTTCCTGGTATATCTGGCATTTGAAGCAAGATGGCTCTCAGTATAAATATAAGATCAGCTATTTCCACATCAGCCTCGATTAATTTCCAGACTGATGGGATTTCACCGTGTTTACCAACTGGAAACCTCATCTACTCGCACTGGGACGTCGGCTAGGCCCGGTAAGGGCACACAGACGTGACACGGGCGTCCCAAAAACGGTGGACACCGAAGTCGACGACGACGGCGATCGGCGAGGCTCCATTTGCACGAGGCAGGCACGCATTGTGCCCGGGTCAGCAGAATCGCTCGATTTCGTGCGCGTCGACCCACCTCGAAACTACCGTGGCGTGAAGTGCTAGTGACGGCAGCGGCGATCGCATTCGACAACATAGAGGTCGAACAAGTCCGGATTGTGAGCCGCACGACGCGTCAAGTTTGTCGCACAAGACGAACGCGCGCCCAAGTCGTGCGCATGTTTCGACACTGCTGATGGAGTCTCCTCCTCCGGCGTTGTGCATCGTTGGTGTGTCTCGGCGTTGACTACAACAGGCAGCATGACGAGCAGGTATTGTTGACATGCCAAGCATCGGGCGTAGCTAAAATCGCGGGGCTTGCCAACCGTGGCTGCAGTCGAACGAATGCCGTTGACTGCAGGCGGAAGGCGGGATAACTGTTCTTTGTGGTGATGGGTCCCGAGCATGATTTTCATGGGAGCAAAGCTCGGCCCCCAACTGCGGGCTTCATGTGCACCGCACTACACCAGTGCTGTCGATGCAGCTTGTGTGAACGCACCAAAAGAGATGGATAGTGCTCTGGTACCTGCGTCTGGTTTTCGCAGACGGGGTTTGAAGAGCCTTTCTCTGCCTTCCGCAGGATGTGATGTCCTTTATGTAGACGAAGAGTTAAAGTGCCTTCAATGTGAAGAACATCATGTATTTCCAGCCCCGATGGCATCAGCTATTTTAGAAAAGCTTTGCCTAACTTGGGTTTGGCTATGTGCAAGAGCACATTGAACGAAAAGTTCTCAAAAGGAGGCTTCAGCAGAAGGCCTTCTTTACACAAAATAACCAGCAAGATGACAACTGTCTTTCTAGAAAACATTCCATATAAAACTTAGTGGGCAAATGAAACCTTATATAGCCAGTGCACTGAAGGAGTATGTGTGCCTTGGGGTGGAACGTACTAAATGCTTGCTGCTGAGGAGCTCACAAAGAACTTGAGCATTGTTTTGTAAAGGACAGCAGAATTTTAAACTTCAGTTTCCGTTGTCTACCCCATGCATGTAGCCTATAGTCTGTTTCAGGAGCTCCATGCCATCGAGAGCAGAATTCTTCCGAAGCGAGACGAAACGCCATTGTTTGGACACGCACACCCCGCTTCATCTTCCTCCTTCCAGAGCTGCAGATGACAAGCCGCAGAAGGGCACGTTTAACATTTGTTTGCCCTCCTCAGCGCAAGAGGCCTGTAGCTTCCACAGTGCTGCACGGAACTTCTGAAACAGACTACAGGCATTTCACTGTCTACAGAGGTACCAGTACTAGAGACATTGCGTTGTTGCCCCGCCACGGTGGTCTAGTGGCTATGGTACTCGGCTACTGATCCGAGGGTTGCGGGATCGAATCCCGGCTGTGGCGGCTGCATTTCAGTGGAGGCAAAATGTTGAGGCCCGTGTGCTGTGCGATGTCAGTGCACGTTAACACCCCAGGGGGTCAAAATTTATGGAGCCCTCCACTACGACGTCTCTCATAAGCAGAGCTGGTTTTGGTATGTTAAACACCACATAACAACATTGCGTTGTTGAGGGATACGTGATATTTGTGTAAGTACTATAGGCATTCAGGCTGTAATTTTGTTGTACAGGCAGAACAGCGGAAGGCTGCGCTTCTTCTTGAACCGGTAATCTCCATAAGCACAGTGGAAGCTGCAAAGCACTCTACAAAATGGTGCTCACTGGCGTCACGTGAATACCCCCTCTAAAGATTCCATGGTCACCCGAGCACTCCCTAAGAAAAGCGGGAAAACCTCAATGCTGAAAGGTGTTGGACATGGTGATACAATTGTTCCAGTGCATCTTTCGAAGAAATCTTGTAAAGCCTAGACTTGGAAGTCTAGGCTGGGAACTCCCTTTGCGTCAAAATCACCCATGACTATTGCGTATTGAGTTTGTACTCTTGCATGGATAATTCAGTATCCTCGTAGAATTGTTCTACTTCATTGTTGTAACTTGTGGTTGGGCTGTATCCTTCTATTAATCTCATTCTATACCTCTAATTTAGTTTTGTAACTGTGCTTGCTGCCATTTAATTAATGCTGCAGAATTCGTCGATGTTACCTGCAATATCTTTGTGGATCAGAAACCGTATGCCACATTCTTTCTTTTCTGAGAGTCTTCTGGAGCATACGAGGTGTCTGTCTTTTCACACTGTATACATGATTCTCCTGTCCTCCTAGCGTCATGCAAGTCCAATGACATCCCATGTAACGCCTTCTGGCTCCTTGTGCACCAGTCAAGCACCGTGCAGCATTAATTCAGGCTGTTGTCTGGTGCCGAAATTCGGGGAGAAATGAGGTTTAATCCAATTTTTCCGAAACACGTTTGGGCTGTAATAACCTGGTACAATCTGGTTTTACCCAAAAACGAACAACCTTGGGTGTGTAACATAGCAGCTGTGACACTTGCCCTTGGACCATGAGCCTTGGGTTGAAGTGTTGCCTCACCAACGTTTATTTAGTTCTTTTTCTGTGCTTCTTCCTCTCTGTCTGTCACCCTTTCTTTATCCCTCCATCTTTCCCTCATTTTTTCTTCCTCTCGGCCATAACAAGTTGTGTTAAGATCGTCGGTACAGTGCAGTCGTATGGTACCTGTAAATGCACATTGTGCAAGTGTGGCTGAATGGCCTAGTGATAGGACACTCTTCTTCCGACTATGGGCAGCTGGATTCAAATCCCACCTCCCCACAAAAACTAATTTTGTTCTTTTCGCTCTGTCTGCACTGCATCTCCTCATTCCTCTCTGTTCGCTGCACCCTTAACTGCCTGGCCATTTCATGGACGCTTTGCAGCTCACTGGCTCCACTGTTATAGGAAATGGACACATAAGGCTACATAACCGATAGGTCAGCAGGATGGGTAGAGAGGATCGAGTGATGATGGATGGAGTGATGGCAACAGAGAGCAAGGCGGAGTGATGAAATGAAATTTGCAGGCATAAAATGGAGAGGAAAGGATGGAGCTGTTATCTTTTTCGTTGGATCCACAACCAGCCTTTGGCTATGGCTGCCAGTTCTGTTATTTATGTATCGTGACAAATGCAAAACAAAGAATTGAATTGAATAATGAGCACTGGGAGAGGCCTTCATCTTGCAGGGGACATGAGATAGGATGATGCTGATGATGACCATATTTTAATACGGTTTTAAGGTAGCCCTCGTCTGGGTTCCTTGTAGGCATTTCTGCCGGTTCTGCGGGCATTTTCAATGTCTCCAGACATGTGACGGCACTTAGCTACATGGGTGAACGACACGCCTCTTCTGCTTTCTTATTGTGCTTGGTGAGGAATTTATCTTCACTGTTGACTGTGTGTTGTTATCGGGCATTATGGTGGGCAGAAATTTTTGTGACAGGAGTTTGTGTGGTGACGCTATGGCTGAGACCACAGCAGCCGTGTTGTTTGTTTGCTTCTTTGGGTATCTTCATGCACGCAGAGCTTTTATTAAAAAAGAAAGAAAGAAAGTTTGAATGCATGTACATTGTGACACTGCGCTGCAATGGGCTGCTAGATTCTTAAGATTTTTTGTTAGTTTTTCCTTTAATGATGCCAAAATGATAATTGGTTACACTTGCAGTAACTGTATAATATATTAAAGCATTTATGATTAAATTTCATGGTTACAAGACAGACACACTTACTAAAGCATAAAAATTGAAAGAATTTGGCTGTTGGTGTTTCTTTATAGGGCCCTTCACCAAGCCACATTGCAAATTTTGCTTATGCACTGGAGGCTTAAGACCCCAATAGGGAGTGTCGTACTGCAAAAATTTTTCAGATTGGTTTGTTGTTAGCCGAGGTAAAATGAAAGTTTCAAGTAGCACGAAACCAGGGATTAAGGAGGCAAGAGGGACTGCCACTACAACGTCCTTGTGACATGCCGATGCTGCGGGGTGAAGCAAAAAAGAAAGGTACATCACACGCTTTTGTGCCTGCAGCTAGTTGTCCTCTCCGAGGGACCGACCAGCCAGCCACTATGAGCTCTCGACAAGTGTCACGTGTCGCTCTTTGTGTTGGTGCATAGGCATTTTGTGGTGATGCGTGCTGTGCCTGTCAGAGTGTGCAGCATCGTCCTCCACATCTTGGTAGACAGTACTTGCGAGAAGAAAGGAAACGACACTTGGTTTGAAAATTAGGCACCTTCTGCGGCACTTAGTGATGTGGTTCTTGGCACAATGATCGTGAGCACGCAGTATACACAATGAGCTTGCTAGGTCGAAAGGCCAGACCTTGTGAAGCGCTCTTTGCGGCATTCACCAAGCAGTGGACACTGCAGCTGCAGTTTGCAAAGGGCTCTAGAAGGATTAATGGGGTACTGAAGCTCACCTGCTGCTTCACCATGCTGGACTACCATTCAGTCGGAATATGATCCAAAATGCAGCTTGTTTGTGGGTGGCCCCTTCCGCTGCTATGTCCCTGCTACAAGCGAGAGAAATGGCTGCAAAACATGACCTCTGAGATTTTGAGTAGGCTTTTGCTGTTACAACTTTCGAGGCTATGTGGGAGTGGAGTGTTGCGGCAGCTTTTTTCACAGCCACCACATTTTCTATTTTGCGACACTGCACACAGAAAGTCTAAGCACCCTGTGCTGCAGTTGCTGTATTATGCACTGGTTAAACGGGAGTCCCGTATGTCAAACTTTTTCAGGATGTTCGAGAGGTAGGACAGGGATGGCGGCTGCTGTTGAAACAAATTAAGCACTTTTATCAACCCAAATCCACAAAATAGGAAGCACTTTTGACAGAAAATACAAGTACTCAGAAGCAACTTTGGGAATCTACACAGTTCTAACTGAAGCAAAGTAGTATTTGTCATAAGTGCAAAGTCTGGCCACGTATGTTTCCTCAATGCTGATCATTGGGAAAGTCTCGCCTGTTGTCGATAGGGCACTCAACTTGGAGAGCAAGAAGAAGTGTTCCCCTCGTACATGGGACGCAGCTGTCCATCAAGCTCCGCCATCGCCTGGCCCTCATGGTGCGCTTGATGGATTGAATTTGCTGCCAGAAGGGTTAGCAACGGGGGATGTTAGGTAGCTGCACTGTGGGCTCGTGGCATCCCTCGGGGGTGTCGCTCGTGTGTCGCTGGCCACACATCGGGACACCCACGTTGCCTTGTATGTCCGTTGCCAGAGCATAGCTGGACTTTCTGCTGCTGCCGAGTCCAGCCACGCAATGGCAGCGCCGCTCGAGCCTTTCACATCTTTTCTACTTCTTCCTGTACAGGGCATGTTCTTTTCGAGTATTGCATCTTCTAAGTTTCTGCTGTTGTACATCTGGTTCTTTTGCTCACGATGTCATCAGACTCGGTTTTACGACACAGTAGCCACATAACTTGTAGGAGTAGTTGGGGGCACCACAGATAGCTGCAGAGGTCTCCAAAAAGTTATTCGGCCACTAAAATCTAAAACTTGCTGGAGCTGCACATCAACACTTATTTCTGTCAAAAAGCATTTAATTAGTCATTCTCTTTGGCATGTTGAGGATAGCCTAAATGTAATAGCTCAAAGCGAGCAAGAAAACCTTATTTACCTACAGAGGTCACCTATAGATATTGTGACAGATTGAGACAAAAGCTATGTGAAGGCAGTGGCAAATGATGCCACCTGTATTTAGCAAAGCATACATGTTATTTAGGCATGTATATGCATCTTGGAATCAACTTTCCTGTATTCAAAAAGAAAACTCATCATTACAGCTTGCATTGCCTTGCATGTTTGATCAATGGCTATTAAAGGTACACTAGAGGCAAAAGACCTTTTTTTATAGTGATGAGCAAACTCTTGAGAACGTCTAAAAGATCATTATTATCTTTGCAGGGCTTATTCATCAAAAAAATTGGGTGAGGTAAGGGGGCACCGTTTGCTGATACAACGCGTATTTTGGAGTACAGTAGAACCCCGCTGATACGTTTTTCACGGGACCGTAGAAAATAAACGCAAGAGCCGGGGAATGTAAGAGCCAAGAAATGGGGAAAAATGAGAGAAGTGGTGATCGGCACACAATTTTATTTCAGTGCTAGCGCTTTCAGTGCACGCATCGGCACACTCGGCTACGATTTCGTTGACAGAGAAAACCTCGGAGGTGACAACGGCATCATCGATGGAAACGTCATCACTGTACGCGATTCCGTCGCAAACAGTTTGCACAGCTGTGATATAATTTTGCTGGCGGAAGCCGGAAACGTAATGGGCGTTGCCCATTGTGCAGCTAATACAGTCAAGCCAAGTCAAGCTACGTGAAAAGTCAATATTGCCGTCGGCAATGGCCGCTTGTAGTGTCGATTCACAATGTAACATGCAGGAATGTTCCCACACTGCGACGTAACAGCGGGGTTCCTAATGCATTGAATTCTATGGGAGCTATGCCGGGACTGGCCCAAAACGACGCAACAGCCAGGACAACGCAGCAGCCGGGAACGTAACAGCAGGGTTCTACGGTAGACGTGTTCATCGTTGGATGTTGGATGGGGTTTTTTCGACCTCTGCTTGTGGGTTTGTAGAGCAAGAGTTTGGACTAGGCTGCTGAGAACTCGAGGCCCATTGCTCCCAGGCACTCCTTGGCAGCATCTACTCCTGCCTGTAGCATTTGCTGCTGCCTGTAACGTAACTGTCACAACGTCCCCTGGTAACCCACAGGGGATGTTGTTATCCACATAGATACTGTGTATTTTTTTTTTATTTAAATGTGAAAAACATGCGAAGATACTGTGTTGCAACCCTTCTTCTGTTAATTTCTCACGTAGTCCGAGTAGAACTAAAGAGTAATGGTGACATGACCGAGCCTTATGCTGTACCTGTTGATGCCTGCTTAAATTCTGACGATTCCTCATTGCCGATGACAGTGTGTGCGCGCCTGCCAACAAGAAAATATCAAACGTAATTGTATGTTCTCTGACCTAGTCCTAATGTTTTAACTCTGTTTAAAATTGCTTCATGTTTTACGTCGTCAAGCGCCTATTTGATATCAACGAACTGTATGGGCAGCAGTCATCATTCAGGTAGAGCCCATCCGACCCATTGGTCTCCACCGTCTCTCCTCCCGGCTGATGTGGTAGTCACCGATGCCGAGTTAGGCCTACTCGCAGCCTCGGCCTCTACTTGACGTATTGTACCGGGAATTGCCGTTGGCCGACCTTCGTAGGGGGATTGTGGTCACGAGCCAGCCGTCCACCACCCACGAGTGTGGACGTGTCACCGGCGCGTGCTTTCTGGCACCTCTCCATTGTTTTGCACTCCATCTCTCGTTCTTCGCCATGTGGCGCGTGCGTTGGGCCCGTTTACTCATGGCAGAATAAACCAATTCTTCCCTTTCTTTTTGCGTATTCGAAACTTGCCAATCGTGCCATTGTGAACTTGTGCTTTATGAATTCTTTATGAGAATCCTGTGAGCACAAGATGAGCAACGTCCTTCAGGAACATGTTCAAAGTCTAACTTTGGCTGACTGTCCTGACTTTGCTCAAGTTTCTGTAGACGAAGAGCTCTCTTGTGATCTTATGTTTGGAGTGAACACAAATACAGTCCACCGAACATGGGAGAAACAACCAATTGCTGTGATATGCGTAAAATTCCCTAGAACTTGAAGTAGTGCAGTGTGTGAATGTAAACGCGGGTTTTTCTGCCCCAGTAGAATTGAGCAAATTGTGCGAAACACTCGTTCCTGCAACTAGAGCAGGACAAGGGTATCCCGTCAAGGGCACAGAGAAGGACAAAGTTGTAGATTGTGGCTGCGAGGTAGTGGTGTACCAGTTATCCTTACCCGTGTGCACGTGCTGCACAGTAAACACCATTGGGCTGATGAGGGCAAGAGTGGGCCGGCTTTTATTTCTTGCGTGAAGCCAGTCTCCTCCTGCTGCAGTCGTGTTTCTTGTGCTGGGAGCTCTGCTGCTGGTCGAGGGCATAGTACCAGCTGAAAGTTGTCCTCTGCTAAACTTCTTTTTAATTGTTGTGCTCTTGGTTCAGTCTTCTTGCAATCAAATGGGCACCTGTGTTTCACAATCAGTCCCCTTGGCAACTATTAGGGTTTGAAGTGGCCTTTGAGGACCTTGAAAAGCCTTTATTTCTGAAATGCCATTTTCAGGGTTTTGAAAATCCTGTAATTTTTACAAGTCCTGGAAAGTTCTTGAATTTGGACACTTGGCAAGGCTTAGTGAGTTCTGCTGGATGTTTTCTTTTCTTTGTTTCTTCTCCTTCTTCTTATTTGTTTGCAACCTTGCAATTTTGTGGCAATCTCTTTGAAGTTCCATACATACTTCATGCTGTGACCTGTGGGGTGTCGTCAAAGTACTTGTTTTAAGCCATTGGCAAGCTGCTATTGAATAGAGATTTAGCGTTAATCACCAAATCTCTGTTGAAAACATTAAGACGCTCTCTCGTGTGTCACACAAGCTATGAAGTCAGTGAGAGTGGCTGTGTGGGTGTGTTGATAGAGTAGGGTAGCTTGCTGGGCATGTTGGTTCATAGCGTAAAAATTCCAGTGGGAAGCGACACGCACATAAAGAAGACTGGCCAGTGCATTAATGAATGCACGAATCTGCTCCCAACAGGTACAGGGGGGAATTTACCTTTGCATTGCAAAAGGTGCAGGTGTGAAGCAGATTTTCAGGGTGTATCAATAGTGGGGAGAGGTAGGTAGGTAAGCAACTTTATTGATTCCCGAGAGAATCATGCGAGGGGGGGAACGGGAAAAGGGGAGCAGGACGGCGATGAGCCACTCTAGATGGCCGGGCGCTCATTGGCGGCCCTTCTTGCCCAGCCCACTGCCTGAAGCTCCGGTTGCGAGCTGTGCAGAGCAGCCTCCCATCGCTCCTGATGTTGTGACCCTTGCCACGGGGGCTTGGGCTTGTTAGGGCAATTTAGAAAAATGTGACTGAAGTCGGCTCTGGTGCTAGGACACAAGTTGCAGTGCGGAGAGGTTTCACCATGCGTGATAATGGAGAGGAGGAAAGGGGTCGTGACTGTGGCAGTTTGAAGTTTGCGCCACAGAATCTGGTCACTCCTGGAAAGAGATTTATGCGGCGGGGGGTACGTTAGGCGAGAGTTCCTGTAAAACATGGTGAGATCGTGGTAGCCGAGGAGTCAATCCCTTGCACTGCGGGACGAAGGCAGGGCGCTCTCAGCCCGGTTGACGAGTGCTCGGGCCTGGGTGTGAGCAGCCGTGTTGCCTGGGTGTCCGCTGTGTGCAGGGACCCAAATGAGGGGGATTAGGCGATCAGGTGGGGGACAAGAAGCGAGGATCTTAGCAGCCGGAGAGTGAATTCTACGATTCGCATAATTACTAATTGCGGTTTTAGAATCTGAAAAAATATACTCTGCAGAGGGAGATAAGTTAAGCTCTCGATATCGGGAAGTTGGGTGCCGATTTATGTGTTAGTGAACCTTCTGTACATCTCAATGATAAAGAGAGGAAATTTCTGACAAACCAAGCATGTGCCCAATCATTTAAAACAAGGCAGTGGTACATTGTTCTCCATGTGTTTTATATCACTTTTTGTCTTTTGTGTGGTGTGTTATCTGTTGTCTTACAACACCTGATGCTTGCACATGTGCGGTGTAGTTTTACTAGAACAAAAATTTTCCAATAAACTTCAGTGTTGATAGAGCAGCTTGTGTTTGATGGTAGCACACACTGAACTGACACAGACGACAGGAAGACACACCACAGAGCTAACTTTCAACAACTGCTCTAATTTTCCGCAGCTCCTGCCTGTACATATGCCCTCAAAACGTCGGACGTCATCTGTGCACTCCTCAGCATTACAAACAATGAAAAATGAAAATCACCTAAAGCAATAGGTGTACATATCTCGTGGACATGACAAAACACCCTCAATGAGTCGCATTTTTCTCCTTTTGGTTTTCTTGTGTTGCTACATAAAACCACGAAAAATCATAAACAAAAAACACTTTACTGAGATCACATGTATTCATGCTCTTTTTCTGGTAGCAGTATTGGTGCCCTACTGACGCATGCATTCCCAATTTGGATGTTTTTCGTGTCCACTATCAGACGTGTTATCGTAGCTCCTGATGGTTTTCTCACCATTCATTGCCGAACGTGTATGTGTAAATCCAGACTTAAGGGAACGGATGTCATGAGCACAAGCTAGTGCGAGAAAGTGCAAAGCGTCCGGTTTTTCCAGAGAAGTTATTTTTCTAAAAGAGCCAAATCCAGAAACCAAAAGTGGGCTAAATTTGACAGGAACTTAAAGTACAGCTGGGCCTCTTTTATTTCAGTAGTATCCATAATTAAAGCAGGCCAATTCCTGATTGTAACCTGGACTCGGAAAACAGTTTCGAATAAAAAATGACCAAAGTACTGCATCTGCTTAAAAAAAGTGAGCCAGGTCCTTTCAGTCAGTGCATTATGTAAGGAAATGGCGTGCAAAGCATGGACACTAGGGAAGAGGAGGCGAAACAGCATTTTTGTTGTCCACTCCTCTTCCATTTTGTCCGTGTTTTGCACGCCTTTTCCTTACACAATAAATCCTTAGCTTAGGTTTCTGTCAGTTCAACCACTGTGGTGTGCACTCATGACCTGAACAACGAATATGCATACAGGCTGTTCCACTTGTGCTAGTGGCTTCGTTATTGTGGTTCTGGTTGCTTCTTGTCAAAGATGATACACTGCAAATGGAAGGCGACTGAAATGAAGAGATTGGGGACCGCTCTATTCCTAGAATTGATCCCAAATGGCATGCCTTAAAGCCAGCAAACAACAAGCAACTTCCGAAGTGCGTGCTCAGGAAAAAAAAAAATTACAAAGGGCTCTCATATCGGTAAGCTCAACAAAAGCTCAGAGGGGAATTCCGAGTGCTTATAAAATCCCAGCCCTTCATCCCAGAGACACAGGGTCATTAGTCCTATGTAGCAGAGGATGCATGGAGCCTAGAGAAACATATTCGTGATGTTAATTTTATTGTAAATTATTGCGATATTGCTTGTGTGCTGATATTCAGACATTATTTTTTTTTTTTTTTGGCAGGGGATATCCAATGCAAGTGTCAAACAAACTGGTTCAGTCAAAGTGAGCCAATACTGTGTTTGTTACATATCTATGAGAGACAAATCCAAACTTACTCCTGGATTGTGGTGATAGTGGGCCAGATACATTTTAACTGCAATATAATTTTGCCGTATTTTGGCGACATGAGCACACCGGGCAAGAACTGTTGGAAAGGCCTCAACCATATTGCCAGTAGCAAACTTCGTTTTTCTTAGTTCTGCTTAATGTGGATGTGGCCTTTTAAAGAAAAAAAAAGAAGAGAAAAGCCTCACTTATATGTCATGAACAGGAAGGGGAGCTGTACGAGGAGGCCCCTGTTCACATAAATTTGAAGATGGACAAGCTATGGGAACTGCTTAATTCAAATGACCAAGGCAATGCACTGCTCAAAGATGCATCTCTCTCATTGAATCTTCTTGGTAGAAAATACAGAAACGTCATTTTATGTGATGTTGCATGCTTCCTGATGTCCCTTAATGTCTTGCCTGCTGTGCATGTTCACTTTGTCCAACACTGCTTAGCTTGTCAAATCGTGCCACACGCTGGGGCCTGTCACAGAGTGAAGGCAACAACAAGTTACTCCAACCAGATGAGGTTTCTTTTTTCAAGGGGCAGCGATGATGGGATGGGCAGGGGGACACGTTTCCTCCCTGAGTTGCCTATGAGTTACATCTGCACTTGACTGTCGTCGTTGCCATTGGAGAATAAGTGAAGTTGGTTTCGAAATGTTGGGAACAGTGAACTCATCTGGTTGGACTGACCTGTCGCTTGTTGTAATTAACCAATGCAAGCTGACAGAAAGTATTGTTGAAATGTTTGGCGTCAGATGTGCTCTTCTGTTGTGGCTGTGTGTGTTGCTTGACAACATTGCATTAGTGCGTGTTAACGTGTGTAGTAGTGCAGCTGCGACTTCACTAGCAGGGACGGTTTTTCTCTCCCGACAGGCTCGACCGCCTGTTTCTCCTGCTGGACACAGGGTCGTCCTCTGTGACTCGGCGAGCAGCTGCAGTCCAGCTGGGCGAGGTGCAGAAACTGCATCCGCATGAGCTACACAATCTTCTGGCCAAGGTTTGTCTGTTCATTACGTGGGGACATCTGTTGCACCCAGTATGGACCATTCAGGAGAAACAAGTTTGATAATGCTATCGATATTAGGGGACGGTGCTTGGCATCAAACATAGCAGGCAGTGCTGTCTGGGCTACGGAGGCTTGCTGCTGTCATTCCCAAGTGGAACTTATTGACTGACATATAATAGAAGTTATACATCTTTTCTGTGTTGCAGTGAGTAGATAATAATGTAGCATCGACGACTCGGTACTTTTTTTTTTCTTCGGTGTGCAGGGGCTCCGGAACCGGGGGCCATTTGGGGCCCCCACAGGCTTTAGCTAAAACATGCAGGAATGGCCACACACTGAAAGCGGTTTCCATGTGGGGGCAAGGAACAGTGGAGAGAGAGAGGTGGGACTGGAATGAGGGAAAACCAGCACATACCTCGAAAAGGAATCGCACAACCGTTTGCCCACCCCGAACAAATCTCGAGGCAAGCAAGCAAACAAATAAGCAATGACAAAGCAACATTTAGCGCACGCCCCTAGTCAAAATGGGTAGGCATTGCACGAGTTCGGCGCTCGTGTATCACCCGACCTCTGTCGTTCTGATGGAAGCAACCTGCGAGCAAGACTTAGACAGCTTCCTTGGAAAGGATAAAGCACTGTAACTGTCTCTCAATGGGCCCACCCACTGCGGTCAGCCCGCAGGGCTCATTGATTGGGACACAGCCTACGGTGGCATGCTTTCCAAAAGGCAAGGTGCGCTACAGCCTTTTTTACTTTCAAAAGTACTGCTTGGGCAAGTTGGTGTCTGCACATCCTATACGTACTGGGTTGTGGCGTGAAAACCATTTCGTGAAAAGGGACAGAAAGAAAGAAGGGACAGTGAAGGGTCAACTACCAACTGTTTACTGACAGGCTGGAAAAAGAGCATCTGTGACGTTGATGTCGCCCCCCCCTCCTTCTTCAGCTTTCGTCACTTGCCCGCGGTCACCGCCGCTCCGGCTGCTCTGTCTGCACAAGCAGCTTGCATTATCTCCTTGCTGTCTGCGGCAGTGCGCGCCGCGGGCGAGTGACGAAAGCCGAAGGGGTGACATTAACGCCACAGATGCTCTTTTTCCGGCCAGTTTCAGTTTCAAGGAGCCTGCCAAGGGGAACTAATTGTTCGTGCAGCTCGGACATCCACTCTGCTATACAAAATTTGATCGTTGGGATAGGTAGTGTCGAGGACAGCCTCCAAAGTACTCATTTGCCGCAGCCACCAATTAATGATAATTAAACTGTTAATTATCGTAAGCTCGCTAATTATGCACACAAGTGTGGAAATTGTTCTATATCTAGAGGCACCCAATCCATTCACTCCCGTGATTCATTCCCGTGATTCCCGTGATTAATGCTTTTCTTGCTTGATTAAAACATTCCTGTGATTTATGCTTTCCAAATTTAAAAAATTTGGTGTAAAAAGAAAGAAAAACACCCTGTATGCTAGATACACGGTCACAATGAAGCCGTTGTGGGTTGGAGTGTTGTGGCGCAGTTTCCTGCGGTCAGCAAAAAATAAATAAAATAAAGAAAGGCTAAATGTAAACACGTATGTATAGGCTAATATAAAAATATAAGCTTAGATAGGCAGTTACAACAAAGGTGTTGTGGCTTGGAGGCAGTTTCCAGTGGTTGGCAAAAAAAGAAAACTAAATATCGGCTAATATTTGTAGGCTAATATAAACCTAGTATCGAATAGGCCAACATATATATATATATATATAGGCTAATATAAAAATATAAGCTAGATAGGTGGTTGCAGCAAAGGCGTTGCTTGGAGTGTTGTTGTGGTGCAGCTTCCCGTGGTTGGCAAAAAGAAAAAGAAAAATGTGAGACGGAGAGAGAAAAGGGAAGGAATTTGGCTAATTTGTACCCAAGGCAACCAAGTGCAAAGGAAGAGTGGTCTCGAAGCAGTGCAAGATATATTTAGAGTGTTGTTTCATAAGGTACAAGTTTGTTGATCCAGTATTTTATTGTTGTATTGCTTATGTTGAAGAAATGGCTGAAGAGGTTATTCGACAACTGCCTTCATTCTGCATTACTGTGTTAAATATATTTGAGTCCTCTTGTGGAGGTTTCTTTCTCCACGAAGTCTGCACTGAATGGAAATTCATAAGAGCTACGTACCACTTATGGAGGTGTTTGAATATAAAATGAAACATATTTCTCTGAATTACACCAGAGCACGAAATCAACTGCTCTGAGTTGCTTGGAAAGGCAAAATTATCTGTTGCAATATACGAAATTGCCTGCTCTACGGTGCTCCAAAATAAAATTTCGTCTGCTCCAACATTTGTTCCGAATCAGACATCCCCAGTAACATCACTGATTAAATATCTTTTCCGGTGATGCTGTCATAGGTCCGCAAGTACCTGCACAGTTCATCTTGGGACACACGCATAGCAGCAAGCCAAGCTGTGGAGGCCATCATATCCCATGTGCCTCAGTGGGATCCACCAGGATTGTCCGAGGAGGAACAAGGTGACCCTCATTAGTTTGCTCGAATGTGATTATGCAGGTAATTGTCATCACATTTATCACCACCAGCCTATCTGCGCTGTCTGTAACACAAAAAGGCCTCTCTTGTATTTCAATTAACCCGGTCCTGTGCTAACTGTGGCTACATTATCCCTGCAGAGTTCTCGATCTCCTCTGCCCGTATAATTTTCTGCCACCCCCTGCCGCACTTGCTCTCTCTGGGGATCTGGTCTATTACCCTTAATGACCAGTTCCCTGCCCTTCTCCTTATATGCCTTGCCCATGGCCATTTCTTCTTGATGTCTTCTAAGGTGTCATTAACATGCACTTGTATGCCTCTCAACTCCTGATTTAGCTGGGAAACTTCTGATCAGTCCTCTTGCTTTTATGGGCACTGCTATCAGACTCCTAATAGACAGCCCCAAACGCCAGGCGGAAAAGAAATTTATAACAGAGGACTGCGGCTTTAATAATTTTTGGTCTTGAGGAGCCCTAACAGCTTGCCCCTCCTTTCTGCCAAGTTAAAGGGTGGAGAGGCCACTTTGCTTTTGTTAAATCTGGCCTGTTACCGGTTATTTCAACAATGGATTTGTAGAGACCACTGACGTCGCAGCACGAGGAACGCTAGCGTCGGCGTTCTCAGCCGGCGCGTTTGTACCGGCTGCAAAAGAAAAGAAAAATAAAGAGTGGCGGCACGTGCCCGGGAAACGGACCCGGCACGCGTCAGTTGGTCCTAGAAGCCTGCGACGTTGGTTGCATTGTCTGTAGCTCCGCTGCGACCTCGCGTTTCCCAACATTGGTGACCCGGCCTAACAGATGACCGACCCTAGCAGCCTACCACCCTCAGGCAGCCTCCTGCCTGACGCTACCATGCACCCGCGAGACGTTGCAGCTCTTCAGCTTCATCTGCCCACGTTCTGGCGCGATAACCCGCAGCTCTGGTTCGCCCAAGTTGAAGCCACCTTCGATTTGCACCACATCTCCTCGGAGATTTCTCGGTTTCGTCACCTACTATGCAACCTTTCACCTGAGGTGGCTCAAGAGGTGGCGGACGTCATCGCTGCACCTTTGAACGATGTCCCGTACCAGCGTCTCAAGCAGAGCATTCTAGACCGCACCACGACATCTGAGAGCGTGCGCCTCAGGCATCTGCTTACCAGTGAAGAGCTTGGTGATCGACGCCCCTCCCAGCTGCTCAACAGCATGCGATAGCTCCTACGGTCAAGCAACGTCGACTCGAACTGGAGCGCTGTTCAGAGAACTCTTCCTGCAACGCTTGCCGCAGTCCACTCGCCTAGTCCTGGCTGCTGCAGGGGATTTGACCCTCGATCGCCTTGCCCAGCTTGCTGATCGAGTCCACGACGCGACTTCTGCAACGGTCGCCGCACTATCTTCAACACCAGAATCATCCGTAGTGTCTCGCTTGGAGTCCCGGATTGACCAGCTCGCCGCTTCCATCGACGCCCTTCGGACATCCCCCCATGACCACCATGGTGTTTCCACACGTCAAGGCCACCGAGCATCTTCCCCGAGTAGTCCCCGTTCACGCAGTCCTCGAGGTCCACCTATTCGCTGGTATCATCGCACTTACCAGCACCGCACCCGCCGGTGCTGGTCCCCATGCAGTTGGTCGGGAAACGCACCGCGAGATCACTGACGGCATGTGACCTCGCCTTCCAACCCGGCCACCTGTTCGTGGTCATGGACCGTATTTCCGGCCTGTGCTTCCTTGTTGACACGGGTGCCGAGGTCAGCGTCCTGCCCGCCTCCAAGGAAGACCGCACTTCTAAGCAACGTGGACCTACGCTCCGCGTGGCGAACTCTACCTCTATAATAACGTATGGCCTGCGGCGCACATTTCGATGGGTCTTCATCGTAGCCAACGTCAATCGGCCCATTCTCGGCTCGGACTTCCTGACCCATTTCGACCTCGACGTCAGCATGCATCACCATTGCCTGATTGACAGCAAGACGCGCCTCTCCATCACTGGAGTTCTGTCGCCTGTTGCTCCCACCGGCAACCGCACGCTGATCCCAAACTGCCCGTATGCCAAAATTCTCGACGACTTTCGTGACGTCACGAGGCCATGCAATTTAAAACAGCCACTCAAGCACAATGTAACCCACCACATCGTCACGCGTGGTCCACCCGTCGCAGCTCGTCCCCGCCGCCTCTTCGGTGAGCGTCTCGCGATTGCTAAGCGCGAATTCGACCACATGCTCAAACTGGGTATTATTCGCCCTTCGTCCAGCGCTTGGGCTTCCCACTTCATATGGTACCCAAGAAAGAACAAGGTGACTGCATCCATGTGGCGACTACCGGACGCTGAACGCTCACACGGTCCACAGCAGCTATCCCCTGGCACACATCCAAGATTTCACAGGACATTTGGAAGGATGCAAGGTATTTAGCAAAGTGGATCTTGTCAGGGCATATCATCAAATCCCAGTGGAGCCTACCGATATCCCGAAAACGGCCATCACTACACCCTTCGGCCTGTTTGAGTACGGGCGCATGCCTTTTGGCCTACGAAACGCAGCTCAAACAGAGATTTATCGCAGAGGTGACGCGTGGCCTTCCTGCTGTGTTTGCTTACATCGATGACATCCTCATCGCAAGCCGCACTCCACAGGATCATGAGCGTCATCTCCGAGAACTCTTTCAACACCTTCAGCAATACAGCCTAGTTGTCAATCCTCAAAAATGCGTTTTCGGGTCTTCCGAGCTCGATTTCTTGGGTCACCACATCTCGGCGCTGGGAATTCGGCTGTTGCCTTCGCACGTCAAGGCCATGAAAGATTTTCCAGCACCCGCCACCCTATGCCAGCTGCGTGAGTTTCTAGGTCTGGTGAATTTTTCCCGACGCTTTATTCCCCACTGCGCTGAGCTTCTTCACCCACTAACCCAGCTTCTTCGCACAGCCAAGAGATCTTCGTCCGCTATTCCCTGGACTGCCGAAGCACAAGATGCCTTCGCAGCCGCTAAGCAAGCTGTCGCCGATGCCGTACTTCTCATCCACCCGAGGGCTGACGCACCCACTCGTATTATGGTGGATGCTTCCAGCGTGGCCATCGGCGCTGTTCTCCAGCAGAAAATTGCCTCTGACTGGCACCCACTGGGTTTCTTCTCTCGGAAGCTGCAACCTGCCGAGACCTTCTAGAGCGTTTTCAGCCGTGAGCTCCTTGCCATCTACTCCACCATCCAACACTTCCGCCACTTCCTGGAGGGCCAGCCTTTTTATGTTCTGATGGACCATAAGCCTCTCGCTTATGTCTACCGTACGAACTCCTCCAAGCACGTCGCACGTGAACTTCGCCAGTTGGCATATATATCGGAGTTCACAACAGATATTCGGCACATAAAGGGGACCGACAACGAGGCAGCTGACGCACTTTCACGTATCACCTCGCTCAGCACTTCTACATCTGCTGTCAACTGAGAAACTCTGGCTCAGGCGCAGATGGAAGACCCAGAGCTGCAAGCGCTACGTGACCATCCCCGTTCTCTCCGTCTGCAACTCGTTCCTCACCCGTTTGTACCCGGCTCACTCTGGTGCGACATGTCAGCGGCCACACCTCGCCCCTTCATTCCGACTGCATTTCGTCGTGCAGTATTTCATTCGCTTCACGACATCTGTCACCCCAGTATACGGGCTACGTAACGCCTACTTACTCAGAGATACGTCTGGCCGAACATTAACAGCGACGTTCGCCAGTGGGCACGCTCGTGTCTCGCTTGCCAGACTGCCAAAGTCATCCGACACACAAAGACTCCTACGCAGCCTTTTCTGCCTCCTGGCCGTTGCTTTGATCACGTCCGCCTTGATCTCGTTGGACCACTTCCTCGATCTCGAGACTGCCGCTACATCCTGACCACGATCGACCGCTTCACCCGTTGGCCCGAAGCTGTGCCCATTACGGACATCCCAGCGGAAACGGTCGCCAGAGCCTTCGTGTCATCATGGGTGTCCAGATTCGGCTGCCCCAGCGTTGTCACTACCGATCGTGGCCGGCAATTTGAATGCGCCCTCTTCACTTCCCTCACCCGCCTGCTTGGTACTAAGCACTGCCGTACCACAGCATACCATCCCTCTGCCAACGGCATCGTGGAGCGGCTCTATCGCCAGCTAAAGACTGCCCTTACTGCGCGCCTGGACCGAGACCACTGGGTTGACCACCTCCCTATGGTGCTTCTTGGGCTACGCGCCGTCTTACGCCGCGACCTGGGATGTTCAACGGCCGAACTCGTCTACGGTGCACCCCTGCGGCTTCCTGGAGACTTGTTCAACCCATCGGTCACATCGCCTCAACCGCTGCAGTACCTACAGCGTCTGCAAGATTGCATCCGGCAATTGCGCCCTGTCCTACCTCAATCTTCGGACCACAGCGTATTCGTCCACCCAGACCTTGCTTCTGCGACGCACGTTTTCCTCAGACGCGACGCTTTAAAGGTGCCTCTCACAGCCTCTTATGACGGGCCGTATTGCGTTCTGCACAAGACGCCGAGGTCCGCTACAGTCCTACTAAATGGTAGAGAGGAGGTGGTCTCGCTAGACCGCCTCAAACCGGCCTACCTCGAGACGCCTCCACATGAGCTACCAGCGGACGTGGTCAGTGTATCGCACAATGGACATAACGCCCTGACCAACCCTCCACTGCCTCGGCGACGCGTCCATTTCGGCCTTCTGTCTAGGCGGGGGGCCCTGTAGAGACCACCAACGCCGCAGCACGAGGAATGCTAGCGTTGGCGTTCTCAGCCGGCGCGTTTGTACCGGCTGCAAAAGAAAAGAAAAATAAAGAGTGGCAGCGCGTGCCCGGGAAACGGACCCGGCACGCGTCAGTTGGTTCTAGAAGCCTGCGACGTTGGTTGCATTGTCTGTAGCTCCGCTGCGACCTCATGTTTCCCAACAGACTCTTACAACACATCACACACTGCAACACAGGCAATGTTAACTTCGCTGTTGTACAGGGTCTGTCCGTAAAGTGATGAGACTGGATCTGATAAAAAGCATTGATTGCTCTGATCTGTACATAATAAATTTCTTCAGAACAGTATCCTTTGGTATAAGTACATCACTGCCAACATGATTCCTGCGAAGCAAAGGCACCCGGGCATCAGCTGTCCAACCACTTTCAGAGACAGCCCGTTGGAACGCTGGACCATTGTTGAAATGGTGGCATTTGAGGCTTTTGTTTACCTTTGGAAGTAGGAAAAAGTCTGCTGGGCTCGCATAAAAGCTGTATGGTGGTTGCAGCAAGGTTTCAATCCCCCTCTGGTCTAGATAGCCAGTCGCAATGAAGCCGTTGTGGGTTAAAGTGTTCTGGTGCAGCTTCCAGCAGTCGGCAACATCTGCTCATTTTCGTTCAATAGTTGTGTGAAGGCGCTGAAGAACTTCTTTGCAGAACAGTGGTTCAGTGTTCGCCTGAAGGTGCAAATTCTTTGTGAACCACTCCACGCCTGTTGGAAACAATAGCGAACATTGTGCAGGGATTTCGCTGTGTGCCACACTTACATCTGACACTTGCTCTCAAGGTCATACAGGAACAACCACAGTCGAACTCCGATATATCGAACAGCGTGGTGGTCGTGAAATAGATGTTGCCTGAATTCGATATATAAAATCACATTAAAAAATGCATCAGAAACTTGTACAACTTAATCAGTGAACCAACAGCAAATCTAACGCGCACCTTTTTTCTAATAAAACTGGTTCACTAATTGTATGCGTGTTAGAATCGAGTGCAAACGAATGACACCGTTACCATATTGTCATTGGCATCAAAATAGTCTCCCTCCTACGCGCTTTGGACACTGTCGAACGGTCACAGCCAAAAAACGAACTAGCGTTGTGGCGGTCCTTGGTGTGCATAATTTATGTTGTTGCTATGTCATCGCTGGTCCCCCGCGTAACAATGCCACGACGCACATGATGCATAGGCCAATGATACTCGCCGCGCCGGCTTGGTCGTCTTGCGGCCAACCAAAGTCGCTACGTCGCCGTTGCAATCTCTCAGACACCCAGCTGCCAATGGCGTTCGCAAGTGGCCATAACTGGAAGATAGATGCTTCCCATGACCGCACTGCAAAACGGCTCATCATTGCATTTCTCCCTCGTATCTGTGCTGAGCCTGAGCCTCTCAGTCATGTGCGCTGCTTGACGTCTGAGATTGCATCGCGGCAATCCCTGAGACCATGCCCCGACCATGCTTAAGCTTAGCTGCGCCAGCCTGCACAGCACATATGGCAGCACACAGCAGCGGGCGTGAGGGAACAGCGATAGAGCGGAGGAATGCAGCACTGCGAATAAATGATGTTACTGCTGTTTGTACGCGGCTACGCCCACCAACCTGCAGCATTTTAGGGGTGAAGCTCCTTAGGGTGTGGGTCTGTCCCTCCTCTGTATGTATGTATGTAGCCACCTCTAGTTTAGTTTATGAATGGCTCAATAGATGGCGTTGTGTGTCCAGGCTGCTACCTGGACAAACGCATCATCATCATCATCATCAGCTACCTCTTTCCTGAAGCCATGCACTACGCCACGAAGCGCACATGGAAACGTGCACCACGATGGCACTAAATACCCAACATTAACGAAAGACTGCCCGTTTCTAACCATGATGATGATGAGGATGATGATGATGATGCGTTTGTGCTAGCGCGTTATGGCGCGTGTAAGAAGCTGGTGTAAGACGCTGTGGCCTCTCCGCCTTATACTCTTTCAGCAGTCATGTGATGGCGTCGGCAAACGCGGTGCGCGTTCCGGCCTGTGTAAGGGGCTGCGTAAGACGCTGCGGCCTCTCCCCCCTTAGTAGAGTGTACTGCACGTTTCTAACGCGTTTGTGCTAGCGTCCCCTTAAACGCAAGATCCCAGCGTTCGAATACAGTGTTTCTCACGCCTTTACATGATGATAGACTGGGCGAATTACACGGAAGGTTCACGGTTTACCGATGATTCACTCCGGAGCTTCGCCCACTCATCATCATTCACCCCGTGGATATGCTGTGATTTTTTTTGGGACACAGGAGTTATGAATCGGCGCGCCGAATGTCTTCGAGATGCGCTGATCAAGTGAAGCTGGAAAGCCACAGTGCAGCCGTTTATGGACTGCAGGGGTTAGCGGTGTGTTTATTATGCGAGTGCATTTATTACACGAGTACGGCATTTGGTTTTATGAATGTGAGAAGGTTGATTACTAAGAATCTTTTTTTTTCGTGTCACGAAGAATGGATGTGCGTTATCATCGATGTTTCACTTTTTTTTTTTTGTCACGGGAAATGGGTGCATGTTACAGTCGAGGGCGCGGTAGAATTGAGCAAATATGGTACTCGCTTAAATCTTCAAACAGAGTATTTATTTATTTGGCTGAAAGTGCTGTAGCAGAGTAGCCTGCTTCTTATTGGCAAATGCGTGCAACATACCGTAAAAACCTGCATATAGCTCGGACCCACATATAGTCCAGGGTGTAATTCAGGGATAGCAAACATGAGAAAAAGAACGGTTTTCACCTGAATATAGTCCGAGGAAAAAAGGAAAAATGCATTTATATACACCCTCGATTATTCGTCGTCGTCGGACGTGCTCTCTTCCGAAGCTCCCTTGTCGGAAATGTCATCCCACAGCACACCATCCTCAGTGCCATCAAGCGCGTTTGATATGCAGCACTTTCTGAAGGCCCAACGAACGAGCGCCTCGGGAATGCAGGCCCAAGCGTCGACTATCCACGAGCAGAGCATTGCTGGCAAGGCCCGTTTCGGCCATCCAGCAGGGGTCACTTCTGGCTCTCCAGACCTCATCCACTTCATGTACAGGCGCTTGATGTGGTCCTTAAATGGCTTATTAAGGCACACATCAAGCGGCTGTAGCTGGGATGTCATCCCGAGAATGTCATCCCTCCCGGGATGACGACGAGCTCGGTGCAGGAGTCGCGCAGCAGTCGCTTAACGGAGTAGGCCAGGTGACACCGAAACGCGTCGAGCACAAGCATCGAAGGGAGCCCCAGCAGTGCTCCGGGCCGTCGACACCACATGGACTTGATCCAGTCCAGCACCAGCGATTCGTCCATCCACCCCTTGTCCTGGCAGCGGACGACAACATTTTTTGGGAACTTCTGCCCCTTCGGCAGCGTCTTTCTTTTAAACACCACGTAGGGTGGCAGCTTGTGACCATCTGCCGTGCAGGACAACATTACAATTACCCGTGCTTTTTCATTCCTGGTCGATCGCACAGTAACTTGCCTGGAGCCTTTTTGATACGCAGTTAGCGCCGAGGGCATATCCAGGTACACCGGCATTTGATCCGCGTTGCCAATCTGGCCCAGCTGAAAGGGGACTGCCTTTCACAATTCAATCGCTTACTTTTGAAAGGCCACAAGCTGCTCTTCGTAGTCTGGTAGCTTCTGCGATATCGACGTATGCCGACGTAGGGAGAACCCAGCGCGGCGCATGAAGCGAGACACCCAATGCTTGCTCGCCTTGAAGTCCTCCGGCTGAATGGCTTTGTCGCGAGCGATCTCCCTTGCCTTCGCTTGTAGCAGTTCGATGTTGACAGCGAGATGTGCAGCTCGTTGCTCCCAAACAAAGTCCGCCAGTTCTCGCTCCACGTCGGGAAATGCTCCGTTTTTTGGTCCCCGGAAACTTTTTCTCTGGCCGCTGCATGCAAAGAGGGCTTCCTTCTGCTTCCTCCAACCGCGAATGCTCCGCTCGTTGACTTCGAACTGCCGCTCCGCAGCACAGTTGCCGATGGTTTTGGCAGCAGCGGTAAGTTTTCTTTTAAAGGCAGCCGAGTACTGCCTGCGCGGTCCTGACGTGGCAATCGTGACTGCTGTTGGGTGTGCCAAGTCGTAGCAATGGCCGCTGTTGCATGCCTGTTGCACGCCTGTAGGTCTCTAGGACTAACGCCGCTCACGCTATTTAACGCAGAAGCGTGCAGACACTTGATGATGATGGTAGCACCTCGCTTTGCCAAAACCGAAACTGTAAATCCGGGCAAAAGATTCTTGGGGCCCGCGTATAGTACGGGGCCAAAATTTCGCACCCTAAAATCTGGAAAGAAACCCCGGGCTATACGCGGGTTTTTACTGTAGTCTAAGCACTCCACAAGCGATAGGTCGGTGCCTTCTATCGCGCTGCAATAGTGGCATACAAGGGCCAACGCAGCTACAGCCTCAGTTGAACTTAGGAGCGGGGCAGCGTCGGCGTTTGCGGGATCAACTTCGGCAGTGTCTTCGTTTAGCTGCTCAGCAGTAGCTTCAGCTGCGATCTTCACGTCCGTCAACTCCGCTGTTGTTGCGGTGCTGTCAGCACCGCCAGTGAAGTCTTTAATGCACATGCTTTGTGGCTCAGCACTGACAAAGCGCTCCAACGTGCTCCATGTTTCTTCAAGCTGGCATTCTTCCTCCAATCCTGCCTCTTCGGTTGCTTCCTCGCAAGCTTCTTCAGTGTGGCCAACAAAAGCTGCATGCCAAAAGCAGTTAGCTATGGTAGACTGCTTGACGTTGTCCCAAGAGGCTTTCGACATTTGAATGGCACCCAAAAGGTCAATCTTTAGCTCTTGGTCCATTGGCCATCCGGAGCTTCAAAAGCAAAATGCCGATCAGCCGACGCCCCGCCACGGTGGTCTAGTGGTTATGGTACTTGGCTGCTGATGCAAGGGTCGCGGGATCGAATCCCGGCCGTGGCGGCTGCATTTCGATGGAGGCAAAATGTTGAGGCCCGTGTGCTGTGCGATGTCAGTGCACTTTAAAGAACCCCAGGTGGTCGAAATTTCCGGATACCTCCACTATGGCGCCTCTCATAATCAGAGCTGGTTTTGGCATGTTAAACCCCATAAGTCAATCAATCAATCTGCTGACGCTTGTAGTTGGACTTAAAAGTGTGAATGGTTCAGTGGCTGCGGCTTCAACATGGTGTGCAGCGGCAAAAACTTGATTTGAATGTTGTTCAGCTGAACATCAGTGTGGTGTGGCGTGCAATTATCAATGAGAAGGCATACCTGCCGGCCCTGACGCGCCGACTTTGAGTCCCATGACTTCAGCCATTTTTGGAATATGTCCCGAGCCATCCACGACTTCTTATTTCAGGCATACGTCACTGGAATACTGGGGCAGTTGTGCATGCACCTGGGAGTTTGAAACTTGCCTATGACAAGTGGCTGTAGCTTCACGTCCATATTGGCAGCCAATAGAACTGCTATGCGGGCCTTGCCTTGCTTGCCGCCGTGGCACTTGTCCCTGCGGGTGTCGAGCATTTGTCGCGGAGGCATTTGCCAGAACAGGCAGTTTCGTCCGCATTAAATATTTGGCTCGGCTCATACTTGGCGAGAACCTGGGGCCACTCTTGTTCAAGCCACTTCTTGATCTCTGCACCATTGGCATCCTCACTTTCCCCCGAGACTGTCTTCCAGACAGTGTTGAAGCGGGCCCTAAAACACTGCAGCCAACCACTACTCGCATTGAAGTTCTCGGCACCGAGAATGAATACGAAGTTCTTAGCCTTCTGCTGTAGAACTGGTCCCGATGAGGGAACATTCAGGGCCCTTCCATAAACGAACCACTTATGCAGCAGCTTCTCAACGTCTTCAAAGGCATCTTTGTGAACCTGCCGCGTGCCTGAGTGCTGGTTCTGTTCTGCCTTGGCCTTAATGTCGCTCTTGTTTTAGCAGCATACTCAGAGTGCTTGTTAGTATGCTGAAAGCTTCGGCGGTGCTTGCCTTCTTTTCCCCATTCTCAACATGCTGAATGACTTCCAATTTTGCGGCAAATGTCAGGGTCGTCTGCTTCTTCGCATTTGCAGCCATCACGACTCCAACCACACCACACCAGGCCTAACTCCGATCACACGATAATGACGGCAGCACTGGCAGCGCCACCGATGAGTCAGTGCACGAAATGCGATGCGTCATTGAAAGCCACAGAGTGCGTACGCTGCTACGTTCAAATGGCACCAAAGGCGCCATTTGAACACGATCGATAAGTGCAGTTCTAACACGCAGCAGTCGGGAATGCCCATCACGCCACCACTATTTTTGAGAGTGTTGCGGGAAAGCTCACTGCCTGTCAACAGAGTGCACATCGTATGGAGTGGTGGAGTTCGGTATACAGCAGAGACCCGCACCGTTGGCGTTGCGGCCGATGTAGTTTACAGAGACCTTCCAACGGCATCTATGAGACTTGCGCATTAACAAATACATTTTTATATATTTCCAGGAACTATTTTGCCTAGGCACTCACAATGCAAGGAGAAGCGAGCGCACGGCACGCGCACATTTTCGGCTTTAAAAACCGCGAGCTGCAAAAGGCTTTCTGAAGAAAAACCAGCTCAAAACACACGGACACAGAAGAAAGAGGTGCACAGGACGATGCTGCACTAACAACTGAAATTTTATTTAAAAATACTGACATATAAAACCTTTCCAATCGCCCGCACCTGCGCGAGAGTCATTAACAAGCACAAAAAATAGATATGCTGGCCCATTACACAGCACTACCAGACAGCGGGCCACAAACACGTATCTAAGAACTACAACACACATGGAACGCCAGACCCAAGAAAACATAATTCCTTTCTGCTAAGGCTTACTGATGTGGCGCTTACACCCGTGTCTTCATTTCTGACAATGTGAAAAGCTTCTAAAACTTCTCTAGCTGTCCTGCTCTTCCCCCTGCCCAAAATGCTGACTCGGTCAAACCAATGGGTGCAACCGCATTCCCTTACATGTCGCGGCAAGTGTGTGCCGTCACGAGACAAGAGCGAGGCTTGGTGTTCTTTCATACGAATATTAATACATCGCCCCGTTTGGCCGATGTATTTGCTGCCACATGAAAAGGGAATACAGTACACAACCCTGGGTACACAAGAGGGAAAAAACACACTGTGTTGAGAACCACAACGGTCCGTCATCTGTCCATTCTCGCTAATGCGTCTACATAAGCTAGCCAATTTTCGAGGGGCTGAAAAAACTACGCACACATCAAATCTGTTTGCCATCTTCTTTAGGTTGTGCGATAGCCCGTGTACATATGGAATCACTTCCACCTTCTTATTCACCACCTTTCTAGTTGTGTCATTGCCCCTCCGAAACGCCCTTTCTTTCACTAACAATGATTCAGCAACAGCCTTCGTCAAGTGCACCGGAAAACCGGCAGCAACCAGTCTGTCCACCTGCGTCTGGAAACTTGACATAATTCCGTGGTGGCAGCTTTTTTGTAAGGCATTCTTTAAACACAAGGTAGTTATGCCTCTTTTTATGAGCTTGGAGTGGCAGGAACTGTACGGTAAGATCACCTTCTTAGACCTGGGTGAGTACATCCAACAAAGATGGCCATCTCAATTGAAAGTCAGTTCAAGGTCCAGAAACCTAATGCGATTCTCCAAAGGAAGCTCAAAAGTAAACCTGAGGACGCTAGAACATGTCCTAAAAGAATTCATGATACTGTCAACAACTGCATTTAAAGATTTCTTAGGGCCAACTTGTCCAAGATTCCTGGTAACGTGGTGTTTAGCTAAACATGCATGATGTAGAATGAGAGGTGACTGAGTATTTTTGTAAGTATGCCTCCTTGTTGGGCATGCAGCACAAGGCGAGCCTGTGAAGCCTGGAGCTGCGAAGTCTCCATCACACTGGATGCGCTTCGAGAATTTTGATCTTCACCAAGTTTTGAAGCACGGTGGTGACCTCCTCGCATCTGAGGGTTCCGAGTTTGATCTTGATGATGACCTACTCGGTAAGTGCGTGTACAAGTTATGGTGTTAACATTATTCACTTGATTTAGTGTATTTTGACTTTGCATTGAAAGGAAAGTGCAGGTAAACCTCAATATAACGAAGTCAGTAAAACCGGCAGTTTTACTTCGTTATATCTAAACATCGTTAAATGTAATTTTGGCTTTTTATGATAGTTGTCTTTGCCGAGAGATTCTTATTTTCACAGAAATGATGTGAAAACCTTGCATTAAACGGCAACTCTGGCACTTTTTTTCATCATGTTCTGATATCAGTGCTTTCCAGTGGTGTTGATAGTCCTGTAACAGGCAGGGCGGTTGGTTTTGCTGACAAACCCAGCAATAATATTAAAGAAAACTGTATGAACAATGTGTTAAAACTGAAACAGAAACAAGTAGATGCTTCTTTCAGCATATGCTGTGACGTCACAAGTGTCCCTGCCATCAGAAATATGGAGCTGGTGCCAGAAAAATGAAAGCGGTGGTGTCATCCGATGATGTATCGGGTTATGTGCCAGCTTTGAACTTGACAGCGCCGATTTGAGCACTTAAAGGGACACTGAACAGGTTTTGAATTCGCGAATTTATTGCGAATTCGGTATCCGCGACCTCTTACAACATGCCTACGGAGGTTTTTTTCGCAATGTTCGATTAAACAACGGCGCTATAAGTGAGCAAACTTTGACCGAGGGAACGCCCCCCTCGGCGCGCGCGCGCGCAGGGGCGGAGCTTGGGAGAGATAGACACGTGGGGAGGTGACGTCATCGTCAGGGTCGAGCCGCCGGGCCGCCTGCGTCGCTCAGTCAGCTCAGCTTGTTTCTGCTGCGATCTGCTGCCTATCGAAGCATCAGTTCTGCCAGTTCGTAGGGATTTCTTGCCATTGCACCGTTCTCTTCTGATTGAAGATTTTCGCCATCCGACATTCACTACTTGTGTTTGTGCAAGGTTGAAGTGGACTCGCGATGCCGAGTTACTGCGCGGCATATGGCTGCCGCAGCACTTACAGTTGCGATGAGGTCGCTTTTCACAAGTTTCCTCGGGATCAGAAGATGGCTGCAAAATGGTCCGCTGCAGTTAAAAGAAAAGACTTCAAACCTACGAGATCAAGCGTGCTGTGCTCCAAGCACTTTCGTGACAGCGACTACGTACGAAACCCGCCTCTCATGCAGTCGCTGGGATTGACGATCAAGAGTGTGCGACTGAACAGCGACGCGGTTCCTTCTGTGTTTCCGCACCTGAAGGGGCCCTCGCCGCCACCATGACTTGCCTTTGTGAATTTTAAATTTCTTAAATTTTTTTGTTGTTGTTGTGATGCACCTCGGATGTTTCTGGCGGTCGCGAATCTGCCGAATTTCGAGGCAGCAGCAGCAGCCCTCTTCTTTGCCCATTTGCACGCAGTGCGCGCATGAGCACCTATGGCGAAAACACGTGTACACAGATATCAGCACGCAGCATCGAAATCAGCTACTCTACACGACAGTCGCATGCTTCTAACGCAGCTAATATACCGTTTGCATTTTAACACACCATCACAGTAGTACTGGGCAGAATTTAGAAAAAGCGACGGTATTATAAAAAAACAGAACTGCAATATATGAGCCAAACTATCCTTGCGCAATTTTTCAGCGCAGTTCAGAGCACGTGTCACCACTGCGGCGAGAGCGGCACCCGTCTGGCTTTTTTTTTTTTTTTTTTTCCTCGCGGTAGCATACTGACTCATCGCGTGCGCCTTGCCCGCTGCGAAGTATGATACTGACTGCATTAACAACGCTGCACTCTGAGCTGTGAAATCCACGAACAGCTGATGTTTCTGCACGATGCCCGCGCGTAGCGCGGACCGTGCCAATACGCGGCTAAAAGCGAGTGCCGATGCTGCTGTTTCTTATCAAATTTGATATCCACGGATGAACGTATCATTTGTAACAGTTTACTACAGTGAAATTAAGCACTGGCATGCATCTTATACGTGCCAGTCTGTTTCCGAGGCGGTTGAAGGTGGCTGGTTGGGACTCGCTTTCCTGTGCCGCTTCAGTCGTCGCCTTTACAGTGGCGATCGGCTCGAACATGTACGGATGTACAGAGAACTCGTTCCGACTTTCACAGTTCGCCATACTAACAGCAACTACCCGATGTCAACAGATAAACACGGCATTGCCTGCCGGCGAGCGCAGTCTGCTGTCCTCGCCTTCCTGACAATGATGTCATGGAGCTTCGACCAATCACAGCGGCAGCGAGACTCGCGATGGCGGCCGCGGCGCCTGCTGCTTGTTTTTGGCAAAATAAAGTTATTTGCGTTGGTTTATGCAAATTTCCGACTTGATTTTCGAGTTCGCCGCACGAAATTGCGTATCATGACACCATAATCTCGTTTTTTTTAAAAAGTGGCTCAGTGTCCCTTTAACTATCACCGCATTGCTCTTGACAGCCTGCCTGCTTGGGTAGACAGCGTAGACACTAATGACGTCAAAAACACAGGGTGGCCCATATGAGAATTCACTAAAAAGATTTAAAATTCATTTTCAGGAGTAGTAAATGACTTGCAACTGCCTGGCTTGGCATATATTATTGTAGTGACGATGACAACATATACTGAAAATTTCATTCGGATCCGTGGACAGTAAAAAATCGCTGGAGTTGCCCTTTAATAGCAGCAACAACGAAAAAGTTCGATAACATTTGCAAAAAACATTTTGTTGTGCCAACGATTGGACCACCACGACTTCATAACGTGCTGTTGAAGCCCTTGTCACAGCGGCCATACGTCACACGTAAAGCCTAAAGAATGATTTAAAGGTGAACATTTGACAGAGATCTGTCTGGTTGGGACGAAATTAAAGGTGAAAACAGGGGGACACCAACCAAATTATAATCATTTAAAAGTAAAATTTACTTCTAAACATTAAAAAACCTGATGTTTCGGGTCCCACTCGGACCCTTCTTCAGGGGTGACTGGAGGGCACCAGACAGCAGCAGTGCTTATAAGGCCTTCTTTCTTCTCTCTTCCTTCCTTTCTCACTTTCTCTTTTTTTCGGTTCTTCAAGCCGAGGGGGGTCATGCTAATGTTGAATCAGGTGCCGGAGTCCGCTAAAATAGACACTTGGCATTGCACCTGCAAACCGGTTCACGTTTCCAGGTGTCGCCTGAATGTGCCATGATTCCACAAAGAGCCGCTTGTGAAAACTGGTTTCCAAGTCGAGGACGCGGGAGTTGTCAAGATCGATGCGGTGGTCGTGCACCTCGCTGTGTTCAGCTAATGCACTCCTTTGTCTGTCGAACTTGCGGACATCGTTCCTGTGCTGACGTAGCCTCTCTGGGAAGTTCTTGGTCTCTCCCACGTAGGACGCGCCGCAATCCGAACAAGGAATGGAGTAAATCACACCTTGCGCTCTTCTCTCCCTCGGCAGCCTGTCTTTCGGGCGCGGAAAGAAACGGCCAAGCGTGGAAATTGGCTTGTGTGCTACTCTTATTCCCTGCTCGGACAGCACACGTGCGAGCGCTTCGCTGGTACCCGGAACGTAGGGAATACACACGCGTATGGGCTTGGAATGCGGCAGGTCAGTGTCCTTTCGAAGGGGTCGGCGGGGATTAGACTGGCGGCGAGCAACCTTTCCAACGAGGGCTTTTGTGTAGCCGTTTTTCAGAAGGTCGCTTTTGACGACCTTCAAAAACAAAGACGGCTACACAAAAGCCCTCGTTGGAAAGGTTGCTCGCCGCCAGTCTAATCCCCGCCGACCCCTTCGAAAGGACACTGACCTGCCGCATTCCAAGCCCATACGCGTGTGTATTCCCTACGTTCCGGGTACCAGCGAAGCGCTCGCACGTGTGCTGTCCGAGCAGGGAATAAGAGTAGCACACAAGCCAATTTCCACGCTTGGCCGTTTCTTTCCGCGCCCGAAAGACAGGCTGCCGAGGGAGAGAAGAGCGCAAGGTGTGATTTACTCCATTCCTTGTTCGGATTGCGGCGCGTCCTACGTGGGAGAGACCAAGAACTTCCCAGAGAGGCTACGTCAGCACAGGAACGATGTCCGCAAGTTCGACAGACAAAGGAGTGCATTAGCTGAACACAGCGAGGTGCACGACCACCGCATCGATCTTGACAACTCCCGCGTCCTCGACTTGGAAACCAGTTTTCACAAGCGGCTCTTTGTGGAATCATGGCACATTCAGGCGACACCTGGAAACGTGAACCGGTCTGCAGGTGCAATGCCAAGTGTCTATTTTAGCGGACTCCGGCACCTGATTCAACATTAGCATGACCCCCCTCGGCTTGAAGAACCGAAAAAAAGAGAAAGTGAGAAAGGAAGGAAGAGAGAAGAAAGAAGGCCTTATAAGCACTGCTGCTGTCTGGTGCCCTCCAGTCACCCCTGAAGAAGGGTCCGAGTGGGACCCGAAACATCAGGTTTTTTAATGTTTAGAAGTAAATTTTACTTTTAAATGATTATAATTTGGTTGGTGTCCCCCTGTTTTCACCTTTAAAGCCTAAAGAAACGCTGATACAAAACACTGTAGTAACCGACATTAACAAGGCTACCGTGTCCATTATGGCTTGTTTTTTAAACCTTGTGTGCTTCCCAGATTGAGAAGGCAGTGCCGGTGTTGTGTTCACTGAACCACTAGCTATCAAGAGGAAAACTTGATGACTTGCTGTTCCCGAAAGAAACAGAGATGTCTTCTTGCCGATCAGGATTGCCAGCTGGAGAGGCCTCGTCTGTGATATCCATTTACTGAACAATTGCAATCGCTCACAAGATAAGCAAGAACCTGCTGCATTTAGTGCTAGCTCTTCTGGAACTACACGGGCTTCTTATTTGACACTCAAACGAATGCACCAAATTGGGTGCTGGGTGATGTGAAGTGTGAAACTACTTTGGTACTGGAATACGCAAGTTGTAAGGTGCGCAGTAAGATGCGGGAGGCTGTTTTCATGTATGCTGTCCACTTCCCTTGTTCTGGTTGAGAGGAGGTAAGCATTGAGATTTTCTCTTGCCCTGCTAAATATACCAACAGCCTTGTTTTAGAAAGCCAACCATAGTTGCAGAACTTTATCAAGGTAGAGCAGACACTGTTGGCCACTTGTTGCCTTCCCATCATTTCCAAGTCTGCATTCTCCTTAAAAAGGGTCGCATTAAAAAAAAAAAAAAAAAACTTTCCTAGATGGTCAAATTGCTTTGTTGGGGATCTTGAATGTACAAAATGTATGAAGTCTGGAATAAGTAGTAAAAGGTTAGGAACAGTATTTTGGTGTCAGCATCACTCAGAACTGCAAAATGTTAAATAGTATTTCAGTGTGTGGTATTCCTTGAAACACGGGTTTACGCACAGCTCGTTATCGTAGTCTGCACACCTAAAACGCGTGTCTGTTCTTCTCTCAGAGCGACGAGTTGCGTTGGCACACACGACATCTTCTCTCTGTGCGGCTGCCTTGGGCAGAGGTTGAACTGGTTGAATGCAGTTCATCATCCGAAGATGAACTGTCCTCTTCTGGGGCAGGGTGAAGCAACCAACAACAACAAAAAAAGAAAAACTGTCTTCCGATATAGACCCTGTGAACGGAGCAAAATCAAAGTCGGGAAGAGTCATCACTGTTAGTGTCAAGAGGCAGTGTGTTTGGCTATATCGCTGCTTTGCCATAAATCTGAAGAACTCGACGGAAACTCTGTAAACAAGGACAATGAGGATACCTCGTGAGCAGCGGTGATAAACAAGCTGACAGCAGCACCGATAAAGATAGAAATCAACTTCTGCCGCCCCTGCAAGGAAGTGCTGACCAAGATAAAAATCAAGTTTTGCGCGCCTCCGTGGGGATCACGCGGCGAAACCAAAACCATGAAAGTGCGTTGCCACAGATTGGCACAATGCGCTGAAGCTAGAGATCAGTTCCATCTATCTCCGCAAGAAGGTAGCGACAAATTTCAAATGCTTCTTGTAAGTCCTAAGAGGTGGCAGCACCTCCCAGCGAGCATTCATCATAATTATGGCGTGAAATTTCAAACGGAGTGTCGAAACCGTACCGGTATGGCAAAGACCTTGCAGTACAGAAAACCGCCGCCATACATGTATGGCAAAAACCTTCGAAGGGTTAACTGTTTCTACGATCACCCATTCAAGAATGTTAGCTGCTGATGGTCTGTTTTGACAGTGAATTGAAGTCGCGGAAGAAACTCGTTGAAGCGGTGCACAGCTCATGTCACAGTGAAGGCTTCTTCATCTGACAGTGCCTCTGCTCAGTCTTTGTGAGTGAGCAAAGGTTATAGCCCATCTTTCACCGCTTGGTTGGTCTTGCGTTGGGACCACTCTGAGGCCGAAAGAACTTGCATCTGTGGAGACTGCTGTTGGCAAGGTGGAGGATAACAGTCATGCAGGCTTCTGAAGAAAGCACACCTCTTATTATTTTTAGAAAGCTGCTTCAAAGAAGTACGGTTGAATCTCATTAATTTGAACACGCTTACCTCGAACTAGCTTTACTGATCAATTTTGATAGTTCTGCGAATTCTATCTTATCTTTTGATGAAGTTACTTTCATTTGTTGGCGTTTTCTTATTAAGTCCTTGGTAGATTGGGACAGCTTACTTTTTGCTTGCTTTGTTGTTTTACCCCCGACTTCTATCGCAGTTTCGAGGATTGTTTTCGTTATGGTTTTGTTTATTTGTTCTAAATCGTCACCATTTTCGTCTAAGGCCTCGAACTTGTTGCTTAGGGCGACTTTGAATTCTTCGTCCTTCGCTCTGATTACCTCTACATTACATTTCTTCCTAGTAAATAATTTAGTTCTTGTTTTCTTTAGGTTAAGTACAATCTTTGCCCTTACTAGTCTGTGATCGCTGCATTTTATCTTCCCCACTACTTCTGTGTCTTGAATTATACCTGGTTGTTCACACATTATAAAGTCAATTTCATTTAGCAAAACGTTTTCTTGGGCTAGTTGGTTCATGACTTCTATAAAAATTGTAGCGCAAAGGAACACACGGACAGACAAAGAGCACAGGACGGGCGCTAATAGTTAGCGCCCGTCCTGTGCTCTTTGTCTGTCCGTGTGTTCCTTTGCGCTGCAATTTTTATAGAAGTCAATTTCATTCTTTGTTTCCCCATTAGGGCTTTTCCACGTCTACTCTCTATTCTTGTGTTTCTTGAAGAACGTCTTCATTATTCGAAGCTGGTTCGTTTCGGCAAATTGTACTAGCATTTCCCCACGGTTATTCCTATGGCCGACACCGTAGTTGCCAATCGCCTGCTCTCCACTTTGTTTTGTCCCTACTTTTGAGTTGAAAACCCCCATGACTACTGTGTATTGTGTCCGTACTTTCTTTATTGCTAATTCGATATCCTCGTAGAACTGCTCTACCTGTTCGTCGTCGTAGCTCGTTGTTGGCGCATATCCCTGGATTATCTTAAGTTTATACTGCTTATTTAGTTTTATTACGACGCATGCTACCCTTTCGTTAATGCTGTAGAATTCATCTACGTTGCCTGCTATATTTTTGTGGATTGGGAACCCAACGTCATATTCTCTCTTTTCGGGTAATCCTCTATAGCAGAGGACGTGTCCATTGTTTAAGACTATGTAAGCTTCACCTGCTCTCCTAACTTCGCTAAGGCCAATGACGTCCCAATTAACTCCCTCTAGTTCCTTGAGTAATTCCGCTAATCTAGCTTCGCTTGAGAGGGATCTTGCATTCAACGTTCCAATGTTTAGATTCCAGTGGCGGCCTGTCCGGGTCCAGTGGTTGTTACCGCCCTCTGCTGCTTCACAGAGCTGACCGCCGCCGTGGACAGATGTGCTGCAGCTGCTGGACACTGAGGGCGAGGGTTTAATTGTAGACATCGTGTGGGAGGTGGTGGCCAAGTACTTCACCAGGGAGGCCAATTCCTGTTCTGGTGTAGGAGTGAGTCGTAAACGGCACTTGAACGACTGAAAGCCTTTCAGGTATCCAACCGTCGCCAGGCAAAGAGATGTAAGAAACGTTAACATGAGAGAAATAGAGAAAGCAGTAGAAAAAGGCACCAGCATTAAATCGGTCAAAAAGAAACTGCACTTAGGACAAAACAAAATTCATGCGCTAAAAGATAAAAAGGTAACGTTATCAACAGTTTCAACGAAATAGTAAAGGTAGCAGAAGATTTCTACTCGGAGCTGTACAGCTCTCAGACAGACCATACAACCTTAATAGAAATAGAACCAGAGGAGGACACCGAAATTCCATGTATAACTGCTGACGAAGTCAAAAAAGCTGCCAAAGGCATGTCCCGCGGTAAAGCAGCTGGTGACGATGGTATAACAGCCGACTTCATCAAAGACGGAGGAGATATTGTACTTGAAAAACTTGCATCGCTCTTCACGAAATGTATGAAGACATGTAGTGTACCACGCAGCTGGAAAAATGCTAATATAATCCTTATCCACAAGAAAGGTGACATAAAGGAGTTTTTATTATTATTTTTTTTATTTATAAAATACTGCAGACAAGAAGTCCAAGCAGGGTGAGCAGGGAATGTACATATGAGCAGGGAATATACATATGATACAGAGATAAATAACAGAATGAATCAAAGTTGAAACACGTTTTACACAATTCGTATGTAGACGGCTATAGTAGGAACAATTGAAGAACTTTGTCATGATACAAATAAGAAGGCGTTAAGAAAGAACAACAGTATTTACACAAATGGAAAGGTGTACAGGTCATGGGCGTTGGGGAGGTGCTTCGGTAAGATTATTCCAGTCGGCTATTGTTTGTGGAAAAAAATAGTACCGAAAAGTATCAGTTCTTGGGAAAATTGGTGTGAGAGAATGAGGGTGGTGATGCCGAGTGGGTCTGCTTAACAGGGGGAAAACGTATGCTGCAGTGTCTAAGGCTAGTCTATGATTAACTATGTCCGATAGAAATTCTAGTCGCATTTTCTTTCTTCGATTCTGTAATAATTCATTGCCGTTTGCATTTAATAATGCAGTGGGGGAATTGATGGGCTTAAATTTACTATAAATAAATCTAACTGCTTTTCTTTGAACTCTTTCTAGGTTATTGATGTTAACTTTTGTGTGGGGATCCCAAACTATCGAAGCGTACTCAAGTTTTGGCCTAATCAAGGACAAGTAGGAGAGAAGTTTAACACAAGGCGGGGCAGTCTTGAGCTTGTGGCGAAGAAGACATAATTTCCGAAAGGCGGCAGAGCAGATGTTATTTATATGCAGGTAACAGGATAAGTTACTCGTTAATGTTAGACCTAAATATTTGTAGGAAGCTACTTTCAGTAAAGGAGCATCAGCTAAAATGTATGTATTGTCTAGGAGGACCTTTTTGCGTGTTATGGGGAGATATACGCATTTATTTGCATTAAGAAGCATTCCCCACTGTTCGCACCACTTTAACACAAGAATTACAGGACCGATCAGCCTACTCCCAGTAATATACAAGCTATTTACAAAGGTAATTTCTACGAGGATAAGAGAAACACTCGACTTTAACCAACCGAGAGAGTAAGCTGGTTTTAGGAAAGGTTACTCGACAATGGACCACAGCCACGCTATCAACCTAGTAATTGAGAAGTACGCAGAATATAACAAACCTCTTTATATGGCGTTTATCGACTACGAGAAAGCATTTGACTCCATAGAAATACAAGCAGTTCTAGAAGCTCTACGTCGACAAGGGGTACCTGGCGTATACATGAAAACCATAAACAACATATACAAAGACTGCACAGCCACACTACTCCTACATGAGTGAAGCAGAGAAATCCCGATCAGGAGAGGTGTGAGACAGGGAGATACAATATCCCCGATGCTATTCACTGCATGTTTAGAGGAATGGAAGTCTTTAAACGTCTAGACTGGGAAGAAAAGGGCATTCGAATAGACGGAGAATATCTAAACAATTTAAGATTTGCAGACGACATTGTGCTCTTTAGCAATGATGGTGACGAACTACAAAACATGATTGATGAGCTAAACAGGGAAAGCATTAAAATTGGATTAAAAATGGATGAGGCAAAAGACCAAAGTTATGCTCAATAGCTTAGCTAAGGAACAGGGATTTAAAATCAACAATGAACCCTTACAATGTGTAAACGAATATGTATATCTGGGACAGTTAATAACAGGAACTCCTACCCAGGAAAACGAAATTCTCCGTAGAATAAGGCTGGGCTGGAGCGTATTCGGAAGGCATTACGAAATTATGACCGGAAACTTACCGCTCTCATTAAAGCGAAAAGTATTCAATCACTGCATTCTCCCAGTACTAACGTACGATGCAGAAACATGGAGAATAACGAAAAAAGCTAGAGATGAAACTAAGGAGCACGCAACGTGCAATGGAAAGAAAAATGATAGGGGTAATGCTAAGAGATAAAAAACGAGCGGAATGGATCAGAGAACAGACAGGAGTGGCCGATATTATCTTATCAATTAAAAGAAAGAGGTGGACCTGGGCAGGACATGTCATGAGGAGGAAGGATAATAGGTGGACGGTAAGAGTGACGGAATGGATACCAAGAGAGGGAAAACGCAACAGAGGTAGGCAAAAGGTTAGATGGAGCGATGAAATTAAAAAGTTTGCGGGCATAAAGTGGAACCAACTCGCTCAGGATAGGGTGGATTGGAAATTGTTGGGAGAGGCCTTCGTCCTGCAGTGGACCTAAACAGGCTGATGATGATGATGATGATGATGATGACGACGACCTCGAACTTCCGGTTAATTAGAACTGATGCTGTGGTCCTGTAAAAGCTATGTGTAGTCGAATGGGCGAAAACGCCTGGTAATTTGAACGCGCAAGCACTTGCGACAATTCATTCGAACCGAAAATGCTCTCGGCACTGCACCAAATCGCGTGGCGGCGGCTCCGACCAGCATTGCTCCCACCCCGCCATAGAGGAAAAGCTTAGGAGAGACCCCTCAATGCCACGTGCTATGAGAGAAAAAGAAGGGGAAAAAAACGTGACAGAATGCTTGCTCTCTCTCCAACGACAAGGTCACCGTTTCTGTGTCTCACTGGAAAACGCGTGTTCCCCCTTCCCCCGTGCTTCCCCCTTTTCCTGTCTCAGCCACGTGGAGACCCTTCTGCTTTCTGCTTCTATATTTTCTCCTCACGTGTTGACCATGCTGCGGCTGTGATACAGAGGGTAGCACCAGCAGATACCCAGTCGTGTCGTCCTTCTTGATGTGAGGTGCGACATGTTGGCTAGGCTTTGGAAGGTGTGCATTCGTTTTGCAAGCGTCATGGCGAGCCAGGGCACTTATCGCCCACCAAAGGACCTTAAAATGAAGGTGGAAATTCTGCATGAAGTTGAGAACAGCGTTCTTTCTAAGGCAGAAATCGCCAAGAAATATCATATCACCAAGAGCACGCTGTCAACATACATACAGAACAAAGAATCTATCATCGCTGGATGTGTATGACAAGTAAAAAATCAAACCATCGAGGAAAAGGCTGTGGACATCAGCACATCCCCAGCTTGAAGATGCTCTTATGATGTGGATCAGGCACTTAGGGAAGGGACCTGGGCCCCCCCTCCCTGAAATTCGTCCAGTCAGCCATTAACGCAGGGGTATAGAGGCACAAGTACAAGTAGCGCCGTGCGCATTTAAACAAATGAAAAACAAACGATAGTCAAAGAACTGTCACCAACAACAGCTGCTCAAGAACAGCTTTATACCGACAACATCAAGTCCAAAAACATGGCTAACGCTTGCTGAGAAATTCAGCGTCCGGCTCCTGAATCAACACCACGGCAGAAACACCACACTGTCCCTTATGTCCGAGGTGTTAGCGAAACCATCGCCCGTATTCTCAGAAAAGAAGGCATCCGAGTGACTCACAAGCCTATGAACACATGTTCTCTTCAACTGCCTAAGACTGTTCGCCGAGGGAGAGTGCCCATGGCAGTGTATACAAATATGCAATCACATTCTTGAATTTTCTGTTATGTAGGGTTGTTTTGTGTGCCATAAATGGTGTTGTAAAGACTAAAAACATTCCCACGCAGTAATTTTACAGTGCTGTCGGTGTTTTCCTTCCCTACGAAACTCTTGATAACGCTTATTTTAGCCTAATAATCTCATCTTGAGAAATATAGTTGTGGGTGATTAATTTGTTGTTTGCAGACCTCACTCATCATACATTTTTGAAACTGACTCTGATCCTGGATTCTGTGTGCACTTTATCTTAGATCCAGTCCTAGCAGCCCGTGTATGTCTTGGTGAACATTGCAATTTAGTGTTGCATAGCACCCCCCCACCCCCCATTATTCAATGTCACTGATAGTTGGAAAGGTTTCGTATAGTATTCATCTTGTCATTCATGTGCAGAATATGCACAGTTGATCTGGGTCCTTCAGACTCGGCTAATATTATAGGTGTATGTCCCACTTGAAAACTTCCATTCATTTTAAGGAAGGGAGCCTGCACTGGTGATATACCTGGAATGCCAGTTGTGCACCCACACATTGAGCTTTAAATTCACCAACACTGATGAGCGATCATTTTGTTAGTGTGTGTCCTTTTGTTTTTACAAAATCTGCATGTCTGTCGTCTTCATCTGACCAACGTAACAGTTGCAGTCGATTGTAGTTGACACTTGCAGTCAGCAATAAGCTATTCCTTAATTGTGAAATTGTGTTGCACGTTGAGTGCTGCATTTGATGATGCAAGCCCGTCACTTGTCTTCTGCTCAATAGGTGGCACACAGTCCAAGGAGGTCTTGCTACGGCAACGTCGGCTGCTTAATCGCCGTTTAGGCCTCGTGATGGCCGAGCGCATTGGCCTCGACACCTCAGAAATCTTTTCTGCTGAGGATCTCAGCCTCAACTGCAGCAGCGGAGCAGTGGAGCTGCGGATGGCTGCAACACCAGATGCTTCATGTGTCAAGCAGGAGTGTGATGCTGCATCGGTGAGGCGTGTTGAGTTTTAATAGTTTGGTTCCCCTTGCAATCTGCCTTTCTTTCAGGGGTTTCATCCGGAATGCGGCATTCCTCAGAGCATCGCAGCCACGGGCCACCCATCCACCTCCTCACCAGGCCTGTTTCGTGGGCCTAAGCGGCGTGCGAGTCTTGCCAAGGATGGCCTGTCCAAGAGGCTCTGTTCCGCCAAAGACGACTCCCTCTCCGATGGCATGATGGCCGAGAACCTCTGGGAGGAGGTGAGCTATTCTCGTTACTGTGTGCAGCAGGGATGGTACTGATGTGGCATGCTTATACAGCTAAATCGTTATATAACGGAGTAGGTAAAGTCGGCAATTTTCCTTCGTTCTATCAAAACTTTGTTAAATTGAAATTATACTCGGAAATGCCGTAAGAAGGTTCAGATACAGTCGGACCCCTTTAATTCGAACGCCATGGGGATAAAAATATTGTTTGAATTAACCTTAGTTTGAACTAGTGGGGGTCGTGTTAATTAGCAGTACAGCATGCATTTTCAATATTAGTAACACATGCGCAGTAAAGTAGGCTGTACTTCACATGCAATAAAGTAGGCTCTACTGCACATGGAGTGCAACGTCAACAACTACGCACTGTATTCGGCATATGTAAAGGCCAGTTGACGATCCATACCCAAAAAGCAGGTGCATGCTTCTGCACTAGGAAACATGGTGCAAATGTGGTAGCACCGCGTGCCTTACGACAGCTATGCCCCTTGAATAACCATGCGTGCACATGAAAGCACCGGCCCCCCCACAGGATCTGGGTGAATAATTCATTGGGCCCAAACAGACCACCACACGCAGCACCAATCATTCCATTATTCACAGCAGTGCGCGTATAAGAACACGGGAGGCTGTTGCCAGCAGTGTGCATGCAAAAACAAAAGAGAACATTGCATGTGAAAACGTGTTTATTCACTCATCTTGAGCATGGAAATATTTAGTTATCTGCAATTGGTTGCACCTTTTTCGACGTGACTCCAACAACATGGACTGGAGCCAACCCAAGAGCTCCCGCGCAGTGGGGTACACTGTCCGTGTTCTCTCAGAACTGCCCGTCCGTGCACTGTGCCGTGGTGTCGCTGTAGCAACGGACGAGTTGAACTGTGAACAGGTGGGGGTGGCTGGGTGGGCTGGTTATCTGCTTCACATGTGCTGCATCTATGTGCACATGCCCCTACAATCATAGGTCCCTTTAGCCAACAGTAGGCCGGTCCCACACACCGATGTGGTATTTCTCTCTCTAGGAAAAAAAAAAAAAAGAAAAAAAGAAAATGTTGCACTCATGGGAGAGAAAAAGATAACATGATAGAACAAAAAGATATGGATGAAGAAAGGAACACTGGATGGGCACAGACTTCGAACTGTATTTCAGAATGCCAAAGCGGGTCTGTATATGAATACACATCATTTGCATGCACACCACCAGAAACAACACATAATCAAAAGGTTTTCCATGGTATCACTGTCGGAGTAGTTGAGAGCTTGCTGATTGAATCTAAAGCATGCATAGGTTGGCGCACTCACTCATGAGTGTACTCACTCGCACTCATTTCATAGACGTGAGTGCAAGTGCGAGTGAGTGCCAATGAGTGTGAGTGGAAGTGAGTGCGAGTGAATGCCAGTGAGTGTGAGTGGAAGTGAGTGCGAGTGCGAGTGAGTGCAAGTGAGTGGGAGTGCGAGTGCGAGTGAGTGCAAGTGAGTGTGAGTGGAAGTGAGTGCGAGTGTGAGTGAGTGCAAGTGATAGTGAGTGAAGTGAGTGCGAGTGCGAGTGAGTGCTTGTGAGTGTGAGTGGAAGTTAGTGCGAGTGAGTGCCAGTGAGTGTGAGTAGAGGTGAGTGTGAGTGAGTGCGAGTGAGTGCCAGTGAATGTGAGTGGAAATGAGTGCGAGTGCGAGTGAGTGCAAGTGAGTGGAAGGGAGTGCGAGAGCAAGTGAGTGGTGAGTGGAAGTGAGTGTGAGTGCGAGTGAGTGCCAATGAGTGTGAGTGGTATATATGTATGTATGTCTGTATGTATGTATGTATGTATGTATGTATGTATGTATGTATGTATCTATCTATCTATCTATCCGTGGCCGTCTTGTTAATGGAATGTATACGAAAATCGGTATGCCATATGACTGCATGACGAATAAAATGACAGGTCATAATATGAAAATCATGACATGCATGATTTACATGAAACGGTCTTGGTGCTCTCCTGGGCCGTTTCGTTAACGGGATGTATACGAAAATTAGTATGGCACAACATGACTGCATCACAAACATAAATGACAGGTCATAACATGAAAATCATGACATGCATGTCATGAGCAGCATGATTTACATGCCACAGTCTCAGGGCTCTCCTGGCCATTTGGTTATTGGGATGTATACGAAAATTGGTATGGCACATGACTGCATGACGATCGTAAATGACAGATCATAACATGAAAATCATGACATGCATGTCATGAGCGGCTTGATTTACATGCCACGGTCTTGGTACTCTCCTGCCCAGCTAGCACACAAAGGATTTATGATGACTTCAAAACGGATATCCGAGACGTTAACGTTGCAGACGGCACGCGTAAGAAGCCTTAGTCCTGGATGCGTCGTATATCGTCTGATGTCCGGCTTGTTGCACATGCGTCTTCAAAAAGCTGGTCTTTTCGACGGCTTCGAGGAGACTCCAATAATCCCATTTTCCGGGATTTCTGAATCTGTTTAAAGACTTGCCGAAATGTCATCAAAAAGCTGTTCCTGAAACGTTAGCCGTAATCTTAAAGAGAGCAGGAATCGTGCTCGGGAACAGGGCGCGCCCACCAAAATTTTGATCTGGTTGCCACCATCTTAATGTATAAATGATAATCTGACCTCAGAGCTAACGCTTTAGGGGTTCAAATGACGCCAAGGCATTTTTTGCACCCCTAAGGCATTAACTCCGTGGTTCTGAAGGTGTCAACGGGATACAGTTAAACCTGGATATAACGAAATTGACAAATTCCCGCAAAACTTCGTTATAAAGAGGATTTCGTTATATGCAGGTTCGGCACAACAATTCGAGAAAGAAAAGCTTAAGTAAGCAGAAAGGTAACATCGACTGCAGAGCTCACCGAAAACATTTATTTTGGGTGAGAGAACATTTACAGTTGAGACCACTTACCGTATTTACTCGCGTAATTTGTGCACTTTTTTTCACGATTTTAGAGCTCCGAAAAGGGGGTGCGCAAATTACGCGGAAAATTATCAAACACGTTTGAAATAACGTGTAATATAATGCAACTAGCGCGGTAACTCTTTTGGATACGATCTAACGTAACACTGCAAAACGTACGGCTGCTCCAGGGAAGGCGCAGCGCGTAGAAGTGTTTACGAGCCGCTGATGGCTGCCAAGATAGCGCTATCTCGGCAGCGACAGCCGAGCGACACTACCCCCCCCCCCGCCTCACGTCTTTTCATGCTCGTTAAAGACGGGCGGGGCCTTTCCTCCCCGCATCGGACCGCAGGTGTCCCGATCGGGGTGATGTTATCACATCGGCCCTCGAAGCGACGGAGATAGGCCGGGCTCATTTGATCTCCGCTTCAGCCGTTTTCTTCGCCCCCACTCGCATGCTTTTATTCTAGCGACCGTACTCTGGGCTTCGGGGGCTTCCGGAGAAAAGAATCCGAAAAAGGGGCATCGCACACGCAGGCCCTTTGCGTATGACTGCGCTCGCCTGCGCAGCGCGGGGCGCGGCCGCGCGGCTGTTGGTCCGTGCGTGCGCGCCGGCGAGCTGGGAACGGGGTGCGCAAAATATGCGGTTTCTTTTTTTTTTTTTTGCGAAGCTGGCTAATTATTAGGGGTGCGCAAATTATGCGGGTAAATACGGTATGTGACAGCTTATAGTGAAGGACCGGCTATAATGCGGTTTTTTCTGACTCCCGTTTGCCACCCCATGGAAAATGTATGTGCATCCCGCTCATTGTGCAGACCCCCCCTCCGGTTACAATGCGGCTGCCAGGAAATCCCGCGGACCAACGAGGTAGGGAGCAGGCTTCAGGAAGGAAGTGCGCTGCTCGAAAAGAGCGCAGCGAATCGCCGTGGAGGAGGAGGGAGCACGGAACGAATGAACAATCAGCGGAGGGAAGAAAAAAAAAGGCCGCGGCAGCTGCGGGTCGCGCGCGCTCCCTCTGAGGATAGGATTTCCAAGGCGACGGAGAATGCTGCTACGACCATTTGTCAGCTGCGAACGCTCCGCACGGAACGCGCGCCTGTGACCTCCAGTTTACCGCTGTTTGTCTCGTTCTTTTTTAAATCATTTTACGAGCGCTGCCCTTGAATCACCCCGTGGGCGCGATTTCCTGTGCACCCCATCCCTGTGTTGTCAAGGGCAAGCTTCCCGTGAGGCACGCCCGCGACCACGCGAGCTAGGCCTAACAAGCGCTGTCACGGAGTGTCAGGTTAGCGAAGTGGCAGTGACCAAAGAGCGACGCTGCCAGCACGTTGAAAAAAAGACTCGTTTTTTCCCTTTCTCTCTTAAGCCGGCGCGGCTCGGCAACATCAACGTAGCAGGGGGCCGGCTTGGCGCGCTAGGCCAGCTGCAGCAAGCGGCTGGGTCAGGTTTGAAGTCAGGGGGAAAGGACACACCCGCGGCGGCAAGATTGCAGAGTTGAGGGATGGAGGCCCGCCTCGCACACGCTCGCACGCACGCACACGTGCGCTCGCTCTCGCTTCGCAGTGGCCGTGCCTTCGAGTGCGCCAAGCGCGACGCCGTTGCTTCGCATTCTGTCGCGGCGGAGAAGGTGCTTATGGTTCTTGCTCGGGCAAAAGTGACAAAATTTGGGGCGAAATGTCTAGGTCGTCGGCGGAGAAACTTCGTTATTTCGAGGGGGTCTCTTGCTGGTACTTCGTTACATAGAGGTCTCAAATACATGTGCTTCTATGGAGTAATGGCGGGGAATAGAAAAGCTTAGTTATATCGAGGAATTCGTTATATGGAGGTTCGTTATAAGCAGGTTTAACTGTAATAATTTTGGGGGGCACCCACGATCCACGGACGTCGTCCCTGCCTTATGGTAGTAGCTGCGACCTGCTACGTTACCAGCTGCACCATAAGGTTTAGGGTGCTGCAGAGTGGGGGTTAGTGCCAGCCCAGCTGAATACTTTCGTCCTAGGAAGAAGTGCTGGCGTCACACTTGCGTGGAACTTTTTTTTTTTTCTGGCGGGTCAAAGCACTAGCATTGAGTGCAACAGAACAATAGTGCAGTAAGGTAGGCACACAGTTGTCTGCAAAGGCTTCATCAGTCTTAGCATTTAGGTCACAATTAGTTGTCATGCATACAAAAAGCAATATAGCTGGTGCTTTGTATAGTATGAAGCAAATCTACCAAAAACAGTAGTGACATATCTTTCTACAGTTAAGGATAGAAAGTTTCTTGGCAAGCGGCCTAACAAGGAGGCCCCACTGCCAATTATCATGACGTCGACAACATTTTATTCAACATTTCATTGAGAAACTAACTTATGGAAGTTTTAAAAAAGAGAGAAATGCGCGAAAAATAAAACCACAAATATTCAAAAGGAACTGCAGAAGCGATAATTTAAATATATCTGGAACTTATTAACGACTAGACGCTTACAGAAAGAGCACTAGTAACAATAATCAAAAGCCAAACGACAATGCATTTCTCAGCATGAGAGCAGCGCATCCTGTTATATGAGCACAGACAGCATAATGGATGACTGTGTGATAGCCGCTTTCAGTCATGTTATGCAGTATCTTCGCCACATAAAATCAATGAGTATGAACAAAGGAACTCAAATATGACCCAGGTATCAAAGTGAAAATTTACCTAGGACATCAGCTGATGTAAAGAGGCAAGCTTGAAAAGACTACCAAAAGCATCAATCAAGTGAGAATGAATACTGACCAAAGTGACCTTCAAAGAAAATATCGCATGAAATATTAACGTAATCGTTATAATGAACAACATCACAATGCAGTGCATAATCTGTCACAGCGAGCAACGTTACATCGAAGCAACCTCAGTTTCATAATGAAGCTACATACTCGCATACTTGAAGTCCAATACACTGGAGACAGGCAGAGAGGGTGGCCTGATCTAGTACGCCCCGGCCTTCTACGCTACTTCGGGGACAACGCAACAGGGGAAACAGAGTGATGAAGCATGATGATGGGGATAAGAATGAGTGAACCGTATATACATAATAAGACATGACTGCTTGCGCATGGACGCTAGTAATCATATTTCATTACGCTTGACACGAATTAGCCCAACTTATGGCAGCTATTCACTTCTGCAAAACAATGTGTTGTAACACGGAAAATGTCGACTCGGCTCTCTTGACATAAACACTGGCAATAGTCAAGCCCCAGCATGCGTAACTGGGACCTCGCCTCTACTTGAAACGTGACAGGGGCCGCCATTAGTCGGACAAATATGCTGTGCAGGGGAAAGCACTTGAGGATTACGATAAAGGTCTAATAGTCGCATAATGGAAAGAAGCCACATTAGTTGCATCTAAGTTTAATTGTCGCTTTTCATAATCCGCAACTTTGCGCAGTGGTACCGAACGTCTAGCATCCAGTCCATTTCTATTGAAAAAATGACCTTGTAGCATTTGGTAATTCTGTATGGTCGCCTATTTCGGGTGAAATACAGCTTCATCTACTGCTTGTACTCCCATATCAGCCAGCCTAATGGCCGCCGTCTACTGCTGTGGCACGAATGGGGGACAGTCGCGAAATACTATGTGTTCTAGTCTCTGATACATTCGACAGCGCTCACAGTTCGAGATGTACGCGCGACTGAAAAGGTGTGCGTAGCACCGAGTTAGGTCGACGACCAGGTGAAACCTGTGCAGTGTACTGGCACCGCTGCTGTTTATTCTATCCGGGAGGAAAAACTCGTCTCACTCAATTTCCCGCAGATGCCTGCATAGGTCGGTGCACTCATGAGTGCACTCACTCGCACTCATTTCATAGACGTGAGTGCGAGTGAGTGCCAGTGAGTGCCAGTGGAAGTGAATGCGAGTGAGTGCAAGTGAGTGTGAGGGAAGGTGAGTGCGAGTGCGAGTGAGTGCAACTGAGTGTGAGCGGATGTGAGTGCGAGTGAGTGCAAGTGAGTGTGAGTGGAAGTGAGTGTGAGTGAGTGCCAGTGAGTGTGAGTGGAGGTGAGTGCGAGTGAGCGCGGATGCTGGAAAAATTAGGGTGAGTGAGTGTGAGTGAGTGTTCTCCTACACTGCCGACCTATGAAAGCATGTGTGGAAACAGAGTGGGAATGGGGTCCCGCCATGGTGGTCTAGTGGCTATGGTACTCGGCTGCTGATCCAAGGGTCGTGGGATCGAATCCTGGCTGCGGCGGCTGCATTTCAATGGAGGCGAAATGTTGAGGCCCGTGTGCTGTGCGATGTCAGTGCACGTTAAAGAACCCCAGGTGGTCGAAATTTCCGGAGACCTCCACTATGGCGTCTCTCATAATCAGAGCTGGTTTTGGGACGTTAAACCCCACTAAACAACAAGTAGAAATGGAAAAGAGGATGGCAAGTGAACAGTGCATAATGAGAGGAGCATGAGTGGGTTTCTTGCGTACTCAACAGATGTCATAAACGACATGCACGTAACTTGAAACAGGTAAAAGGTGCTAACAAAGAGTTACACAGAGTGTGACTAAACAAAGCCATCGAAAAACTGCAGTTGCTTAGCAAGCAATGTCAAAGAAGGCATGCTTTCGCATTTGTTGGCATTCTTAGCAATAAAGTACGCTTCTACTACAGTCAAACCTTGTTAATTCAAACTTCGCCGGGATAGAAAATTTGTTCGAATTAACTGGAGTTCGAACTAGTGGCGGTCCTGTTAATTAGTGCTACAGCGCACATTTTCAATACGCATGCGCGAGGACGTAGTTTCTACGCAAATCCTTCGCAGTGCAATGTCCTTAACTGTGCACTGTGGAGATATGGCATATTTAAAGGTGAGGATGTAAACTTAAAAAGCAAGAGCACACTTACGCACTATGAAGCGTGGCGCGAAGGTAGAACCACCAGAATTATGACATGACAAGCAGTACATTGCCAATTTGCCCACAATATGCAACAGATCAGTGCGAAAACAGTTGCATTTTATTTCGTACGAAAGAAATATGTAAACTTCTTGTAAGCCACCAAGTTCTTTGAGCCATCCTGGGCCACAAAGCATGCTCACAGAAACATTTCGTGACAAAGCTTCACTTGACTAGGCCTGAAGAACTGGTCATCGTTCATCTCATCCCAAGAAAGCCCATTGTTACTTAAACGGATTTAACTTCCAAACAGACTGACCACGAGCGAAAGGGATGCATGCAACAAGTACACAAAGCGTCAAACTGCCAAACATGCGTTAGCTTCACAATGATGGTGGCATTTAGGGCTTTGCAGCTAACCCATACCTGCCGAGTTCGGATATACAGAATCCATGAGGTTTACTCACCAGGGGAAGGGGGGCATTTCGATAGCAATTGCATCAGACACTGTCAGTGAGTTTTTGCAGTCGCTGCTCTGTTCAAAGGCCGAATCGATAGCATCACTTATGCATCATATGTCTTATGCCTGAGTAAAAGTGCGCTAGCGGGGGAACGAACATGATTGAAGCAGAGATGAAACGACATGGCTGTCTCCGTCGTATGCGATAACATTACTTCGCATGCAAAGCCTGTTGTTGCCTGCTTTTCAGGCAGAGAGGAAATGCCCAGCCCGTCTTTCGTCGGGCAAAGGGACCACAACGGGTGCCGGTGGGAGAGGGGAGGTCGCGCACGCTATCTCGACAGACTCTGTGCACTTAAAGCAGTACTGGCACACAATTTTGAAGGCGAGATAACTTGTGGGATAGATTTGTGTGGACACACAAGCATCATCTACGAAATATCAACGGCTAATATAGCCTATAACATACTTAAAGTCAATCAATTTTAAATTCATTGAGCGAATTTGTAGAAATGGGGTACAACTGAATTTCCGTAACATTTTCATGTTCACCCTACAACTGGGAGAAACGGTCAAAATCCGGAAGTCGCCCGGGTAATCTGAGCGACTTGGCAGGCATGCAAGCTGCAACTGACAAAACTATGGCTTTCGAGATCAGTACCGTAGAGATGATGTCATGCTGCCCCAAATCCCGAAGGCTATGCTTTTGTGAACTACAGGTAGTAGTGTGGGGACAACCATCAGAATGCGTACATCGCGTTGATCCAAGTCGATGCTGGTGGTGCATTCTGCCAGAGCCACAGCCGCTTTGTATCCAGCTCATTTTATGCCTTTGCCTGTCAGCCTTTTTCAAAAGTGCTGCTGCTGCGCATTACGATCTAATACTGGTGCTGACAAGCGCTGTGCAACCCCCCAAAGCAACGCAGTGACACCGCGGTTTCGACACCATCGCGTGCAAATATGAATCGCAACACGCCAGACTGCGGTTGAAACATGATCAACGTATGTAAGGAGGAGTGCACTTGAGGGAGGGGTGCAGGTCAGATTTCGATATATCAAATGTGCCGGTCCACGAGGGTTCAATATACGTGCGCAATATGCCTGTACTTTAACATTGAATTTTGAAAGGAACTTTTCAACTGTTCAATATAGCCAATAATTCAATATGTCTGAGCTTGATATACCTGGGATCGACTTTATAATATATGCCGAACCAGGCGGTTGCAAGTAATTTAGTTTCCTGGAAATGAATATTAAAAATTTTTAGGAGATTCTTCTGCAGGCCACCCTGGGTTTTTGATGCCATCACCTCCAACGGTGCCTACCGGAACCTATGGGCCCTCAAAAGCAAAACGGCGAAACTTCAGCATTCATATCGTCACTCAGAAAAGCTGGCAAAACTCATTAGATGGTCACATGACCTCGCCACTGTCATTTTTCTCTCACCAGCTCCATATTTCTGACTGCGGGGAGGCTGTGATGTCGGCGCATACACTGCACAAAGTGTCTATCCGTTCACGTTTCAGTTTGAACACACCTTTCAGTCAGTTATATAAAGTTATTGGTGCATTTCTGAGCAAACTGAACCACCCTGGCTGCTACAGGACTATCAGTACCATTGGTAAACATCAATGTCAGAACATGGTGAAAAAAACCACCGGAGTTGCCCTTTAAAGATGGGTAAGTCTGATGCCGTTCCACAGCATTGAAGTTAAATATCCTCGAAGTGTCTTGTGTAGAAGCTGAACGCAAAAAGACTACAGCGCGTAGCAGATGCCCTCGTCTTTCGCGCGCTTCCCGAGCTCAGAAAGCCCACGGGTACAGCACAGCAGCAGCTCGGAGCGGTAGTTCCCCCGCAAAAGCCTCATGCGGAAGCTGCATTTTGGGCCATAGGTCAGCGGTGTGGGAAAACACTCACTTGCACTCACTCACCCTAACTTTTCCAGGATCCGCACTCACTGGCACTCACTCGCATTTGCATTTACCTACTTCCATTCACACTCACTTGCACTCACTTCCACTCACACTCACTGGCACTTGTGCTCACCCCCACTCACACTCACTGGCACTCATTCGCACTTGCACTCACTTCCACTCACACTCACTTCCACTCACACTCACTGCCACCTACTCGCCCTCGCACTCCCCTCCACTAACACTGATTTTATAGACGTTAGTGCGAGTGCGAGTGAGTGAGTGAACCCTGGAGCGAGTGCACCGACCTATGCCTCAATACTGCAGAAATGCTTGGGTTTTTCTCGCAGCTAAGTCAGGTCTCACCTACGCCTGAAATTCATGGGCCTCTGCGGTGCTGTAATGTCAATTCCATCGCAGGATATACACATTGTCATTTTCTACATGGTTCTCAAATTTCCTTGCAAATTGTGTACCCCTTTGTTGATGCCCACGATTTGCCAAAAATAGTATGGTGTTTCTCACTTTTACCTCTCCCTATTTTGACTTAGGTTCAAATGTAGTATTCCTTTAGCTGGATTCTTATTTTGGGTGATGTGTTTCTCTTGCAGCAGTGTAGTGGTGAATGGCCTCTGGAGGCGTTTGTGGAGGCTCTGTGCCAAGACCTGTTTAGTGCTTCCTGGGAGGTGAGGCACGGCGCAGCAACGGCACTTCGTGAGGTCATCCGGCTGCATGGTCGGGGCGGTGGACGCTCCTTCAATACACCTGCAGCACAGGTGATTTTTCTTTTCTTGGTTGTGCACCTTGGTAGTATAATTAAGTAAATCAGAGTTTTCTAGGACGCGCTTCCTTGTAGTCGCAAATGTAGGAGGGAATACAAGCATAGTAGAAGCTTATTTGGATTTCACGGGGATGCCTGCCGAGTTCGAATTAAACGAAAGTGATAAGTTTGTGGCTGTATATGACAACATAAGCAGTGAAAGCACCTCAAGAGCCTTTCGTTTAAAAAGGATATCTGTAATTGTTACCTTGATACAACAGATATAACAACAGATATAAACCTTGATATAACAGAGATCAGTATTGTCATCTGGAAACAAGCAAAGGTATATACAGGTGTGTCTACAAGGGAACTCTTGTTGAATCTCAGTGCTACCAGTCCATAGCACCACCACCGGCGGCAAAAGCGCCGTCCCTGCATGTGGATAATCAAGGACCCAAAGTAGACTGGTAGGCCTTGAGCCTACTTATGCATACAGTGAAATCCCAATATACAACGTTGTCGGGACCATGAAAAAGCGTCGTAAAATCCGAACAGAAAAATTTATGCCCTTGAGAGTACCGCAATCCGCTGATATGATTCGCAACAGCTGTAGTGAAACATGGCACACACTTAAGGGGGGACGTGGCCTTTGAAAGTCGAAAAATCGCGAAAAACACGATTTTTTGAAAACTGCATATTTGCAATGTATGGTGTCGTAAACTACCCCTCCTGTAATTTTCAGCGCCTAATTTGTCGTAAAACTACTTCATATCAAATATAATATGAGCAGCGACAGCTGCTGTGGCGCTCAAACACGCTCTGAAACAGCACAACTTCAAGCGAGTGCCGTTCACGCGCCATTCAACTGACTGGAGCCATTTTGGTTTTGTTTTGTTCGCGAAGGGGGGGGGGGGGGGGCGGCGGTCGTGCGCTTTTTTCCACCGCCATCGGTGGAAGCGGCGGTGGCGTGGCGGAAGCATGGTTCGCGCATGATTGGGGTGCTCACGGGGGCATTCGAGTATCCCGCACTTGGATGCGAAGCTGCGATTGTGCCAAGCGCGCGCTCCTTGAGAGAGTGGAGAAACATGCGGCCTGCTGCACGTGATGGACTGCTGCGCGTGATGACGTGGTGGCCTTCTCCAGCAGGTGCTCCGTGCGTCGTCTGCTACGGTTAAGGTTAGTGCCTGCTTCGTGGTTGTCGCCGCAAGGTCTGCCTTTGTGTGTGCCGCTTCGCTTTTCGTTATCACAGGAGAGATATCGTGGGAGAGAGATGTTTGGTCGGAAAGGGTGAAAAGAATGGGGGAAGAACACAACCGCGCCACTCTATGGCTGTGTTCTCGCTCAGCACTCACTCTGTTCTGCACGCGTGCGGAGGGCTTGCGGAAAGCCGAAAACACCCATCAAAGGGAACGGATCGTGAAATATCGAACTTGGTGGGGCTTGCGTGACCCCTCCGACTTGAATAATTCGCGATTTGTTTGTTTGACAGCCGTTTTCACCCTTCCGAATTCGAGTGTCTACTTGATTATGTGGTGAAATTGAATTTCTGCGGAGGCTGTCAATCCTACCAATTAGTACTCTCCTATATCGACGAGCTCGGTGGCTACCAAGGATGGCAATACGTGGCGAAGGAAAACGTGCACAACACTCTGCTTAAGCACCATGTGCCTTGAGTGCAAGATGCTTTTGCAGCGCACGAAGAAACAAAAACGCAGAAAATTTAGGCAGACAAGCACTCAGGTGAGAGCGCTACAGCGCAAGGCTATCAGTGCTACCTTGAAAAGGGAAAAGGCAAAGCAGGACATCCGCCACGTGAAGGAACAGATGCGCACACTATCAGATTAGAAGATTGATCAAGCGCTTGAAATACTTTCAAAAAAGCAGAAACTTCTGTTCAAAACTACCTTCACGGCAGCGAAACCAAGTCTGTCATGGGCAGCCAATTTTTATCATACAGCAAAACGAAGAAACCGCACAGACACCGGAGTAACAAACGAGATCTGTTAACTTTGTGCTGGGCAGTTTCACTGCGCTTGTGCATTTCAAATCAAATAGCACGTTAGTCCGGTGGTTTACTACTCACTTTGTCGTAGCTGTGTGCTTGTAGTGCACGCCATCCCCGAGACCAGTATTTCTACATCCCTATCTAAAAAGCAAATTGCCGCAAAGTAAACATACTGCAAAGCGTTCGGCGGGCGGCTGCTGAGCCAGGTAAGCGCGGTTTTCAGGCCGACAGTAACTGCAGTGCCACTGCGCGAGAGGGAGATGGAAAGGGGACACATTCTCACGCGCGGCTTGGGCGGAGCTTGTAAAATGAAGCTGATTTAGTAACGTTGGTTTCAACGGTGGATGGTTTTCTTCGTTGTCGTCTGCTCCACGCCGCTTGCCGTTGACTCACGACATAGGCCCACCTTTTCAGGAGTTCTTTCTCAAAAAACTGCCTACTGCCGATCCTTTTTGGGTGGTAACTGTGGCTCTCTGTCGCGGCATGGGTGCTGCTGCTTGTGTTGTCGTAGTATACACATCACTGTACTGTCTCACACAGTACACTAGACTTCACTACATTGTCTTGCACAATTCACTAAGTTCACCACGTTTGCACGTTTACTATATCCCTGGTCCTCATCACACATCTCACGCATACGCTATGTCTCTCGATATACTGATTCATTTTTGTGTACCCTTTCTACGCAACCGCACACAACACTAGTACATCGGCAAGCAACGCAATGTCCACTTTGCATCAGAGTCAGTGTTGACTCAGTTTATGTACCTTTCTGTACTTTATCCCCGAGTTCCATTAGAAAACTTGCTTATGAGGTATATGTCAGACCCAAACTCGAATATGCCTGCGCTATATGGAGCCCACATCAAAATTACTTAATTGAATTATTAGAAAGCGTCCAGAATAGGGCCGCCCGTTTCATCAGTTCTGAATATAGTAGTTGGGTCAGCGTTAGTGCCATCAAATCATCCCTCGGTCTCGACTCCTTAGCCCAACGAAGAAAAACACTGCGTCTAGCACTGTTTCATAACCTGTATCATAATCATCCGGACATTCGAACATCTATTTTAATACCACCTGTGCGAACATCACGTCGACTTTTTAATTCCATGAGTGTGCAGCGTATAACTGGCTCTACAACCGCATTTAATAAGTCCTTCTTACCCTTGGCCACAGAAGAGTGGAACTCGCTTCCCGAATCAGTCGTCCATCAACGTGACAGTTCGAAATTTAGGCAGTTGGTATCAGCTCACTTGACAAAATGAAACTGTTCAACAGTAGACTGCTTTACTTCACCAACTCAAACATGAAACTGGAAGCTTACTACGAGCTGCTCCTTTTTCCTAGTGTATAACTATTTTGCCCTGTACCTCTTTTTTAATAATGTGCCTGCAAAGTAATACGATTTCATTGTCTGCGCCTCCGTAACAATGTGTAACAAAACCACTTTTCTTCCAAAACCAGTTCACCAATCGTTTTGTAAACACGTACTATGATGTTTATTTTTTCCTTTGTTTTGTGCTTGTGTAACCACAACGTAAATACTTTGTCAACACATGCAGAACGACTTAGCATGTGTCTTTTTTTGTTTTGATTTCCGGTTTCGTAGCAGTGTACAGAGCTAACATGCCTCTCTTTCTTTTTAAATGTGACCTTGTATGTATATTTTGCTACTTCCCCCCCCCCCCCCCCCCTTGTAATGCCCCATCAAGGGCCCTTAAGGGATAATAAATGATGATGATGAACTATATCAATACACTAGATCCTTAACCAAGACACTTCTGTGTACAACTATACACTTCATCAATATCCCCATTTGCTGTGCAGACATAACACATAACTATCCTTTTACCTTTCAAAAATTAAATGCTCCGTCTAGCACTTTAAGCCGATCACACTAACAATGTCAGTGAGCATACATTATACAAAATCAGAATTCGTTCCAGAACATTGGTACATATTCATGACATCAGCACTCCACTTAGTGTTTTTGTCCACTAATGCTCCACTTCACTACCAACACACTTTTAGATGCACCTACACCGTCTCACTACAGCGCTCTTTTCAATGCGCACCTGCTCTCTGCAACGTTCTCATTGGCTCCCTGCACAAATATTTGATTCTTCCATGTCTCAAACCACGAACACCCGCTTCACGGCCAGCTGCAAGCATGCGCAGGCCGGCCACCCCTGGCTCCCCCTCTCACTTTTTGTGAACTCCTTTCACCTGCTCCTTGCGCCTCTCACCCCAGTCTGGCTCCGATGACGAGAGTCGACCGTGTGCGCTTGGACAAAACAGACCGCTTGCATTGGCTGGAAAAAGGTGCTTTCAGAAAAAGGTGCTTTCGGCAGACATGTGACTGTTCTGACTGATCACAGACCACTCCTGAGTATCCTGGGGCCCCAAAAGCAGATTCCTCAGACACTCTCGCCTCGTATGATCCGATGGTGCATTAAGATGTCAGCATATGACTACGACACTGTGTACCGTCCCGGAAACAAGCACCAAAACGCCGACGCACTGAGCCGCTTACCCCTCAGCGAAATCATTGAGGACCCGCCTCATGTTGGCTGCATGCTCATGTTCGAAGCACTACCAAGGCCCCCACTAACAGCAGACGAAGTCGCAATGGCCACGCAAGATGGCCCGACATTGTCCAAGCTGTACAAAGCCCTACAGGAGGGTAGCGTTCAAAAGCTCAAGGATGACAATTTCAACGCTTTTCGCAAGAGAGCAACGGAATTGAGCTGTCATCGAGGTTGCATCACACTAGGGTCACGAGTTGTCATTCCAGGCCCACTTCGACAACAAGCCACGGCTCTCATTCATGCCGGACACCGAGGCGTCGTAGCAATGAAGAAGTGCGCCCGCAGCTACATGTGGTGGCCGGGAATCGACAAGGATATCGAGACACTAGCGGCAGAGTGCACAGCCTGCCAATCCAATCAACGCGCTCCGCCACGAGCTCCAGTACCGGACTGGGACAGACCGAGCACACCTTGGCACACCGTGCACCTCGACTTTGGTCGAGGTGCACGGTGTGCCCACGTGTGCTGGTCGTACGATCCTAGGGCGAACAAGCCACTGCTGCCATTTTCGTCTGGCCACTCAAAATTGGTAAAAAGAGGAATCGCAAAATTAACCCTAATGAACGCTCTTCGCCGCTCATGTTTTCTAATGAACTGTCACGCTCTCCACGATTGCGCGAGGCAATCACCGAGGCGTGGCAATGGGGGGTGAGGTCGATTGATGCCCGGCAGAGCCGGTAAGCAAACGCAGTGACTGAGACGGAGGCACGTCAACAGAACGAAACAAAAATTTGTAAGATCAACACGACAAACAATACAAAAGAATGAGAACACTTGAAAAGAGTTGAAGTTACAAATTAATAGACAGCGAAGCAACGGAACATATTTAAAGAAGTTACGGATGGGAGCCAAAACGCTCGCTTATACAGATTATGACGAGAGTCCAAGGATTGGCAGGCGGAAATAAGAGTTCATAGTTTGAAGAAACATACAGTTGACCGGGGAATGCGGCGACCCTCCATCCACGAAGACGACGGCCGAAGAGTGCGGCCCTCGAAGATGATCTCTTCCGGGGCTGCAGGTGCGTTGTCTGGGGATGCGGGGAGGCGGCTTATCGTTCCTCGGGAGACGCGCGGCGGACTCTTTCCTTCCGTTTCGCGGTCTGCCGCAGGCGGGCGGCCGGGCGCGTTATATAGCTTTCGGGAGAGGGTTGAACGGCGCTTGTGATCACCGGCTCACTCAGTGTCACAGCCCAAAGCACCACACACACACACACAAAAGCGCCGCAGGTAGTCCACACACAAAACGGATGAGCACGTAGGCATGTAACTCTCACACTGCATGGCCGCCATCTTGGCGTCACAAAAAATAACGAACAACCAAAAGAAAGGCCAAGTTCTGGCCATGCATGGGGTGACCTTGAAGCGGCAAAAAAATAAAACACAGCCAAAACAAGAGGCACGTACGCCAACAACTTCTGTATTGCTAAGGGTCGTACCGAAGGCGAGAAGAAGCTACAGATGCACAAAACGAAGCTCAAGTCTTTGGCTTTATAGTAGAGGACACTTTGAGCTGTGAAAAGCAAAAGAGAGAAAAAACATGCGGCACGTAGGCCCCTGCTTGTGGGCTGCGAAGTTAGGCTAACTACAACGCGATTCAGTGAGCACGTCTGCATGCTCGTGCACTGACCAAAATAAGATTCGGACTTGACAAACATTCGTAACAAAGCGGACGCAGAAACTTTATACAAAATATAAGAATAATCAGGCATGCCGCCAACTCTGTGACATGAACGCTCTTCGCCGCTCATGTTTTCACAGGTGTTGCTCTAGTTTCTTGGCATAAGCTGGCCGCCTGAGAAAGGCTGGGTTTCCGCAGTACGTTATCACAGCCGTGGCCGAAGGTCTGCTTAAGAACGTCAAACACACCGGAGAAGGTGAGCAGCGTGCTTCACTTGAAGGTGAGCCAGCGAAGCAGAAATGCGCCGTCATACCATATGTACACGATGTCTCACACAGGCTCAAAAAGATTGGAACCAGTGCAAACGTAAGGGTCGTCTTTTCGGCACCTAATAAGCTTTCCAATCTTGTGCAAGGCCAGCTACTGCAGTTCCGTGAAACCAGAGTGCAAGAAACAGCACAAAAAGGAAAGCTATGTCCGTTGTGAGAGCAACATCGTGTACGAGCTACCATTGTCCTGTGGAAAGAAATACATAGGCCAGACGGGACGATGTGCTAATGACAGGCTGCGTGAGCACGCAAATAATGTGCGAACCGGAGGTGTGGGCCATCTGGCTTTCCACTGCAGGAAGTGTGGCTGCCTTCCCATATATGCAAAGTGCAGTACGATAGGAAGAAGCCAGAATCAGACAACACGTGGGGATAATAGAAGCTGCGAAGATTAAGAGTCTAGGAGACATGTGTGTTAGTGCGCCCTCAATTGATCTATCAAGAAAATAATTAGATTTTTTAAACCGGACGCAAAGGGTGTTTAGATGAAAGTGGCACTAGAGGGTTGTCATCTGATCTGTTGAGAAATTTTTTGTCTTCGACTTAAAAACAAAAAGTCACGTTGTACGCATGCGCATCAAATGATTTTATTTGTTCCAATTCAGTACAAATGCGCCTGCGTGCACTGCAATCAGATTGTATGTATATATATGTGGGTATATATATATATATATATATATATATATATATATATATATATATATATATATATATATGGGTCATTCCACGCCAACTGCCCCAGCTGTGGCGCTCGACAAAAATGAACTTCTTCCGAAAATTTCCAAAAAATTACAGGGAAGTGAGCCTTACTTCCAAAGCACTTTCAGGAAATATTTTGAGCAGGAAAAATTTTTTAGGCTCGTGAGGGTCATTTGAATTTCGCAAAACGGCGGAAAACAAGGCGCCAGAAAGAAAATTCCTGAAGATCAACCAATGTGCCAATCGTTTACAAATATGCATTTTTGCATTCTCATAGCATTTATCTTCACTTATAAAAATGTTTTAGAAATTATTTTCATGTTCCTCATTGCTTAAGACCGAGGTGAAAATAGTAAAATTGCAGCGTTTTTGGGAATTTTTTCCTGAAAAACAATTTTGCAAGAAAACCAGAAAATATTTTTGTACAACTGCACATGACAGGTACAATAGTCTAAAAATTCATTTTTGCCTATGTGCTGTGCAGAGGTTCTGATATAAACGTGTAAACTTGACAAAAACACCATTTTCTCCTATGTTTAGGCGTCAATTGCACCCTAAGGTGGACCATGAAAAAATAATCAGAGCAGGGCATGTAGTTGAGCAATGTAAGCGCCTTCGAAAGAGCAAGTTTCATCGAGGTAATTTTTGTCTTCTTCGAGAAAAAAATTTTTGAAGTTGAGTCCCACCACTGTCCTTCATTGCTCCGTGATTCGCCTTCTCCTTATGGCTTGCTGGCGGGAAACACAAACCACCTTGCCTTGCCGCGTAAATAAAAGGTAGCGCGTGAGCATCTTGTGGTTTTTCTATCTTTTCGTTCCTACCTCAACTGCCGTTTCCCATATAAAAAGCGATAACAGCACAGGGACACATTTAACTGTACGCTTGGCTTAGAAACCACCGTGTCTCCATAACAAACAACGGCACCTTTTGCGTGCTCCTCTGACTATGAGAAATAATGAGCAGTAAAGCGTATGTACTTGCCAAGCATAAGAACTTTCAAAGCAGCAACTTTTATCAACGTAATTTGTGTTTTCATTAAGAAAAACATTTCCAAATTCTTCCTCTTTTTTTCGCTCCGCAGTTTGATATCTCCTAACAATATGTTGTCGGGCAATACAAATGAATTTACCTTGCCGCGTAAAATAAGAGATGGCATGTCCACAGCTTATGGCTTTGGAATCCTTTCGTTCCTACGTCAACATTCTATTCTTATGTAAAACGCCAATATCAAAGGAAGGCATTTAACCCCACGCTTGGCTTAAAAACCGCGATGCCCCCTTAATAACAGCGGTACATTTAGCGTGCTGCTTTGACAAGCAGTTCGCTGAACAGGAAACGAGGAAGAAAAATGGGGCGTCATCGTAGCCTCTAATTGCGAATCCAAGCCACGAAAACACAGGTCCTTGCCTCGACGGACAGCGCAGCACGTGATGACAAGCCGCGTATTCATGCTACCTGTACGTCGTCGGCGACCCTCACAAACAGAAACCACAAAGCTTTTCTTCGCATTAGGATTTTTGCGGTTGCAAGCCGACTGATCTGCTCGAATAGAATATCTCAGTGTGTTAACATGCATTGTTTCTATATCAAATAATGCTTATTTGTAATGCCACAAAGAAAAGAAGAAAACAGTCCCGTGTTATTTAATTCGGCGGTAAACGCACAAGATAGCATTATTAAAATTCCTCCCGCCGGCATACACTCAACTCAGCTATAATTAACAAAAAAAAGTTCAGTATATCACAAGTACTTTAAAGTGACGAGAACTAAGTAAAAGCAATATATCCAGAACTGCCAAATAGTTTATTAAAATGCTACAAGGGCCACCAATTTTGAGCAAAATCGTTTAGGATCGGGATGGCTGACGACATTAGGGAGTCTTGTTCCAGTATTTGCGCGCAGTGGCATCGGTCAGGCACAAATCTTTATATGTTATCCTAAATCAAAAGGTCTATTACTAGCTTTTAGTGTCAAATGCACCGCTGTTAATGCACTGGTGCATGTGAGTAACTATATATCTATTTGCATATTGGAGGCGCAGTATCCTAGCTACGCATCTGAAGACTGAAGTGGAAAGTGTTGCACTTGTAATAGACTAGCGCCAAAGTTGCAGTGGAGTTGTCCGTAATATGTTCGATGCTCCTTGAAAATATTTACCTCGGAGCGTTTCTTTGGATGTTTCTTTGACTCCAGATAACATGCCGCCAGTGACGTTGAAATTCTTCAATTATACATAGGTAGATGCGAGATTTAGTACGTTCACTTTAATTTGCCTCAGGATTGATCTTCAATTTTATAAATCAAATGTCGCGTTAATGTAACCACACGTTCCAATTTTCGAAATGTAACTGGACGCGTTCCTTTTCTGTTAAGCAAACTTGTAATGGGAGCTCGCCACGAAATTGAGAAGCCCGGTCACTGTGGTCTAGTGGATAGGGCACTCGGCTGCTGATCCGAGGGTCGCGGGATCGAATCCCGGCCGCGGCGGCTGCATTTCGATGGAGGTGAAATGTTGAGGACCGTGTACTCTGCGATGCCAGTGCACGTTAAAGAACCCCAGGTGGTGGAAATTTCCGGAGCCCTCCGCTACGGCGTCTCTCATAATCAGAGCTGGCTTTGGGACGTAAAACCCCACAAAACAACAACAAACAAAATTGAGAAGGAATAAGTTTACGTTCCCGTTTTGGAGGAACGTGTACAACGCTGCCTGTACGTCGCGACCCTCACAAACACTGAGTTAAACCGATAGTGAGCACCTCAAGTGCTAATGCAAATATTCACATGCAACCTCCCACGCGTGTAGTTTCACAATGGACCTCAAATCAATTTCAGCGTTTCATGCGCGCCACTAGGAGCACGAATTTAAGGTCTCACGGTCAGCTGTTATGCAAGCAAGCAAGGATAGACGAAGAGCCGGCGTCCAAGGTAAAAGAAAGACGGCTGAAGTAAACGACGGTTGGCGCTGGTCAGGTTGCGATCAAATTGTTCTTTTTTGTTCCATACAGGTATCAGTGGTGTGCTATGATTGAGAACGCGAAATATGCTCGCGATATAGAAACAATGGATGTTAACACACTGAGATATTCTATTCGAGCAGATGAGTCGGCTTGCAACCGCCAAAATCCTAATGCGAAGAAAAGCTTTGTGGTTTCTGTTTGTGAGGGTCGCCTTCGACGTACAGGTAGCATGAATACGCGGCTTGTCATCACGTGCTGCGCTGTCCGTCGAGGCAAGGACCTGTGTTTTCGTGGCTTGGATTCGCAATTAGAGGCTACGATGACGCCCCATTTTTCTTCCTCGTTTCCTGTTCAGCGAACTGCTTGTCAAAGCAGCACGCTAAATGTACCGCTGTTATTAAGGGGGCATCGCGGTTTTTAAGCCAAGCGTGGGGTTAAATGCCTTCCTTTGATATTGGCGTTTTACATAAGAATAGAATGTTGACGTAGGAACGAAAGGATTCCAAAGCCATAAGCTGTGGACATGCCATCTCTTATTTTACGCGGCAAGGTAAATTCATTTGTATTGCCCGACAACATATTGTTAGGAGATATCAAACTGCGGAGCGAAAAAAAGAGGAAGAATTTGGAAATGTTTTTCTTAATGAAAACACAAATTACGTTGATAAAAGTTGCTGCTTTGAAAGTTCTTATGCTTGGCAAGTACATACGCTTTACTGCTCATTATTTCTCATAGTCAGAGGAGCACGCAAAAGGTGCCGTTGTTTGTTATGGAGACACGGTGGTTTCTAAGCCAAGCGTACAGTTAAATGTGTCCCTGTGCTGTTATCGCTTTTTATATGGGAAACGGCAGTTGAGGTAGGAACGAAAAGATAGAAAAACCACAAGATGCTCACGCGCTACCTTTTATTTTACGCGGCAAGGCAAGGTGGTTTGTGTTTCCCGCCAGCAAGCCATAAGGAGAAGGCGAATCACGGAGCAATGAAGGACAGTGGTGGGACTCAACTTCAAAAATTTTTTTCTCGAAGAAGACAAAAATTACCTCGATGAAACTTGCTCTTTCGAAGGCGCTTACATTGCTCAACTACATGCCCTGCTCTGATTATTTTTTCATGGTCCACCTTAGGGTGCAATTGACGCCTAAACATAGGAGAAAATGGTGTTTTTGTCAAGTTTACACGTTTATATCAGAACCTCTGCACAGCACATAGGCAAAAATGAATTTTTAGACTATTGTACCTGTCATGTGCAGTTGTACAAAAATATTTTCTGGTTTTCTTGCAAAATTGTTTTTCAGGAAAAAATTCCCAAAAACGCTGCAATTTTACTATTTTCACCTCGGTCTTAAGCAATGTGGAACATGAAAATAATTTCTAAAACATTTTTATAAGTGAAGATAAATGCTATGAGAATGCAAAAATGCATATTTGTAAACGATTGGCACATTGGTTGATCTTCAGGAATTTTCTTTCTGGCGCCTTGTTTTCCGCCGTTTTGCGAAATTCAAATGACCCTCACGAGCCTAAAAAATTTTTCCTGCTCAAAATATTGCCTGAAAGTGCTGTGGAAGTAAGGCTCACTTCCCTGTAATATTTTGGAAATTTTCGGAAGAAGTTCATTTTTGTCGAGCGCCACAGCTGGGGCAGTTGGCGTGGAATGACCCATATATATATATATGTGGGTGTGTGTAGGCAAATAAACAACATATGCTGGAAGTCAGTGCCGTGTCTACGTCCTTCCTTTTCGTCTGTGTTTTATTTTGTGCGCTACTCTTGTGGAATTGCAAGCCCAATTGACGGGTCCACATTCCTAGTAATTGTGGATGCCTACAGCAATTGGGTTGAAGTTCGCCAGATGAACAAAACAACATCGACAGCTGTCATCGAGGCACTGCGCTCGTTGTTCGCAACCTTCGGATTGCCCTGCAAGGTTGTTTCGGACAACGGAACAGCATTCGTGTCTGCAGAAATAAAGAAATTCTACCGTGACAACGGCATCACAGTGGTAACATCTGCTCCGTACCACCCAGCCGCAAACGGACAGGCCGAACGCTACGTGGGAGAGCTAAAACGAGCTCTTTCAACAGACTCTACAGGGTCCTTGCAGCGCCGCATTGCACGCTTTCTATTCAAACAACACGCGACAGTGCAGAATACGACGGGCCAGACACCAGCGAAGCTCATGTTTTCTCGTGAGCTGCGAACACACATCTCTGGCGTTCTGCCAGAGCCACCCTCAAAGGTCACCCGAGATAACGAAGACGCCCCACCCCACGTTGCCGGAAACTTCACAGAGGACAAGCAGTGCTCGCCCGCCAGTTTCACCAGAAGCCCGAGTGGGTCCCAGCCATCGTCAAAAAACGTATCGGCCTGAGATCTTGGCTCGTTGAAGTGAACGGGACTGTTTCTCGCCGACACTTGAATCAGCTACGCCACGTGCATGCACACTATCTGCCCTGTGGACACGCTGAAGGCAGCAGCCCTCCGGCGCCTTTCAATGCAGCTTGGCTGCTGACAAAGGAGCAGGACGCCAGTGAACGGACACTTCCCACTCACCTGGCAGCTTCCGTGGAGAAGAGCAGCTGCACCCCAGCCCATACGGCACCCTCTCAGCGAAAGTCAACGAGACAGCAACACCCTCCAGACCGCTACCAGGCACAAAACTAAGGGGGAAGGAATTGCCAGGCATAAAACTAGGGGGGAAGGAATTATCATGTCTCCAACCACGAACACCTGCTTCACGGCCAGCTGCAAGGATGCGCAGGCCGCCCCCCCCGGTTCCCCCCTCTCGCTTTTTGTGTACTCCCTTTGCCTGCTCCTTGCGCTCTGACAAAACAGACTGCTCGCGCTGGCTGGAAAAAGGTGCTTTCGGCTCAAGCAATAAACCAGTTTTGCTTCCCACGTATGCCTACTGTGGACATAACAGATTCCCACCTCATTCACTGCTTATTGGTTCTACTTTTCCTATCTACCTCTATGTTTCTCCAACTTGATATACCTAGCTCCACTCATTTTTGTTTGAAATAGGCATTTACTCAAAAATTGTTGTTTTTCTTTTTTCTTTAATGGCCAGAATGAAAATCTCTCCGCCTTAATTCAGGGCCTTTTCCCAGTCGGCAGCTTGTGCAACTCTCTTGTGTGCCTCCTTGCACGTGCACATCCTCTCAGACGCTCGCTACAAGCGCAGTGTTTCTTTCCACTGCTAAATTTTCTCAGGCGTCTCTCATTTGTTGAACCAACGGCTGAATTTACTCGCGAATGACCAGTGCGCTTGTTGCATCTGGTTGCCTTTACTTTCAATGTCAAACGCACCCTCAAAAGTCTCTCTCGCGCACTTCCATCTCCAGCACGCGGTCGCAAGCACTTGGCCAGTCTGCGGCTTTTCCTCATATTATTTCCCATGAACCGGCTCTGTGAAACGACTGTTCTCTTGCGTTTACTGGCATGACGGTCACAAACACCTTGACCATCCGCTGCGTTCGTTTTTCTTACCTGTCAAGCGCCTTCTAAAGCCACATTTTCTGGTGCGTCTCTTTGTTGCACACGATCGAGAACATCAGGTGCAGCTGTTGCGTTTGCTCTCTTTCACTGTCAAACGCCTCATCAAACCTCCATCACTCGTGCTTCTACTTTCTGCACGCTGTCGCCGACGCAGTTCCCTGCGTTTTTGCCTCTCTCTCGAGCTCGCGTTCTTAGACGCATCTTATAATTAAGTCCCCTCCACCTTCTCATTTTCCTCTCTCTCATGGCACCTCTTCGCTGTGCTGGCGCTCTAGCTTTGCACTGTCATAGCACGGATCGTTATTCAGTGCCGTACTCTCCAACCTGGAACAGGCCTCACCAAAACTTGGTTTGCAGCAGCCTCGCGGAGGTCCTGCCCCCAGTACACGTTCTCTACCTCTACCCCAGCTGTGCTCAACCAAGGTTCTTGAGTGCCTACACATGCCTGTATCTTCGTTTTTACTTCCGTCGCTGCGTTCTTCGCTATCTCCACCGCAGTGTGCACAGGATTTTTAAACGCCTCCTCTCTATTCTCGGGCTCTGGTCCGTCACCTCGGCAGACTCTTCAGTGCTAGATCTACTGGATCGCTCAGCCTCTACATCTACACACCGTGTCTTGTAATTATGGGAAAATGCCAGTTTCTGTTCCGTTTTGCTTCTTTTATTTGCTTCTTTAACTTCGCCACAACTCGTTCATGCTCTTCACGTGTTCGTTCGCATTCCTTTTCAAGTTGGAACTGGCATTCCTTGTATTCGACTTCACACTCTATTTCCCATTCTCGTTCATATTCCATAAAAAATCTTGACGCGTCTTGCCCTTTCAAATTTCTGCTCTTAGCTATCGAAGCCAAATGTTCCCACTTCGCCATCTCCGTTACTCTCGAGCATCCATGACAGGGCCAAAGTGTCTGTGAACGGATCTTGGATTGGATCCAGAACGGATCCTGGCAGGCTCGCCACTTGTTGTCACCAATCTCGGGAGCGTATGCAGAGCATGGGAGGAAGAGACACGTCTGGCAACGATAGCGTTTTTGGCATGGCAAACCAATTTATAACAGCAAACAGCAAACGAAAAAATTTACAGAATGTATACAAGCAGAAAATTAATACCCCTGTCACACTACACGTTTTAACATCATTCGATTCGAATGACATTCGGTGCAGCGAATGTCATTCGACCCGCGGTTGTGCTACACACGAAGAAGTAATGTCATTTGTTTACGATATCAGTGACGATAGTTCCAAAGGAACTGGACCTAAAAGCTGCAGAGCGTAACTGCAGAGTGGCTGAAAAGTCGTCTTATTTTATTTAAAATAAATGCAGGGCTTTGCTTCACTGAATTACACCAACAGAATAATTTGCAGCTGATACGGCAGCGCTCAAAGGGGGCGCTGACTTGCAGCAGGCGAACCTTTCACTTACTGTTTTTGCAAGCAAAACGCGTTAATGAGAAACACAGACGCTAAATTAAGACGCAGTGCAATAAGCGCTGCGCTCAAGCAAACGGCGTTCGCGATTGCATCCTGTGGCGAAATACCGAAGCCTGTCAGACGCCGCTGATGTCGAGAGTAAACACATTTTGTTACGGCTTGCCTGGCTGTTTTCTTTTTAAAATGATGAATATCGGCAAACGCGCTAAAGTAATACCATTTTCACATGACGTTTCACAAATTAGGAATGCTCAGTGCCGCACGTTTACGTTGTCTCTGGGGTAGAGAGTACACATTCGGTCCCAGTGCGAATGCGAATGAGTTGCTCGAACTCATTCGAATGATGTTAAATGTTGCCGTGTAGTAGCGGAATAATGTCATTCGATGCGAATGTCATTGCGTTCGAATGACATTAAAACGTCCAGTGTGACAGGGGTATAATACAGAGAATTGCCTACTAATTGAAACTAACTACATATTCTAACAATACTTTTCAAATTCTCAAATCAGCCCAGCTCTTAGTCCTAAGTTTGGCCACGTTGGCTTCGCCGACAATGTCGCGATGAACACACTGAACGTTCTTATGTGGTCGGCGCTGTCCCTCTCGTCGCTGCAAAGTCCGCTGCTGGTTTGGAAACTAGTTGGGTGACTCCAAGTCGTCGCTGTCCTCTTTTACCTCTGCTGGAAGATACCGCTTGCTTCCATAGCCGTCGCCCGGTCTCGGCTGCTGACGTGTCACGTCCTTCGAGGGTTAGGCTTAGCCTCAGGTGTAAGTACAAGATTGGTCCCCTGCTCAAAGTGGTGACGTGTCATACTGGTGAGTTGCTGCTGGCCGACCTTTGAAGGGGGATTGTTGGAGGTGCGTCCGGAACCGTCGGCTGCAGCACCTCCGAGGAGCCTCACCCAAACGTGTCCGAGGCCCACAGCTATGCCACGGAGTACCAGCGTCCCGGGCTCCCAAGCTGAGCACCCGCCATTCCTGTTGACAGAACGGAGCTGCCGATGTGTCCTTCGGCCGTAGCTATGTAGACAATCCCATTGCTCAGCGCTGCTGAACTTTTTTCACACCTCATCTCATGCACCACGAGCGCTCGTGCTGTTTCAACGGCGGATGGTCTTCTTCGTCGTCTGCTCCGTGCCGCTTGCCTTTGACTCATGACAAGCAGTGCGTCACGGGCACGTCCTATGAGGATAGAATTAATAGGATTGCCAAGGCAATGAACAATGCTTCTACGGCTGTTTGTCAGCTCCAAACATGCGCTCCACACGGAACGCGTCCGCGATCGCACAAACTAGGCCTAACAAGCGCTACCTCTTCGGTGCTGGCTGCAGATAGGGTGCCACAGGCGGCTGTGGTTCATGGCGGCCGCATTTAAAACGCTACGAATCATTTCAGCAACGGAAGTGGCGGCATGGATGGCAGGTGCACCACTCGAATGGTGGTTTAGGGTCACTGCGCTTTTGACATCGCGTGTGCGTCAGAGAAGACTCAGGGATAGCATGCAGTAATCGGTTCCCGTTACTGCGCAGTCCAGTTCCGCGGGACGTCCGCATAAATGGCGACGTCGCTATAGCGCCCTTGCTCTTCTTTTTCTTTTCTGCACAGCACTGCCACTGACTTAAATCTTTGAAATATCAAGATTTGTTTTTTTTTTAAGCGGGTGAAACCAGCCCGGTCATGCGCTTTGAATGTTAACACGCGCCGCTACCTGCTCGACGGTTTTTACACACATGTAGACTTTGAAAAATGTTGTTTTGGTTATAGTGCGGTACCGCTTATAGTGTGGGTATTTGCGATTCTGGCGACTTATGTTATAAGCGGTCTATGCTGTACTGGGAAAGTGTCTGACCAGATTGCTGGAGCAGTTGCAGCCCTTGGTCAACTTCTTTTGGAATTAGACAAAGCTGAAAAACCAGTAGCGCCCAAACTTTCTGGGGTTGTGGCATGAGTATGATCGAAAAAATCGGGCACGTCCAAAAAATTGGTTGTTCACTGTATAGGTATAATTTTTTTTTAAAAATGTGATGAAAAAGGTCCGTCTTATATATCAGTCATTGGCAGAAGAATAATGGGGGTCTGGCGAATGTTGCTGGCTGAACTTAGAAATGGACTGAGCTTGAGGTAGCATGCAGGGTTTATTCACAAGCAGCCTTGTCGTATTGAGATCATGTGCTATGTGATGTCTTCTGAAAGTGTTCCAATATACCATATTCACTGCCTAGGCTACGAGTGTCATTGACTTACATTTCCAGGAGTACAACCTACAGAAACACCCGATCAAAAATGAATGATGGGATGATCGCTGTTAGAACTCAGTTGGTGGAGCATTGGCTGTGTTATTTGAAGGTTGTGGGTTCGGTTCCCACCGTTGGCTGGTGTATTTTTTAATGTCCATTTAATTCCCTTCCATATATGTCATAACTACTACTGTGCAGCTCAAAATTACAACTTCCCCTATGCCTTCCTTGGCTTCATTGTCTGTCAGGTTCATTGCATTGTGTCAAACAATAAAAATAAGTTTAAATATGGAGTGAAAAAAGATGTCTGTGTCAGTGAAACATCAGTAGCCCTGCAATCAGCTGAATATGAATTTTTTGGACATTTTATGTACTAGCGTGGCTGATTGCTATGATTTGTCACAAGGTATCTTGCAGAGCGCATGTGTGGCTGGGTACATAATGAAATAGTTTTGGGTTTACGCTGTTTCTTTTTTGAAGCTGATGGTCATGGTCCAACAAGAGGTTGCTCAGGAGGTGAGCATGCGTGACCTTTCTAGGTGACGCAGCTTGTGAGTAAAGTGCTGTGGGTAGCCCACTTCTAGCTGGAACGCAGTGCGCAAGCACAGTTGCGCTCCTGCTCCACTGTGTGCAGTGACCAAGGTCACAGTGGGGACTGTCCGAGGCACGCTGACCGCACAGGATATTACTATTGTGCACAGCGGTGCCGCTGTGTTGCGGAGCGAAGTCAACTAAAACACTCTGGAAAAGCAATAGGCCAAGAGCTAAGCCTTGGTGAATGTTGTATGTTGCTTCTGCTGTGCAAGAATGCTGGCCTCCAATGACAGAAAGCTGCACTTGGTTCATACGTTATGGGTCATGGACAAGTTTTTCAGTTTTGTTTGTGTGCGACTTGATTGGGTACGTTTGGAAATCTATGTAAATGATGTAAGTCCGAAATAATGAATTTGAGTAAAGCGTAGTGTCACAATGTCAATAGCTAAAGCGCAGCGCCCTCGCGCGGCGCTGTTGTTTTGTGCGTTTGAGTGTCACGCCTGGGGATTTTGGGGGAATGGGAAATTGAAAGAATAAAGACCCAGTTCGTTCTGGGCTTCCGCAGCGTCATGTCTCATTTGGCTGTCAAGCTCGTGAAGGCCTCCTACCGCTAATCTTTCGGCAATCTCACCTGTGTCACTGGCGACGCGGATATGTTTCACAGGATAAGCCAGGATGAAAGTTGTGTTGTTTTGGATAAAGAGATCACAGGTGTTGTTTTATGAGAGAGTGTAGAATGTGCTGCTCACGTCTGCAGATGCAAGCGTCTAACCAGCTGTTCCTAGAAGACCTGTCTCTGCGGCTGCTGTGTGTCCTTGCTCTGGACAAGTTTGGTGACTTTGTGTCTGACCAGGTGAGCCCCTCACTTCAGACAGCGCATGACATATACTCTGGTCTTATTCTCTATCATCGTTTTTGTAACGTTTTTGTTTAATTAGACACTGCATGTCTCGATAGTCAACAGAGCTTCGTGCGCAGTGTGTTCATTCGCATCCTATTACATTCTTTGGCACTGTCCTTCCCAGCTGTTGTATCATTCTCAAACGGTGCTGGCAGAGGTCCTATAATAGACACTTTACTGCCAAACGCATGAACCTACTGCAAGCTGCCAAGCCAATAAAAAAGTGGCGTCTCCCGCTCTCTGGCCAGTGGTGCCACTCTGCCAATGTGACATCATGGCACTATAAGCTAGAGGGGGCCCTTTGACGAGGAGACACTGATTTTTTCTTGACCCGTACCCGAGCATAGCAGACGATGCGGTCCGCAGGGGCCGTGTTGTAGCCTGCTACAACCAGGGAAGCAGGTTACCGTATTTACACGATTCTAAGTGGACTAAAGTGTAGGTTGACCCTTTTAAAATTGCATCTCTCTCAAGAAAAAAAAAAAAAGCGCATTTCACACAAGGGAAATTTATTGACGTGGTGGCTGAGGGTTACTCATCGTTGCTGGAGTCGGCCTCACTGGTGCTGCTGCCGTCATAGCTGCTGTGGTCCCACAGCACGTCACATTCAACTGTCAGTCCACACTTCGCGAACTACCGTGCCATGACATCGCATGGTACAGCCGCCCATGCAGAGAGGACCCACCCGCACACAGTAGCCAGGGAGGTCCTCTTCACACGCCCGCTTGGCGTAAGTTCGCAGTTTTCTGACGAAATCCACTCATTGTATTCGCGGTGCAGGAGGTCCTTAAATGGCTTGTTGACTCCCACGTCGAGAGGCTGAAGCCGACCCGTCAAGCCAACTGGGATTACGAGCATGTCGGTACGCTCGTTTTGAAGCACCGCTTTCACCTTGGTGGTGAGGTGGCCTCGGAACGAGTCCAACACTAGCAGGTTGGGGATGTCTTTCTTGAGGGATGCCCCCGGCCTCAGGAGCCACACCAGATGGTACCATTCCACCACAGTGTCAGCCGTCATGAAGCCGTTTGCATTCACTCGTACCACAACACCTTGGGGAAGCACCTCTTTAGGCATCGTCTTCCGTTTGAACACGATGTACGGGTGAAGTTTCGTGCCATCCGCCAAGCATGACAACATCACAGTAAAATGGAGCTTTTCATTTCCCGTTGTGAGTAGATTCACATCGCGTGTAGTCTTCACTCTCACTGTCGTATTGCTGGTCATGTCGAAGTATACGGGAGTTTGGTCAGCATTGCCAGTCTGGCCAAGCAAATACTGCCGGGTGTCACGGAGTTTCAGGAAGTGCCTATGGAAGGCGAGGACCTGCTCGTATGTGGCCGGCAACTTTTGGCACACACTATTTCGCCGACGCAGAGAAAAGCCAGCCCTCTTCATAGACTTAGATGCCCAAGTCCTGCTAGCTTTGAACTGAGCCTTTGGTATTCCTGCCTCAAAAGTACACGGGCTTGTTGCATGAGTATACCACAGGTGACCAACAGTGATCGATTGCGTAAATCAGTCACGTATGCTGCAAGCTTCTTCTCCAGCTCCGGAAAGCGTCTAGACTGGCCCACGAAAGCCAGAGCGCTTCGTGTCACATGAGAAGATTTCCTTGCGCTGAAGCCGCCACTGCCGCACCACACGTTCACTGATTCCATACTTGCGTCCTGCTGCGAAGCTGTTAGTCTCCTCGGCATGGATAATAGCAGCCTGTTTGAACGCTGCTGTTAATGAGCGCCGATAGTTCTTGGGGCCCAGGGCACTCATGACAGATGGGGCGATTCAGCACAACACAGAAGCACGCGGTGACACGGCCGCTCAGAAAATCGTATCACACAAAGAGAAGCTCTTCCGTCAACTAACAATAATACCCATACGGTTTCCCTTCCATCAATGATTGATGCTCCCACAAGAGCTGTGCGCTCGGTAGATGTTAAAAAAGAACAGCTTTTGTATAAAAACACGCAGTAACCGTGCGCTGTGGGTTGTGCGGGAAACTTTTGTCGCAATTATGAAAACACATTCGCTGCGAGATTCCACGAAAGCTACTGGCAGCGGCTGCCGCGCGATACCAAAACAAACATGGCGGGAGATGTAAGTGACTGCTCGCGATTTCCGTTTATTCGTGAGTTATTCGCATTCAAGAAGTGTTTTGTTCGTCTCTAATAAACACAATGAGTATTAGTGAATCCCTTGATTCAATGCACGACGCTGACATAGCCACAGTCATATCACATAAGTACACTTCCGAACGCGGCACTACGAGGTTATTCGCCCTAGGTACGGGGGCCTAAGGGCACAGATCGGGAATGCCAGCTTTCAACATCTGCATCACCTTCATTTGTGGCAGAATGTACACAATCATAAATTAATATGCTACGCTTCGGCTGTAACCATGGAAAGGAGGGTGCAATGCGGTCCCCACCTAGTAGCACCCCTGATTTCTCGTTTCTCTTGCCGTTACTAGTGGCACACAGTTCGATTTTGAGTCTGAGTCGACCCTCGAACATTGGATTGTCAAATTTGAAAAAATGAGGGTCGACCTACAATTGTGTAAACATGGCACCCTAGCTCAGCTGTAGCCGTTGTAACTGGATGGCTAAAGAAGTTGATTTCTCCTGGGACACACACACTAACACAGACAGCAATAATTACATGCAAAGAGTCATAAGTATTCCGTATATCCATTCCGTTTTGCACAGGCTTAAGAAAGTTGGAAGTAGATATGGGGATAAATTATCTTAAGCTTCCTCTTGGGCTGGTTGGTTCATATTGGTGCGCATGCTTACAGGGCGCTAAATAAACAGCACAAGAGAGGGACGCACAGAGCACAAACTATTGCCACGTGCAGGAACAGAGTGCTCACCAGCAAGAACGGTGAAAGAATGTATTTATAGATTATATTTATAGAGGTAGCGCCCGTTGCAGCCAAGATGGACGAACAGCAGCAAAGCCAGCAACAGCACGAGCGGTCGCCCAGTCGTCGTCTTCGTCACTTATCTTCGCACACTGCCACGTGAAGTATGGCGCCCTTTCGCCGAGCAGGAATGCTTCGTAACATACAACCCCCGGCGGTCGGAGCGCCGTCCCGGCGCTCAAGCTAAAGCGGTGTCGTGGCCAGAGAAGTACGGCTTAAGGCGGGAAACGTGTACAACATCACTGCCTGCTACGGAAGACGATGAGGTACTGTCCAACGGCGCGATCTGATATGTGACTTCCGTGAGTTGGCGGAGAACTTTGTATGGTCCGGAATAACGAGAAAGAAACTTCGATGACAGGCCGACGTGGCGTGAGGAGGACCAAAGAGCCGGGAGAGTAGTGAACTTCTCTGTGGCGGGTATCGTACCGGGCCTTCTGGGACAGCTGCGAGAGAGAAAGACGATTCCGTGCGATGTGGCGGGCCGTTTGAGCCCGAGCAGCGACATCGCGAGCATACTCCGTGGTCCCGTCGGGCGCTGCCGGCAACAGAGTCTCAAAGGGTAGCGTTGGATGACGGCCAAACAAGAGATAGAAGGGAGAGAAGCCAGCTGTATCATGGCGTGACGAGTTGTACGCGAACGTCACATAAGGTAAAGTGCTATCCCAGTCGCGGTGGTCTGCGGAAACATACATGGATAGCATTGTTGTAAGGGTGCGATTGAGGCGCTCCGTTAGTCCATTCGTTTGCGGATGGTAGGCAGTGGTCAGCTTGTGACGCGTTGAACAGGAACGAAGAATGTCGTCGACGACTTTTGAAAGAAAGGCACGACCACGGTCGGTCAGGAGCTGTCGCGGGGCGCCGTGATGCAGGATAACGTCGTGAAGCAGGAAGTCGGCGACGTCGGTGGCACAACTTGTAGGTAGGGCCCGCGTTATAGCATACCGCGTCGCGTAGTCGGTGGCGACGGCAATCCACTTGTTGCCCATTTGTGAAGGTGAAAATGGCCCAATGAGATCGAGTCCGACGCGGTAGAATGGGACAGTTGGAATGTCTATAGGCTGGAGTGGGCCGGCTGGTAACAATGACGGTTGCTTGCGGCGTTGACAGGATTCGCAAGCAGCAACGTATCGGCGCACATAACGGAGAAGGCCCGGCCAGAAGAAACGGCGCCGTACGCGATGGTACGTGCGAGTGGCGCCGAGGTGTCCCGCGGTGGGTGCGTCGTGTAGTTGTTCAAGGACCGTAGAACGAAGTGCGTCAGGAACAACAAGTAGAAGCTCTGGGCCGTCGGAGCTGGTGTTGCGTCTGTACAGAATTCCATCATGAAGCACGAATAAACGAAGCGAGGGGTCAGGTTGTTGAGAGCGCAGGCGATGGATAATGGACCGCAAACGTGCATCGGCGAGTTGTTCGCTGCGTATATCGGCGATGCCTGATATGGACAAGACACAGGTGTCGGAATCATGCGCTTCCGAGTCTGGGGAATCGACGGGATGACGAGATAGGCAGTCAGCATCCTGGTGCATGCGGCCAGACTTGTAAATGACGTCAAAGCTGTATTCTTGCAACTTCAAGGCCCAGCGACCAAGTCGGCCAGTAGGATCTTTTAGGGAGGACAACCAGCATAGTGCATGGTGGTCCGTAATGACCGAAAAGGTACGCCCAAACAAATACGGTCGGAATTTTCCAATTGCCCATACTAAGGCGAGGCATTCGCGCTCGGTGATTGAAAACTTGCGTTCTGATGAGGAGAGGAGGCGGCTGGCATAAGCGATGACACGATTTTGACCGCCCTGCAGCTGGGCGAGAACAGCGCCGATGCCATGGCCGCTGGCGTCGGTGCGAACTTCTGTGGGAGCCGAGGGATCAAAGTGGGCCAGGACTGGTGGTGACGTAAGCAATTTGATGAGGGCGCGAAACGCATCATCCTGTTCAGGTCCCCAAGAAAATGATACGTCCTTCTTCAGGAGGTGCGTGAGCGGACGGGCAATGTCGGCGAAGTTCCTGACGAAGCGGCGGAAATAAGAACACAGGCCGACAAAGCTTCGAACATCTTTGGTGGACTTTGGTATGGGGAAATGCTGGACGACGCGCACTTTGTCGGGATCAGGTTGCACACCTTGCGCGTTTACAAGGTGGCCAAGCACGGTAATTTCTCGGCGGCCGAAGCGGCACTTAGAAGAGTTGAGCTGAAGGCCTGCTCGTCTGAAGACTTCAAGAACTGCCGATAGACGGGTAAGGTGGCTTCCAAACGTCGGCGAGAAGACAATCACGTCATCCAGATAGCAGAGGCATGTTGACCATTTGTATCCACGCAGAAGCGAGTCCATCATTCTTTCAAACGTCGCTGGGGCATTACATAAGCCGAACGGCATTACCTTAAACTGGAATAGTCCGTCAGGGGTTACAAATGCAGTCTTTTCACGGTCCCTATCATCGACTGAAATTTGCCAGTAACCTGACCTCAGATCGATGGAGGAGAAGTAGGCGGATCCATGTAAACAGTCAAGAGCGTTGTCAATCCGCGGCAAGGGGTAGACGTCCTTGCGCGTAACTTTGTTCAAGTGCCGGTAATCTACGCAGAAACGCCAACTGCCATCCTTCTTTTTGACTAAGACGACCGGCGACGCCCATGGGCTACAGGAATGCTCTATGACGCCTTTCGTGAGCATTTTGTCGACCTCACGCTGGATTACTTGTCGCTCAGCGTGGGACACGCGATAAGGACGTCGTCTAATTGGGCTGGCGTCTCCAGTATTAATTGAATGAGTGACAAAAGATGTCTGACCCAAAGGGCGATCGTCCAAGTCAAAGATGTCGCGGTAGGACTGCAATATGCGCCGCATGTCGGCTATCTGTGCTGGGTGGAGGTCAGGCGCGATCATCTTGTCAATGTGGTCACCGGCGGGACTGTGGGAGGAGGCGGACGAAACAGATGGCAAAGAAGCGTCGGCGATCAATGCGGAAATGCCATACTGGTCAATAGAAGATACTGTGCCCAGAGTCATACCGTGTGGAATAACTTGGATTGACCAGCTGAAGTTCAATAGAGGCAGAGACACTCGGTTATTTGTAACTGTGAGAACTGTATGAGGAATCGCCACATTTCTTGCCAATAGAACGTCAACGGCTGGAGTCAGGATATAATCACCGTCGGGCAGAGTCGGAGAGGACGCCAAGCTTACATACGTCACGGCTTGCGGAGCTAGACGGACATGATCCATGGAACACAAGCGCGGCTGACGTATGGCCGTAGTGTCATCATAAAACGGCAGGTCAAGCTGAAGCAAGCCGGTGCCACAGTCGATAAGGGCAGAGTGAGCGGTTAGGAAGTCCATGCCGAGAATAAGTTCGTGAGAACATTGTTCGAGGACAGCAAGTAGTACGGTCGTAGAGCGGTCGGCAATGCTTATTCGCGCAGAGCACATCCCGAGCACGGGAAACGTCTTACCGTTGGCGATGCGGATGAGTGGTACCGTGGGCGGCGTGAGAACCTTTTTAAGGCGGCGGCGCAGTTCAGAATGCATGACTGATATATGGGCCCCAGTATCCACGAGAGCAACAACAAGTTGGTCGTCTATTTTTGCGTCTATGAGGTCGCGTCTAGTCTGCAGTGTGGTCAGAGGATTTGGCTGAGAAGTCGTCGATGCAGCATCACCTCCGGGAGCTGCACCATCTAGTTTTCCCGGGGCAGGCGACCCATCGGCGATGTCGGGCGGCGGAATTGGGGCGAGCGAGACGTCGGGCGGCGGGAGAGCGGCGAGCGGGACTGATGACCACGCGGGGATGGGGAACGGCGATACGGCATGGACGAAGCCTCGTCACTGCTAGTCTGAGGTGGCTCACGGTGCGGTTGGAATCGGCCATGATCTGCATCGGGGCGACGGTTGTGCCCATAGAACGCCCGATTCCCATACCATCTGTTGCAGTAACGGGCCACATGACCAATACGGCGGCAGTTGAAGCAGATGGGCCGGTCATCAGCTGTTCTCCACTCGGCTGGATTGCGGAGAGGCCGCAGGAACGTCTGGTCTTGACCGTATGAAAGAGGAAAACGGCGATCGATGGGTCGGGAAGGAGCGGCTGCACACACTGAGTCCATGCCAACATTCGAAAGTTCTTGGCGGACGATGGCATGGACCAGCGGTATCATCTGCGTGCTCGAATCGCAGACACGGGAGCACACGGGAGCAGGCGACATAGCATCGAGTTCACGTCGGACGATCTTGGTCACGTGTTCGGCGGTTAATGGAGCCGCTTGTGGTGCAGGTGGCTCCTCGCACGACCATGTTGCTGCCGTGTTGGGAAGACGAGCGAAAGTATTGGCAACACGTCGACTTTTAGCGGCCTCGAAACGCTTACACTCCTGGATGATGGCATCAACAGTGTCACAGTCTTTGCATATTAGCAGATTGAAAGCATCATCTGCTATGCCTTTTAAAAGATGGCCCACTTTCTCGGACTCCGCCATGTCATCGTCCGCTCTGCGGCACAGGGCAAGCACGTCCTGTATATAAGACAGGTACGACTCCGTCGACGTTTGCGCGCGGGATGCCAGTTCCTTCTTGGCCGCTGTCTTTCTACTAGCCGACTTGCCGAATAGGGCACGCATCATTTCCTTGCATGTGTCCCAGCTGCTGATTTCGTCTTCGTGGTTCTCAAACCACACCTTTGCAGTGCCTCGCAAGTAGAACAAAATGTTTGCCAACATAATCGTCTCATCCCAGCGATTACTCTTACTTGCGCGTTCGTACAACGGCAACCAGTCTTCGATGTCCACACTGTCGGTCCCACAGAACGTGCCCGGGTCTTTCGGGTGCGTAAGGACAACCGTTGATGTAGCCGGCGCAGTGGGAGCTTGCCCCTCGTCCGCCATCGTGGAACAAGCCAAACGCCTGCCGCTGCGGAGCTCCGTTGTATCGTGGCTTACCCGGCACTTCCACCAAAATGCCACGTGCAGGAACAGAGTGCTCACCAGCAAGAACGGTGAAAGAATGTATTTATAGATTATATTTATAGAGGTAGCGCCCGTTGCAGCCAAGATGGACGAACAGCAGCAAAGCCAGCAACAGCACGAGCGGTCGCCCAGTCGTCGTCTTCGTCACTTATCTTCGCACACTGCCACGTGAAGTATGGCGCCCTTTCGCCGAGCAGGAATGCTTCGTAACACTATCAACTGATTTATTCAGACTGCACAAGGGTGTCTGTTTATGCTAGCACATGCGCAACACAGAGCACTCATGCAACAAAACAAGTTTGTCGATCTCAGTTCAAGTGCATACGAAACAGGTGCATCTCGGCATCAAACAGCGATATAGAGGTATCACTCACACACCTTTCTCCTTTCATTTTTATGAAGTGAGCTTCCAAAAGTTCCCTAGCTGTTCCCTAAAAGTTCCCTAAAATGCTGTTCACACATGCAGGCTCTACAATGCACGCTAAGGTGTGCACCGTCCGATTTACTTAAACTCTTAGAGTGCTTCCTCAGTCGAACGTTCAGGCACCCAAATGGATCAGTGTGCTTCTTCTTGCAGCCTTTTGTCTCGGTACTCGTGGTCCGATGACAGAGCTGCGCAAGTTTGTTGGGGGCTGAAAAGGCAACACAGACGCCGTGTCTGGTAGCCATTTTCTTGAGGTTGTGGCTGATTTTGTGCATGTAGAGCACAACCACCGGCCTAATAGCGTCTGTTCCAGGAGCGTCGGACTCGGAACATAGACCATAGACTCGGAACATGCTTAATGAGAAGGCAATGCAAGCTATAAACAAAAATTTTCGGGAAATGAAAGTAAGCCTAACAAAAGCAAAAAGAAACGCGATTAAACTATGTGAACAAATTGCTTGTAAAAAATTGGCCCATTACTTCACTTGACACATTACGGACGCATTACTGCAGTGTAGCAGCACTCTATGTCACTCGCAGTTGCTTCACAACATGTGGTGGTCTCCCCTCAGCACCGGTGAGAGCAAGGGGTTCACATCAAGCAACCCGACAGCGTCAGCACTGTGTGATTGACGTGCCCAGCATGGCGTCAATCCTGGGCACGTCAAGTGGCACATATGGTGCTATTTCGCATTTAATATTCGAACGTGATGAAGCAGTTTGATTAGCCACTATTTTAATTGGTGATTTTTTTAAACTTATCTACTCAGTAAAAATAAAATTTTCAGTTTTCCAAAAGTGACTGTATCATATAAAGCACGATTATGCAAACGTGATAGTGGTTATGCACATAACAAATGTGCCTACTCTGGGCACCTAGGCCGAAAAGTGCCCCACCACGGTGATCTAGTGGCTATAGTACTCAGCTGCTGATTCGAAGGTCGCAGGATTGAATCCCGGCCATGGCTGCGGCACTTCAATAGGGGCAAAATGCTGCAGGTCCTTGTGCTGTTCAATGTCGATGGACATTGATGAATCCTATGTGGTAGAAATTTCTGGAGCCCTCTACTACAACATCTCTCAATCATTTCGCGGATTTGAGACATAAAGCACCAGAAACCACTTTCCAAGAAGGTGTGATGTTGTTATGCCTTGTGTCACCTCTATTTAATTTACCTATTGCTTTCTTACGTTGTGCCGACACATGGTACGACATCAGGCCAACAAAGTATGAATATTTCAGATCGCGAGATATGACACACACTCTAAAAAAGCACTTCAATGGTACTTTTGTCCGACAAGAATAATTGTCACTTTCTTTGCTTGATTGAATTGATTGATTGAAAACCTTACTGAAGTCCTGAGGAACTGCGCGTCTCTCCTTCCCTTGTTCAGGGGAAGGCGGCGGCGGTTGCAGGCCGCTCACACGATGGGACAAGAAGGCCTAAGTTTCCGGGTTTTCGCGGTCCTTTTGGACGGCCCTTGGTTGGGTCTGGTGGTCACTGCTTGTCAGGGCTTCCATCCAGTCCTCTCTTCTGTTGAGTTCTGGGTTGTGTGATGCAGAGCATTGCCAGAGCATGTGATATAACGAACAGTATGCTTGACCACGGTCCGGACAGTGCGGTTCCACGTTGGGTGAATACCGACTCAATCTACCCCTCGAAGGGTAGGACTCCTTCTGGAGCATGTGAGTATCGATGACTGCGGTCTGTTAAGATTGGGGGGAGGAAGTGGAGAGGTTCTCCTCGACAACTGACAATGTAATGCTTTGCTTGCTTTTCCTTTTTATGAAGAATGTTATGTCACGTAATAGCCTGCACATCGTTAGTGACAGAAATATCGAGAGTGCTGCACACAAGACGCCTGAAGTAGATGGCGATGTTTGTTGGGGACAGAAATGGCTCACAAAACACTTGCCTGAGAAGACAGCCACCTGGATGCGCTTGCACCGAGCCGGACGAAAGCTTCCTAGAGAGAAGGATTGTAAGGTGCGTTCGTACAGCATTGGGCGTGTGTGTCGTTAATGCAGTGGCAGAGCACCGGCGACCTTTCGTCGTGGAGTGGGCTGCTACGAGTTCAATTCCCAGCACATCAACAGAAGTTTCTCCGAGTATTTTGCTTTGTTGTTCATGTTTATTTTACTGCGTCATATCTGTTACGGTACTGACGTATGGGGTCGTGGTGGACCCCGGCGTAAAACACTTTCGTGTTTAAAAAAATAACGAATCTTGTGATAAGTCGCGCACAGCTGAATACAGTGAAGCTGATCGATTTCAAGTTTCACATGGTTTTGCTATGTTGGCAATGTATGCAATCTTAGCTCAACTGGGCTTGGCTCTATCAGTCTGAAGTTTGCCTTGTCTGAATTAGTATTGGCTTAATTAGGCTTGTCAACTTCATCACACTTGACTCAAATAGGCTTAGCCTTATTATACATATCTTGATCAGTGCTAGCTTAATTATGTGGTTTGATTCGACCTTCTTAATTGCTTTCAGGCTCCATCCATTCTTTATAGCATGCTCAGTCTTCTCCATATTATGCTTCTGTGTTTCATCTGTCTTACGCTTATTGATTAATTTCGAAAGCACTGCTAGTTCTATTTTGTCAGTTGTGTTAGATGCTACCATGCTTTGCTGTTTTCTAATCAAGTCTTTCGTCACCTGGGAAAGTTTGCTGTTCACCTGTCTACCGATCTTACCTCCTACTTGTATTGCACACTCAGTGATAATGCGTGTGCGATTAACGCTGACTTCCTGAACGCAAATGTCTTCTTCCTCGGTTAGAGCTGAATATCCGTTATGCAGCACTCTCCTGAATTCTTCAACTTTCTGTCTTACTGTTAGTTCATTGAACAGGTTCTTTCGCACTGGCCTATTACGGGGCAGGAACTTGGAGGCTCAGTAAAAGGGTTCAGCTTAAATTGAGGGTGACAATGTACAGGCACTGCCAGAATAATTCGCAACACCAGACATGCAGCCAAACGCCGGTGAAGTGCACCGGCGCTAACGTAGAGCTATGCTGTACGCATGCACGATCTCCCTAGAAAGCGGACCTCGCGGCCTATTGCACCTAGACTGGCGCAGCCTCGCGCTGAAAAGGAAGCGTTAGGTGCTTCTCATCATGATGGACCTTCGTGGCTCAACGGCTCCCTTGTTATTGATCTGTTGCTCGAAGGCAGAACTTTGTGATACTTCCATGAATTCTGCATGTCTCCCCACGGCCCTCCCATTTGTGCTCGGGGCTGCACTAGGTGAGAACGTCTGGTTTTACCAGCGTCAGTTATGGTCGTGCACCATGCATATCCTAATCAGTCAGACAACTTGCGTGGAAATGATAAACGACCGCCACCCTAACAAAAGCAATAAAAGACACACACACAAACAAATGGGCACGCACGAGTGCTTATAAGCAGGAATGCGCATGCATGCACACCAGGCGTGCCAAAGACGCATTCATTTGTAACATCGCCCCGAGGTACCTAGTGCTTATCCTTTAATTAAAGTGAGGCAGCACCAATCTAGTTTCACTAGAAATCGAGGTTTGCTTCTTAGGGAAGCCGTGCATGCGCAGGTCGTGGGACTATTTTCCCGCTCGCACGCTCTGCGAGCCAGCAGCCACCGATCCGGCGTTCCGAATTATTCTGAGAGCACCTGTACATGAATGGACTTGCCACACCAAGGCATGGCATGCACGAATTGAAGCAGAAGCAAGGCATGCGATAAAATTGTCGAAACACACAGTCCATGCTTGCTGTTGTACAAAGTATTGAAAGAAAGATTTTATAAGAGTATGAGACTTGACTGGTGCTCAATGAACTCTGACATGCACGATGCTGAAGTGAACACCGAATTGTTCAAGCTTCGATGCATACTTGTAGTACAGTCGACTCTCGCTACAACGAAATTGACGGTGCGTGGGAAAAATTTCGTTGAAGCGAAAATTTCGTTGTAGTGAAATCGAAAAAATAGAATTGACCTGAGCTGGTAGAACAATGACACCTTTATGCCTCAATCTTGCGCGCGGCACACGGCGTCTCGGCGGTAATCAGAAGGGTTCAGAAACCGCGAGTACTGAAACCATACCGGGAGATTTACGTATTTGCTTGATTTTACTGCGCCCTCGATAGTAACGCGCACCCGTTTCCTGGGGCCAAGAAAAATAAAGTTAAACATCGATTGTAATGCGCACCCTCGAAAAAAAAAGTCCTTGGTAATCAACCTTCTCACATTCATAAAAAAAAATGTCGTACTCGTGTAGTGAACGGATTCGCAAAATAAACAGACCGTCGACTTTAGACCCCTGCAGTCCCTCGAACGGCCGTGCTGTGGCTTTCCCGCTTCACTTGATCCGCGTCGTCTCGAAGACGTTTGGCGTGCTGATTCATAACTCCTGCATCCCGACAAAACTGCCGCACGTTGCCGGGCCTATCCGCGTGCAAGCGGCAGTAACATCATTTACTCGCAGTGCTGTGTTCCTCCGTGCTGTCGCAGTTCACTCAGGCTCGCTGCCGCGTGCTGCCATACGTTCTGCGCAGGGGCGTGGTCTCAGAGATTCCCGCGATGCAATCTCGGACGTCATGCAGCGCGCATGGCTGAGAGGCTCAGGCTCAGCACAGATATGAGGGTGAAATGATGATCAAAAGGACAGAAAGTTGAGCGAGTTGGTAACATTCCATAATCAAAAGAAGAGGCGTGCAGGACACGGACACAAGAAGAGAAGTGAACACCACGAACGCCGACTAGCAACTGATGCACAGCACAGAGGCGAAAAAGAAGGAAGACACACAGCTTATCTGCGCATGCTCGGAATGGTAGCGCCACCTGTCAATCGGTTACATGTGCCCGCCTACGCGATAGACAACTCCCAAGGCATTCTATCTCCTCCCTGTTTAAGCTAATCGACGGTTGACTCACGCATGCACTTCCACTAATACTGATATACCAGGCCTCAACCAATAAAAGCGTATCTTCGTTCTTATGCCTGTACAGGATCTCGGTATTATCTAACTCGGGCATGCAGCTACAGACCTGGCAGTGCAAGGATAGATTGGACGGCGTCCCACCTGATAGCGACCTCCTGTGTTCAATTAATCTTTGATTAATACAACGTGCAGTTTGCCCTACATAAAACCGTCCGCAGCTAAAAGGAATCTTATAAACTACACCCATGCGGCAGTCGGTGAAATTGTTCTTGGCTAGGTGCTTAACCGGACAGATATCGGTTCGCTTCTTACCTTCCTTCTGCTCAATTCTTCTATGCACTGCAGCACAAACCCTTCCTAACTTATTGGGAGCCGTAAACACAACATTAACCCCATATTTACTTCCCACTTTCTTAAGCCGGTGCGAAACTGCGTGGATGTAAGGAATACTCACGACCTTTTTCTTGTTAATGTTACTCTCTGCTACCGCTTTTGTTCCGGTCGAAATCGACTTCTTAAGACGCTCAGCTACTGTGGCTATGGCTAGTCTAGGGTAACCTGCATCTAAGAGGCGCTCAACCTGCGCATTAAAGCTACCTGCGCATTCCAGGACGGAACCTGCGCATTCCAGGACGCATTCCAGGACGGAATAGCCTTGTCCTGTTTAAAGTCAGCCCTATCGAAGTCGTGCGTGCACCGTTTGACCATTAGCTTTAATGCGCAGGTTGAGCGCCTCTTAGATGCAGGTTACCCTAGACTAGCCATAGCCACAGTAGCTGAGCGTCTTAAGAAGTCGATTTCGACCGGAACAAAAGCGGTAGCAGAGAGTAACATTAACAAGAAAAAGGTCGTGAGTATTCCTTACATCCACGCAGTTTCGCACCGGCTTAAGAAAGTGGGAAGTAAATATGGGGTTAATGTTGTGTTTACGGCTCCCAATAAGTTAGGAAGGGTTTGTGCTGCAGTGCATAGAAGAATTGAGCAGAAGGAAGGTAAGAAGCGAACGGATATCTGTCCGGTTAAGCACCTAGCCAAGAACAATTTCACCGACTGCCGCATGGGTGTAGTTTATAAGATTCCTTTTAGCTGCGGACGGTTTTATGTAGGGCAAACTGCGCGTTGTATTAATCAAAGATTAATTGAACACAGGAGGTCGCTATCAGGTGGGACGCCGTCCAATCTATCCTTGCACTGCCAGGTCTGTAGCTGCATGCCCGAGTTAGATAATACCGAGATCCTGTACAGGCATAAGAACGAAGATACGCTTTTATTGGTTGAGGCCTGGTATATCAGTATTAGTGGAAGTGCATGCGTGAGTCAACCGTCGATTAGCTTAAACAGGGAGGAGATAGAATGCCTTGGGAGTTGTCTATCGCGTAGGCGGGCACATGTAACCGATTGACAGGTGGCGCTACCATTCCGAGCATGCGCAGATAAGCTGTGTGTCTTCCTTCTTTTTCGCCTCTGTGCTGTGCATCAGTTGCTAGTCGGTGTTCGTGGTGTTCACTTCTCTTCTTGTGTCCGTGTCCTGCACGCCTCTTCTTTTGATTATGAAATGATGAGCCGTTTTGCGTGCGGTGATGAGAAGCATGTTTCCCCCCGTTACGGCCGCCCACGAACGCTACCGAAAGCTGCTGCGGCTGGGCGTCTCAGAGATTGCATCAGCGACGTAGCGACTTTGATTGGCCGCAAGACGGCCAAGCCGGTGCGGTATCGTCGGTCTACGCATGCATCATGTGCGCAGGCCTACGCATCATGTGCGGCGACATAGGAACTACAGAAACTATGTGCGCCAAAGACCGCCGCGTCGCTGGTTCGTTTTGGCCGGTGACCGTTCGACAGTGCCCGAAGCACGTAGGAGGCGGCCATTTTGATGCCGACGGCGACATGGTAACGTTGTCGTTCGTTCGCACTCGATTCTAACACGCGTACGATTTTTGGACGCGTGTTATCGGAAAAAAAGGTGCGCGTTAGATTCGAGTAAATACGGTACTTAACGGGGTGGTGCTTGGGCCATAAGAAAATAAAGTTGTCGACCGTGGTGAAGGAGTTATTGCAATGATATGGACACTGTTAGCGGGTTCTTGCAGTCGCCGTTTTTCTGTACAAAGTCCAGCTCGATAACACCTGCCTACGCATCGTATGTTCTACGCGCGAGTAAAAGCGCGCTAACGCTGGGGGCGAACGCGGCTGAAGCAGAGATGAAACAACCCGGCCGTCTCCGCCGAACGAACTGAATGCGATAACATCGCACCGCGCGTGTGATGGCTGCCGTCGCCTGCTTCTCAAGCAGAGAGGAAACGCCCAGCCCTTCTTTCGTTGGGCGAAGGACCAAAAGGGGCGCCGGTGGGAGAGGGGCGGTCGCGCGCGCTGTCTCGACGGGCATCGGTAGACGGCATCAGTAGACATCGGTAATCAACCACGCAATCAACAGCGGCCGTTTCTGGTGGTGCCAACACGCGATTTCGACTTTGTAGACGCATTTTTATCTTCTGAAATGCCCAAAAAGCTTTCGGATTGTGCTTACTGCATAGCAAATCGAATTTTCGAGACTGGAATTGGATCGTCAAATTTCGTTGAAGCGAAACGGCACAAAAGAATGTGTTCGTTGTGGCGAGCATATTTATGCATTGACTCCTATGGACTGCTGACGGGGATCCGAGAATTTTTCGTTGTACCGGAAATTTCGTTGAAGCGGCGTTCGTTGTAGCGAGAGTCGACTGTATGAGAAACTGACAACGTATCCTGCATAATCGCGTTGACAATATCAAATTGACAATCGCAATAACAATATCAAGTGTTAGGGGCTTTAAGGCAGAGCGGGTGCATGCATATGTGAATCTATAGGAAGGAGGAGGGCTCTTTGACCTTTAGCTGAGAGGCTCTGCCTCCTATTGAGCTCCCCGATTTGAGCCATGGTTATTTTTAGACAAGCGTATACAACCTAACATCACGAATTTTGACAACATAGAGTGAGTGTTCTATGCTGTACCTGAGCTGTGCCTACCAAACACTACGTGTCGAAAGAAAAACAGATAGGGCTCAAGTACTGTCATACTACAAAACTTAGCCTACATTGTTGGGTAAGAGCTGACACTATTGACATGCCTGTCATCCCAGTGAGATGTGTCGTTCCACATAAGCATCAGCCCTGCCTGTCCTTAATTCATACTCATATAAATCTTATCGACCAGCATGTGTCATGTTTCCTGACCAATACAATATTAAGCCAGATTCAATCAATCAATCAGGATTTATTTCAGCTTCAAAAACACACAATGAAGCTTGGTGGGTACAGACAAAAGAGCCGTAGATCAGGCTCGACAGGGTCCGTACCCCCGGGCTTGGCAAACATGGCATACAGAGTGTACAGGAAGGCAAAACGGGCACATGGCAGGTTTTTTTTTTTTTTCACTGGAAAATCATAAATAAACTGGTAACAGAGAAAAAGAGGCAATGTCGTAGGTCTGTACACAGCAGCGAATGAAAGAAAATATGTACACAATAAAAGAAGAGAAAAAGGCACTGGTACAGAAGATTGAGATGCACTCGATACACATACTGTTACCATCATATAGATGTGAATTAAGTACGCGAAAGTGTTACGTATGTTACTCGGAATTGTTAAGTAGTGACGGTAACTGGTATTTTAACATCTGAGTTCCGTAATTTGTTCGCGTTCTGGGCAACCTCCAGCCTTCACGGACCCTTAAAGTGCACACATGTTCAGCGCGACTTAGCCCAGACAATTCTGTGAAAAATATATCGTTATTTTTCGTAGCCGATGTGTAGCGTTTGTTTAGGATTGTGCGATAGAGTTCATTCACTGGAAATAAGTTCAGAGCCTTGAAAATTGGTTCCGTGTGTATGCGGCACTATCGTATGCGGCACTAACAATGTTTCGAATGGCTTTCTTTTGAAGTTTGTGTAATTTCTGGATGTTGGTTTTGGTGGTCGTGCCCCAGACTAAGTAACAATAGCATAAGTTAGACAAAAACAATGACTTGTAAATTAACAACTTTATGTTCTGTGGCAGGACGATTAAGTAATTAGCAATGTGTTCATGAAGCCTGCCTTGAAACAGTTTCTTTAGTCTGCCAGAGTGTGGCCTAGTGGTTATGGTGCTTGCATGACCTGAACGACATGGATACAATATCGACCATGGCGGAACACCTGCTTGTAGAATGATTCTTAAAAGAACAACATGTGTTGCATCAGGAAAAATCCAACAGACAGCACACGTGAGCCTGAGATTGCCACAATGCCTCTAGAGACGTGTGCAAAGGCACACGTCGACCCAAGGGCATCGTTTTGCTGGGTTGTGCGGCATCAGTCAAGAACGTAGTCCACAGTGTACGCACGTGAACATAAACTTAATGTCAAAGGAGACCATGCATTTCTTTAGGCTTTGCACTTGGTGTACAGCTGCTGGGTTGAATGCTTTGACATCACATTATTGAGCCATCTTTGCCGGATCTCCATGGTGCAGGAATGTCTCTGTAAGCGTCTTAAGTTATTTTTTTCTTTGGCTGTTGTGATAACAATCTCGCAGCATTTCTGTGTGAATAAGGATCCTTTGGTGAAACATGCATAGCATAAAGGGCCGAATTTCGATTTAACAAAGTTTTTCTCTAAAGTGTTTCAAAGCAAATAGCCAATTTTACTGACTTTTATATTGAGGTGTAGCTTATAACAAAGGTTTCCTCGTTATACCGACTGTTAGGATAAACAGGTGCTGCATACAAGTCGTCATTGTTGTAGGTAGTGGCCCCTGTCCGTGAAACATGTGCTCAGACCCTGGGCCACATCCTCAACTTGATGACGTGCGACATGCTGGGCCAGAATGATGCGGCCTCCAAGGGTGTCTGGGGTGTGCTACGGGTGCTGCTGCAGCTGCTGCAGCGGCCCGAATGGGAGGCTCGTCATGGTGGGCTGCTGGGCATCAAGTACCTGCTTGCAGTACGCAAGGTGGGTCGTCATCTCTGTCACTGAATCGTAGGTATTAAAAGGCATAAGATTGCTTTATAGTCATATTTACATAATTGCGTAAGTCAACAGAAATATAAGTTTCCATGCGCCAGTTTCCAGGAGTGCCGCCGCCGCCATCTTAGTTGTAGTTCACAGAGCACAGCTGGTACAGCTGTGCTTGCTGCATGCTATAAGTTTACTGGCATTTTGCACTCCTTGGTGTGGACGACGATTAAGGATGAACATGCAGAAAACAAAAGTGGCAGGATGAAAAAAAAAACGTCTTCACGATTGAAAACCAGACATTCGAAATTGTACAAGAATACACTTTTCTAGGACAGCTGCTGACAGGAGGACCTACTCATGTAAAAGAAATACCCCGAAGAATAAGCTTGGGATGGCACACATACGGAAGACATTCCCAACTCATGAACGGAAACTTACCATTTGTCGCTCAACCAGATGTTATATAACCGCTGCATTTTGCCTGTGCTCACATGTGGGGCAGAAGGTTGGAGAATTACAGAGATGCTAGAGATCCAAACTAGAAGAGAAGCTCAGGGGAAGATGGATGCTTGAATCGATGAACAAATCGCAAAGTACGATTTAGAACAGGGAATGTCGCGGGAGCCGTTTCGACAAGCGAACTTGTCTTCGTCAGGGCGGCAACTGCCTTCTCCAGCGTTCGTTTATGTATGCCTTTGCACACTCTCCCCCGTCCTCAGAAAGAGAGGATAAGAAGAGCAGCACGTGCAAACAATAACAAACAAACAAAAAAAGGGGGGGGGGGTTGGGTGCAGGGGTATTTGGGTGACAGGTGTTAGCGTGACTAATATAAATGGCAAGAGCGGAAGCTTCCAAAGAATCCGCTCTTTGTACATATCTTGCAAATGCATTGTGTGCGCAGCGCTAGAAAGCAGGACGAAAAAGGAACACACGCTCGGAACAGAAGTTGCTCCTGTGGCATGTGTCCCCCCCCTCCACCCCACACCACCTGCGCCGCACCAACAATGCATTTCACCGAAAGCTCGTGGCTAAAAAAAGTAACTACATTGTTTAACGCCGTTGTTCTCGTCGAACTGGATGGGGGCTCCGCACCTGAAAGTAGACTTTCTGGGAGAAACATTGCTAGCTTGTGCATACCTCAACCTTTTGTCGTCTTTGTTAACCCTCTACCGTATCTAATGGACTCAAGGGTTCCCTTTGAAAGGTTTATGCCTGTAAGCTGGAGAGTATTGAACCTGTATATGAAATACGATTCCCTGTATTTTCTGTCCCTCGGCGAGCGGAAGTTTCCTTGAAGTATGTAGAGTTTGAGTTCATCGAAATTATGACCTGTCATATTAAAATGCTGCGCCACTGCCTTCGGCAGGTTATTCGCGGTGTCCGTGCGGTGCCCGTTTAATCTAACATTAATTGGTTGACCAGTTTCGCCGATGTACTGCATGTGACAGAGTGAACATTCCAACATGTAAATAACGTTTGAACTAGTGCAAGTGAAACTTGATTTTACATGATGGACATACATAGTAACTTCCCGTGCTTTTAACTTTAAGATCATTTTGAATATGCTTGCAAGTCTTACATCTGGGACAGGAGCAAGTTATTACGCAGGCGGTGCGCTGAGGGTTTACTTTGGCATGTACTAACAGGTCAGCAAAAATATTAAGTACAGAATCAGGAATGAATTTAAGGAGACGCAACCAAGGACACGCTCTAACGAAACGTCCCACACAGAACAAGACGCAACACAATCGACCAACAACACGCGATCCACCAAAGTTAAGTCACAGGATGCCTCTACTCAGACGGTGGACGTGAAGCCAACACCACCTACAAAACACATACAACAAGCAGAGGTAACAGAGACACGCACTATTTTACACAGACCTCTACATGTGTTAGCAAACACACAGATACACAGACAGACATCGTGGCAGACCTCACAACCAAAACTAGAAGCAGCAAGCAAAGACTACCCCTAAATTCTATTCCCCGGTCTGCTCGAAACAAACACAAATGACTAACAAACAGAGAACTCAACTTAGATAATCACAAATCTCGTTCTTTCCTACAATCACGTAAACTCGCCGTTAAACAAACTACAGATTACACTTAGCTAAATACTCTAGCTACACCAAAGAGAATAAAATTCTGAAAGGTTTAGTATTAAGATCAGATGTGCGCTTGGTGTACTTCCTCCTAGCCTATTAAAAAAAATGGAATGGCGTCCTAGAAAGTGCTTCATTATTGCTAACAGATATCTTAAAAGAGCATTGCCACAATCAGCTTATTGTAATAACCGACCAACTGAATAACATTAAACTAACTGGTAAAGAAATAGAAGAACTAGCCGAATTTGTCGAAAGGAAAGAAACCAAGATAATAGCTATGCAAAAGCGCAAAAGCGCCCATGCAACGAAGTGCGTCCAAAATAATTCTATAAGCGCAATAGAAACAGTATGTCCCTCGGTGCAGCGCCGAGAACTCACTAACAAGGTAGTAGATATATCACAGAGCCTAAGTGCAGTTGAAATAGGTCTTCTAGAACGCGGTCTAACATTCTGCCTGACAAATAATGTGGTTAACGAACTCGAGCTACACAAAGACATAACAGAGTTTTCACGGCGTCTGCGGATCAGAGAATTCTTTTTTGATAAAGTTGAGGCAGGAGACACAAATACTGACGTGCTCCGACCGCCAGGCACGTGGACACCAGATTCTGAGCAATGCCAAGAGCTAGATCAGTACATAAAGCTAGTCACAAGAGGTCCTGAATACAACAAGACAGAGTCGCAAACCAAAGAACCTATCCTGCGAAGAACACGATTCCCTGAAACAACTCGCGGACAGAAACGACATCATAATAAAACCAGCAGACAAGGGTGGTAGTATGGTAATATGGCCGATAGAAAAGTACAAGAACGAGGCAATCAAGCAGCTCACTAACAATGCGCATTACCGAAAATTAGATTCCGACCCAACCGTGGAATACAGCAACAGGATACGGTGTACGATAACAGATATTTTAGCCAGCGAATTAATCACACAATCCGAGTACTGCTTCTTAATGCCTGATAATAAACAAACAGGCCGTTTTTACCTCCTTCCTAAGATCCACAAGGTTAGCACAGATGAACTACTTACTGCTGAAATACCTGGCAGACCCATAGTGTCTAACAACAACACCCCGATGGAGCCATTATCGAAGTTTCTTAATCACCATCTGTCTGACATACCGCCCAACCTTCCGTCCTTTATTCAGGATGCGCCTCACTTTCTGCGGATTATAGAGTCTATTAACGAAAGAGAAACACTTTCAGATCAGGCTATTCTGGTAACGCTAGATGTCACTTCCCTGTACACGAATATACCTATCACAGAAGGAATCGAAGCGCTCTCGAAGGCAATACAGAAGAGCGAACGTGCGCACACCGCTGAAGTTTACATCGCGTTACTAAAATTAGCACTTACACTTAATTACTTTGAATTTGACTCGACCAACTACCTGCAAATTTTTGGCACCAGCATGGGAACTCCTTTTGCGCCAACCTACGCCAGTATCTTCATGGGGCAACTAGAAGCACAGCTTTTGGAATTATCACCGCTAAAACCTCGCACCTACCTCCGTTACATAGACGATATCTTTATTAATTGGGAACATGTTGTAAGTGCACTAAGCACATTTTTTGAGCATTTTAACAACTTTCATCCCAGCATTAAGTTTTCCACGCACCACTCTTCTAGTAAAATTGATTTTCTCGACACGACAGTATCCATCAAAAAAGGAAAACTAAAGACGACGCTTTACAGAAAGCCAACGGACAGCCAGTAATACCTAGATTATAATAGGTAGTCATCACCCGCGACACTGCAAACAGGGGATATTTATAGGACAGGCAAGGCGCCTAAGAAGGTTTTGTAGCAACGATGTGGATTACGTTCACCACCTAAGCAACTTAAAGGCAACCTTAGCTGAACGAAATCAACCGCATGACGCTCTCAACAACGCATACAATGACGCGCTTAAACTAGATAGGACACCAGCACTATAAAAAAGAGCCCTTAAAGCGCAGGCCAACCAGCCGCTAGCATTCATAACGAAATACTCCAATGCGCTTCCAAACATAAATAATATTCTTCGGAAATACTATCCAGTACTAACAAGCAACGACCGCCTTAGAAAAGCGTTTCCGGAAATACCAAGAGTCACCTACCGCCATAATAGAAACTTTAAAGGGGTCCTGAACCACCCTCCGGGCTTGGTGGAAAAACATATTCTACGGCTTGCCTACGCCGTGATGAACATCTCAGCCAATTGCTGTAGTCATCCGCGAAGTATAGCGTTCACAAGTGGAGCACAAATCTTCCACTTCCTCAGGAGCCCTCAACTCAAAAAGCGGCTTCTCCTCACGCTCCTTGAATATGCTCTGTTTCGTCATAGAGCATTTACAAGGAGTGCCGCTGCTATTGGCCGATGGCAGACACGCCTGCCGCGCCTGTGTGTGCGGGCCCTTCGCAGCGCGCGTTTTTTAAAACCGTAAGCGCGTGCGTGCCGTGCGTGCCGTGTGCTCGCTTTTCCTTTCGTTGTGAGCCCCTATATAGGCAAAATAGTTGCTAAAAATATGTAAAAATATATTTGTTAATTCGCAAGTCTCATAGATGCCATTGGAAGGCGTCCGGAAGGAAACTACCTCGGTGTGGACGCGAACGGTGCGGTGTAAAAGTCACCATAAATATAATTTTCCAAGAAGGCAACAAATGCATGCCAGCAGCCTGTAATAAATAACAAATTATTCCCAAACTTTAATTAACAATTCATCAGTCATTGTAGATGGGTTTATTCCCTGTGGTACTCCAATGCGCCACCTACTAGTACTCATACTCAGTAACATGGCTGGAGTCGAACCCAAAATATTTCTTTTATAAGGTGGATTAAAGGACTAGGTCTGATTAGGGTATATTTGGCTGGATTAGAGCTCATTAAGGCGCATTAGGGTGGATTAAGACAGACTTACCGCCGTATTCTAGAACCAAACTTAACTTATCGCGATAAGGTTACTTTTGTAAGGAGAACTTGAACTTAAGTTTAAGAAAAGGTAAAGGGGCTTTCCGAAACCCACCTTACAAGATTTTAAGGCGACCTTATGAAAGGCGCCCTTGTCCGAGTAAGTGAGTGACATGGGAACGAGGCTAAGCGCATTTTTTGTGTGTTTTCTTTTGTAAGCAGGCACACAGCTGCACGGGACAATGAAAAAAGAGGGGAGCAAGGGGTGTAGAGGGGGGTCGGACGGGGTGTGCGCTGGCATGTCTCGTCAACGCAGTTTCCCGGAGTCTCGGCAGTGTACATGCTTTTGCGAGTGACCATGTGCTTGTATCTCCGCTCCGCGTGTGCGGAGAACACCGAGGTGTGGACGCTGTATTCCTGTGTACGTGTTTATGTCGGCACTGCAGTGTGGTCCTACGCAGGCAACTGCAAAATAGCGATGTGTTTGCGACGACGAAGTAGACCGAATGGCAGTGTGTGCTAAACGAACGAACTGTGCGCAGTGCGTGAACGAAGTCTGTTGCGGATATCTCTTTCTAGGTACTGTAATTCATTGTTTTCTAATTAAACGTGTATGGTCTTCCATTTACCGCATGGATTATTCCGGCTCACTTTGGTACCCCTTCGTGCTTGGTGCGTGTACTTTTCTTCTGTCCCGCTGGGCTCTGTTTCCGCTACTCGCTACTGTCACTTGATTCCCTTTTCAATAAAACTTCACTTTAGTAAAACCACATTTTGTTTACAGTGATTCCTGATGTATGCTAGCTCCGCCGACGTGCCATGTCCAGCTGTTTCGGTGATATAGGGCACATGTGATCGCATACACTTTCCTTCGATGCTCTGCTGCAACAGCCGTTATCCATAAGTGACTTGTTGCGCCTTGTTTACAAAACTAAGAGTCTCGCTGAAGCGGTTGTAGCCTTGTTGGATAAGGAGCCGTCAAGGTACCTCCGCGACCGTCGGTGTCCTTTCGCAGGGATAGCATGAAGCTTCAGCACGGCACTTGTGGAGCGGAAGCAGCACAAGTACCCATGCTTGTCGCAAATCTCCATGGGATTTAGGCGATCACTGATTGCATGCCACGACATTCGCACTGACGCATATGCTGCCCGCGGCTCGATAATTCATGCCGGTCCACATTTTAAACTAATTCCGCAACGTTGTCATCCATGCCTGCCATTTTGTTTGCTTGCAAGTGAGCGTGAAGGTAGGTCGGGGGCTACCTTAAGGAAGCCTTACTTATGGCGGCGATAAGTACAAGAAAAGTTCAGATGTAAGTATAAGGTTGGTTCTTGAAACGCGTTAAAGGGGCCCTGAAACCATATTTTACTCGCTGAGTTTTGCATCGAAACGGGTTCGTTGTATTGTTCTGAGGTAAATGCAAAAAGAATTTTCGAGATCGATGCAGGCAAACGCAAGTTATTCAACTTACAAATTCAAAATAAAAGCAGACGACAGATATCGGCATCCCAAGGCGTGCATGCTGCTTCCAATCAAAACGCGGCTTACATCTTGCAGAACCGGAACCGTGCTGCCCTCTGTGGCCTTCCTACCACAACCACCACGTGGGCCGCACAGCGATCCTTGTGTCAGTTACAAGCAAAATGAAGTTGTAATGCCCAAATTTGTACCTTTAGCAAGCATAAAACACGTCCTGAATTTGGAATTCTTATATTCGGTGCATTATCGATATGTGTGATGTATATTTTTATTCCCTACTGTTCCCGGCCAGTCAGAACCTGCAGCAAAGCAGCATGGTGATGTCATATCCGCTCGGAGAAACTGTTGATGTATGGCGCTGCAGTCAGCGCGGAAACCGATTTCAGGTAGAAATTAAAATATAATACGGTTCAATTTCGCCGCTTTCATTGGTGTTTCGGTCATCATCAAGTCCCACACAAAGCAAATGTGCAATAAAATCAATGTGCGTAAAATGCGTTTCAGGGCCCCTTTAAGGGTCACTTTAAGGTTACGGGCTAATTAAATCACAAGCATAAGGATAAGTTTGGTTTCAGAATACGGCGGTTAGGTGCATTAAGGTGGACTATGGCATACAGGGCGGATTACGCTAGACTTAGATTAGGGCGAATTAGGGATTACAACAGATTAGGGTTCAGTAAGGTAAATTAGTATGGATTAAAATCATTACGTCTGTAATGTTTGGCTTAATTTGGCGTAACTTAATAGTCTGAGCTTATTGAGACTTGACTTAGCCTTAAGTTAATCAGTCAGAACCTCATTAGTTACACTAATTAGACTCGGTCTAATTAACTGAAGCCTATTCACACATGACTTAATAAGCTGGGCTTCATTAGTCATGACATATTTATGCTTGAGTTAATTAGGCCTATCTTAATTATACATCACCTAATTAGTTTAGGCCTAGTTACACTGTGCTTTGATCTATTACCTTAATTAGGTATCGCTTGGTGAGTATTGCCTTAATTAGGCCTGATTTAATCAGTGTTAGCCTAATTACTCCTGAAATATTTAGTCTCAGCTTAATGAGGCTTTACCTTTAAGTCTTAGCATAATTTACCTTGGATTCATAAGTGCTAGCTTAGGTTTGATTTAACTAGTAATAACGTAGCTATGTGTGGTTTAATTAGTACTAGTTAAATAAACGTGGTCCAATTAGAAGTTTGCTTATGCTAAACTTGATCATATCAGCTAAATTAGGCTTCGCATATTTAGCCATATCCCAATTAGACTTGGTTTAATTAGTATCGTGGCTTAACGGTAAATAATTAGTATCCGCTTAATTAGGGGTCACTTACTTGTCAAAGCTCAATTAAGCTTGAATTAGTTCAGTTTGGCTTGGTTTGACTTAGTTGGATTAGTCCTGTCTGAACTAGGCTTCAAATTCCTAATTAGGCTCCTTTGAATTAGACTTAACCTTACCTAACTAGTCCTAGGAATCTTAATTAGGCTCCATTGAATTAGGCTTAGCCTTACCTAACTAGTCCTACGAAGCTTAGTCGTTACTACAGCGTGGCATTGTTATGCTAGCATTACATAGCTTAGCGAGCTTTCTGCAAATTTCCCAGTTTGACCAATAGCTCACAATTTCACTGTTAAAATTGACTAGTGTATTCACACATTAGATTCATCCATCCTTCTTTGCGCATGTCAACGCACCTTATTCCACATTAATCTGTCGGCAGGGGTTCGAGTTGTGAAGGTCTTCCTTTCGAATCATAGTAGTCACACGTTCGAGCCCGACAGGATGATTAACCCGTCTACAATCACTAATCAACAATTAACTAACTTGGGGTTATGCATGACAAGGTGGAGCAGCGTTGATAGTTGCACTGTTTCTCCTGACGCCGTCTTATGCGCAATATCGACGACAAGCAGCGCACTGACAACGTAAGCGCGCACGCCTGCGAGCCTAAACGTGTGTGACGAACGAAAACAAAGCTTCGAAGGATCGAAAAAAAAATGCGGTGATCGCGGGGGACGCGACAGAGCCCAGGCGCGGAGCGAGCAGGCGGCCACAAGCGCGCTGCGGACAAACAGTCCCCGGTAGTCGCGCGCTTTTCGTCAGCCACTCTGACACGTCGCTGAAGTCTGGTGATGTAACGCGGTGGGCGGGGCACCTCCTTCGACGCCACCCTAAAGAGCTCTGTGCCCTCTATTCCGCAGAGTTGATTGAGAAAGGACTGGAAAGGGAGGTTTTCCGGTCGCAATATCTTCGCTCCTAACAAACCGTTTTGAAAAATTCTATCAGCTGTGAACTTCTGAGAGGCCTTCAATACACACCCAGCCGTTTTCAAACCCAAGCCCGTGTGGTGGTTCAGGACCCCTTTAAGGACCTGTTAGCACATGCCAAAGTAAACCCCCAGCGCACCGCCTGCGTAATAACTTGCTGCCGTCCCTGATGTAAGACTTGCAAGCATATTCAAAATGATCTTAAAGTTAAAAGCACGGGAAGTTACTATGTATGTCCATCATGTAAAATCAAGTCTCACTTGCACTAGTTCGAACGTTATTTACATGTTGGAATGTTCACTCTGTCACATGCAGTACATCGGCGAAACTGGTCAACCAATTAATGTTAGATTAAACGGGCACCGCACGGACACCGCGAATAACCTGCCGAAGGCAGTGGCGCAGCATTTTAATATGACAGGTCATAATTTCGATGAACTCAAACTCTACATACTTCAAGGAAACTTCCGCTCGCCGAGGGACAGAAAATACAGGGAATCGTATTTCATATACAGGTTCAATACTCTCCAGCTTACAGGCATAAACCTTTCAAAGGGAACCCTTGAGTCCATTAGATACGGTAGAGGGTTAACAAAGACGACAAAAGGTTGAGGTATGCACAAGCTAGCAATGTTTCTCCCAGAAAGTCTACTTTCAGGTGCGGAGCCCCCATCCAGTTCGACGAGAACAACGGCGTTAAACAATGTAGTTACTTTTTTTAGCCACGAGCTTTCGGTGAAATGCATTGTTGGTGCGGCGCAGGTGGTGTGGGGTGGAGGGGGGGGACACATGCCACAGGAGCAACTTCTGTTCCGAGCGTGTGTTCCTTTTTTCGTCCTGCTTTCTAGCGCTGCGCACACAATGCATTTGCAAGATATGTACAAAGAGCGGATTCTTTGGAAGCTTCCGCTCTTGCCATTTATATTAGTCACGCTAACACCTGTCACCCAAATACCCCTGCACCCAACCCCCCCCCTTTTTTTTGTTTGTTTGTTATTGTTTGCACGTGCTGCTCTTCTTATCCTCTCTTTCTGAGGACGGGGGAGAGTGTGCAAAGGCGTACATAAACGAACGCTGGAGAAGGCAGTTGCCGCCCTGACGAAGACAAGTTCGCTTGTCGAAACGTTGGCTCCTGTGACATTCCCTGTTCTAAATCGTATTTTGCGATTTGTTCATCGTGCCATAGGGAATGTAGAAGGGCAAAAGTGCGGCGCCAAAAAAAAGCCTGTTTTTCGCGTGGCTATTGCTGAAAATTTAGCTCGCTGGTGCACATAAAATGCTTTCACGGCTAAAATACTGATCTAGGACGTATGAAAATTGGTGAGGATATGCATGAGTAGCGGCAGAATCCAAAATAACATCTTCAAAAAATCGATTTTTTTCCACGATTTTTCCTTCTCAGAGACCCGCTTCCCCCCTTAAGGAATATATGTATATAGAGAGAGAGAGAGAGACCTTGAATAGCTCTGCCTCGTAGTCCATACAACTATGCCTTCGTGAGTGAAAAACACGACAACACGCCATCATCGCGGACACCTGCAAGAGGTTGGCCTAGCTGGGCGTACGTCCTTGCTGCTGCCATTACCAGTCAAGTGCGATCTGATTGCAGAGTGCTTATTTAAGCCGGCGTGATTAACACTTCTGTTCACATGTTGTGCATTAGCGCATGCAACCACTGTACTTGATGCCTTGATGAGAAGGGTGACGATCGAAGTGAAGCTGGCCAGTTCGATGAGACAGCCGGTGCCACCACGAAATGTACTTGCACTGTTGCTTACGACCTCGCGAATGGTGTGGGAGTGAGCACTGGTTTGCTGAAATGGTGCGCTTTACAGATAACTTTACTCTGTTATGAAATATTTTGTATAAAGGACATTGTGCTATTACATATTTTCCATGCCTCCGTGAGTGGTGGAACCAGCAGGTATGCCTCTGAAACCTCGGCGAAGGTGATCGGATCGGTGGGGAACCAACCAACAGCCTGTGGCGCGATATCAAACATTCCCCCCAAATATCGCCAAGTCGAACTGGGTTGCAACTCATTTGCTAGTGCACGGAGTTGCAACTGCAGTTGCATGCCACTAAGCTTTTACAAATTTTGACGCGCACTTTGAAGCTACACTAGAATTGAGCACAATTAGTGATGCTAAATATAGTTAGGCACCATTTATCTGTGGTTACCTAGGCCTGCTAGTTACAACACAAATGTGGCTGTCCCTTAACGACTTGCACCCAATTCTATTCTCTGCAGGACTTGACATCTGTACTGATCCCGGCTGTCTTTGAGCCCGTGTTTCAGGGGCTCCAGGACCAAAACGACGATGTGAGTGCTGTGGCGGCCGCCGCTTTGGTGCCAGTCACCGAGGATCCTCGTCAAGACCCTGCCTCACCAGGTTCGTCTTTCGTTCATGTGTGAGTGTGTTGCATAGATTCTGGCCCTTGGAGCGGGCGGCCAGAATCGATATGAAGCCACATAGTCATCATCATCATCATCAGCCCATATCATGTCCACTGCAGGCCTCTCTCTATCCTGAGTGAGTTGGTTCCACTTTATGCCCGCAGCCTTTTTAATGTCATCGCTCCGTTTAACTTTCTGCCTGCCTCTGTTGTATTTTCCTTCTCTTGGTATTCATTCCGCCGGTGTTACTGTGCATTTGTTATCTGTCCTCCTCATGACATGTCCTGCCCAGGTCCATTTATTTCTTTTCAGTGATACAGTAGAACCTCGTTATAATGAACCCAGACATAACGAAGCAATGGCAATTCCCCTTGAAATTCCGATATATGACGGGATATTGGCTATAATGAACTAATGGTTATAACGAAGTACAGCTCCCCTTCAACTTCGTTATAACGAGGTTTTAGTGTATAAGAATATCAGCTAATACTGTCTGTTCTGTGATTCACTCCGCTTGTTCTTTATCTCATAGCGTTACACCTATAATTTTTCTTTCCATTGTAGGGTGTATGCTCCCTAATTTCATCTCTAGTTTTTTACTGATGCTCCATGTTTAGGCACTGTGCGTTGATACTTGGAGAATGCAGTGATTAAATGCTTTTCGCCTTAGTGTAAGTGGCAAGTTTCCAGTCATAATTTATGAATGTCTTCTGAATGCGCTCCATCCCATCCTTATTCTGTGGAGAATTTTCTTTTGCGTCCATGTTAGTAATTGCCCTAGGTATACATATTCATTCACAAATTCTAAGCGTTCATTGTTCATTTTAAATTCTTGTTCCTTAGCTAGGCCATTGAGCATAATTTTGGTCTTTTGCCTATTAATTTTTAGTCCTATTTTAACACTTTCCTGGTTTAGGTCCTCAATCATGTTTTGTAGCTCATCACTGTCATTACTAACAAGCACAATGTCGTCTGCAAACCTTAAATTGCTGAGTTATTCTCCATCTGTTCTAATTCCCTGTTGTTTCCAGTTTGAATATCTCTCGGTGTGCAGTGACTAACATAGAGGAGATCCAATAAAACTTGCTGCTGGGTGAGTTGGTTCATACTTGGTAGATAAACTATGGAAGCGCACACACAAAAAACACGGACTCAGGAGACACGGACGAGCGCTCGTCCGTGTCTCCTGAGTCCGTGTTTTTTGTGTGTGCGCTTCCATAGTTTATCTACCTAGAGGAGATCGTGTCTCCTTGTTTGACTCCTCTGTTGATTGGATTTTTCTGCTGTTTTCATGTAGGAATAGTGTGGCTGTGCAGTCATTGTAGATGTTACTTATGGTTTGCATGTATATGTCAGGTACCCCTGTTGACGTAAAGCTTCTAGAACTGCTTGTATTTCTATGGAATAAGATGCTTTCTCATAGTCTATAAATGCCATATAAAGAGGTTTGTTATATTCGGTGAAATTCTCAATTATTAGGTTGATAGCACGGCTTTGTAACGCTAAGAGATAAAAAATGAGCAGAATGGATCAGAGAACAGACAGGAGTAGCCGATATTATTACCATATTTACTCGCGTAATTTGCGCACTTTTTTTTCGCGATTTTAGAGCTCTGAAAAGGGGGTGCGCAAATTACGCGGATATTTCGCGAACACGTTTAAAATAACTTGTAATATAATGCAACTAGCGCGGTAACTCTTTTGGATACGATCTCGCGTAACACTGCAAAACGTTGATGATGATGATGATGATGATGAGCATGGCTGTGGTCCGTTGTTGAGTAACCTTTCCTAAAACCAGCTTGTTCTCTCGGTTGGTTAAAGTCGAGTGTTTGTCTTATCCACGTAGAAATTACTTTTGTAAATAGCTTGTATATTTATTTTATTTATTTATTTATTTCACAATACTGTCAACTATCTTGCGAGAGTCCTTACAGAGAGGGTAACGTAATAAAAACAAAAAAGAACATCATTCGCAAATACACAAATACAGGTTACATTAAGGTCAAGCGGTACACTCACACAGATAGTCTTCCAAGGTCTGTTTAAATTTCGACAAATCATTCTGTTCGACAACCCACATCGGCAATTCATTCCATATTCCAATTACGTCCGGAAAGAAGGAATATCTGAACCTACCGGTATGAGTGATGTACGCTTGGACTGTCCTGTTGTGGTTAGTTATTGAGCTCTGTTTACCTGGTGGCAGTAAGTATACTTCCTTGTTAATATGTAGTTGATTATTTATTATTTCAAATAATAGCTTCAGACGATTTTTGCGCCTTTGTGTTTCGAACAGATGCAGGTTTAAAGAACGAAGCATTTCTGTGACTGACTCTGCCCGTCAATACCGAGAGCATATAAATCACACGGCACCTTTGGATTTTTTCTAATTGTTTCTTTAGATAATTTTGATGAGAGCTCCATACCACCGATGCGTACTCTACAAAGGTTTTGTATGCAGTAAGTTTTACATCGGGTGTTTCACCCTCTAGTTTTTTTCGCAAGAAACATAGCCTCCCATATGCCTTTGAACAACAAACACTGTTTATGTGTACGCTCCAGGATAAATTTTATGATATCGTTAATCCGAGATATTTAAATTGATCAGTATTTATTAAGCACTTATCTCCAATGGTATATGAAGACAAAAGACAGTGCTTCTTTGTAGTAATATGTGTGTATGTAGATTTAGAATAATTAATTTCCATATTCCATTTCTTGCACCATTCGCTCAACGCCTGTAAAAATCTATTAATTTTAACTTGGGCCTCCTTGTTTTGTACTGTAGAATAAAATAAACAGTCATCTGCAAACATTTTAAGGGGGGACACTGGTCTTAGAAGGCTAGGGATGGTCGATTAAATTTTTTAATTGATTAATCGTTAATCGTTCGTCGATTTAGCCTTTCATCGATTAATTGCTTTCACTGTGATGTTTTAATCGACATTTTGTATAACTGCTTGAAAAATGACGCCTTGTGGTTTGAGAAGCGTTGATTGTGTTTGATATCGACACAAATATTATTCCGACGCGCTAGAGATCACATGTGTGCATTAGCGGCTGCGTGTAAATTCGCACTTTCGCCAACTGAACACAAAGAGCCCGTCGTCTTTGGATGTTGTCAAGGGTCCAAGATTCCACGGGTAGCGATGATCCACGGAAGATTCGGCAGCAGGTCGTATTTCCTCGAAGTCTGCCTACTAGAACGATGAGAAATCGGAGGCGCTTTCGGCGACCACACTGGTTCGAAAGTCGCATCGGAAACATGCAGTGTGGCTGAGGGTGAGAAAATCTCGAGAAAGATTAAAAAAGAGAGAGAGAGAGACGAGGAGGAAAGGTAAGTTAAAGACGCTCGCCCTTGTAGGGACGGCAACATTTCTTGGCTCCTGGGGCCTTTGCTGTTCTTATTGTACATCAATGATATTGGCGACGGTTTGACATCGCAGTTGAGGCTGTTTGCAGATGACTGCGTGGTTTATAGAATCACTAACGGTACGGAAGACCTCAACCTGATTCAGCAAGACCTCGATCAAATCAGCACATGGTGCACTAGGTGACAATATGACATTCACTCCGAAGAAGGACTCTTTAAATCACTGCTACACCCTGAATAACATTGTAATTGGTAAAGTAACCGAATTTAAGTACCTAGGTATTTGGTATACCCCAGAATTATCATGGCAGAAGCAGGTTAACTACGTAACCGGAAAGGCGGGAAAAATGCTGGGCTTCATTCGCAGGAACTCTGGTGCATTCAGTCAGTCCACATGTGAGCTACTCTACAAGACGTACGTGAGGTCTGTCCTCTAGTACGCTTGCGTGGTGTGGGACCCTCCGACGGCGCGCGACGTTAATAAACTTGAAAGGGTTCAGAATCTCGGTGCGAGGTGCGTGTCCCGTCAATACACAATTAATTTCAGTGCAACAAAAACCAAGGAAGAACTTAAATGGGATACCCTGGTAGAACGACGCAGAAAGCTGCGCCTGAAGCTTTTTCATTCCATATACTATGGTACGATTAACATACAGAGGGACATGTACATAATGCCGCCTCACTATAGGTCACAACGCGTGGACCATGAGCGAAAAGTACGAGAGGTTCTATGCAGGACGGAACTTTTTAAGAAATCTTTCTTTCCAAAAACTATCCAAAACTGGAATAGGTTACCTGCTGACGTCGTCAACATAGTTTCGAATGAAATGTTTTTTGCCCTGCTGAAATGATTGTTTCTTTGATCTTTTTTGGACGTAGTGTATCTATTATTGTTCTTAACTTTTGTTCTTTTCTTCTTTTGTCCTCACACGGTATGCAGAAGAGAACTGTAGCAATACTCCGTTATCAAATCACTTATTTTTCCTGTTGAAGTGACTCAACCTTGTAGTGTGTGTGTTATTTTTTTGGCACATTTTGCTTTGTATAACTTATGTTGTCAATCTGCTGTAGCTATTGTTATTGTTATTACCGTTTTCCACGCTTTATATGTGACAAAATATTGAACTGTCCAGACTTACTGTAAACCCCTCCCCCACTGTAATGCCTCTGGCGCTGTGGGTACCAAATAAATAAATAATAAATAAATAATACTGTGGAATCACTCGATAATTAACCACGAACTGATGTGCTCTCTGCCTTGAGGTCACTCATGCGAGATTGCATGGCAACATACTGGTCTCAAACAGGTCATCAGTGCAGGCATCTGCGGCAAATACAGTGACACGAGTTTTTCCTCCCGGTTAGAATAAACGGAAGCTGTGCCAGTACACTGCACAGGTTTCACCTGGTCGCCAAGTTAACTCAACGCTACGCGCACCTTTTCAATCGCACGTACAGCTCGAACTGTGAGCGCTGTCTAATGTATCAGAAGAACTAAAAAATTGACAGGACAGCGCTTAAAGCGCTGTCTTGCCAATTTCTTAGTAGTTCTGTCCTCGTTTCATGTGCGCATAAAAAGCTTTTGCTTTAAAACATGAATGCACACCAACTAGCCCATCTCACCGTCTTGTTCTAATGTATCAGAGACTAGAACACATAGTATTTCGCGGCTGTCCTCCGTTCGTGCCACAGCAGGAGACGGCGGCCCCTAGGCTGGCTGACATGGGAGTACAAGCAATAGATGAAAGCTGTATTTCACCCGAAATAGGCGACTATACATAATTACCAAATGCTACAAGGTCATTTTTTCAGTAGAAATGGACTGGATGCAAGACGTTCGGTATACCAATGCGCAAAGTTGCGGATTATGAAAAGCGACTTGAATGCTGCTGAAGTGGCTTCTTTCCATTATGCGACTATTAGACCTTTTTCATAATCCTCGAGTGCGTTTCCCTGCACAGCATATTTGCCAAACTAACGGCGGCCCCTGTGACGTTTCAAGTGGAGGCGAGGTCCCAGTTACACGGGCTTGGGTTTGACTATTACGAGTGTTTATGTCAAGAGAGCTGAGCCGGCATTTTCCGCGTCATATAGCACGCTGTTTTGAAGAAGTGAATTGCTGCCATAAGTTGGTCTAACTACACTGCAGGGAAGCTAGCATTACAGTTATCAAAGGGTATATAGGCGTTAAAGGGACTGTCTACCGCTCAGAAAATTTTTTAAGATTGTGGTAAAATTGGGCAGATCGTGCGTCACATTTACGGGAACGAGCACGCTTTCACCCCACAAAAAAGGAATTATGTTTTTAATTTCGCTCTGAAAGTGGTGCAACAAACACCGCTAGCGACACCCAACAGCGTGTTCGTCATTTTCCAAGTGTACGAGAACCAGCCCACGCAGGTATGCATACTCTGCTGAAAAACTATTATGTATGTCTTACATGCGTACTTCACCCTGTGAGACACCTTGTTATAGCGTGCAAGAGCAATTTGTTCTTTTTTTCGCTGCTTTCGGGGTGGCGCATGTGGCGCTGCCTTCGAATTCGTCTGCCTGCGGAGGCGCGTAGTACTTCGCTTGTCATGCATGCGGCGCTGCATGTCCGAGACGCACCCCCGCGCGTTGACTTTCCCTCGCCTCTCCTCCTCCTTGTCACCTCTGGAATGTCGACCTTGAAACTGGTTGCTGTGAGAAGCCAATGTGTTGAGAAGCCTCCCGCGCCCGAAAGGGTTTCCAGGGAGACGACGGCGCATCATGCGCGGTAACCAATGTTGCTGGCATGCCTACACTAGGAAAGGAACGACTTCGTAGATAAAAAAAAATGTTTTAATCATTTCTATTCAGTTTCCGGAGAAACCACTGCACGCTGGGACACTTCGAAAGGTACGCTTTCTGTTGAGCCAAAAAACGGGAGAGCGATGAAGGACGGTAGACAGTCCCTTTAAGATGGTCAGTTGGGCTAGTTGGTATCAAGCGTAATGAAATATGATCACTAGCGTCCATGTCCCCTTTGCACAAGCAGTCATGTCTTATTATGTATATAGGGATCACTCATTCTTATCCGCCTAATCATGCTTCATCCCTCTTTTTCCCCTGTTGCGTTATCCCCAAAGTAACGTAGAAGGCCGGGGCGTACTAGATCAGGCCACCCTCTCTACCTTCCAATACATTCTTTCTTTCTTTCATTGGTGAGAAATAATCTTTAATTCGCTAAGGAGCAAAATAAAACGGCAATAAGAACTGAACCAGTCAAGAAATACTTACACAAGAAGCAAGTAAAATCTAGGGGTTAAATAAAACGGTGTAGGCGACGGAGATCGGGTCGAGTTCATTTCTATCTCTATAGGGTATGGCTACCTGCGGATCCGGGCTGCTTCTACTAGAGAGAGAGAGAGAGAGTTCTTTATTGAGAGGCAGAGAATTTAGCCGGCGTTGAAATATCGCTGACGTGCTATACTCTGCGAGGGGGGGGAGTTTGGCGAGAGAAAGACGAGTAGAAAGAAGTGCAAGAGACAGTGAAAAAGAAAAGAGAAAGAAAGGTTGGGTCTTGTGTTTATGACTATAATGACTAATTGCGTCCAAGGATATTTCACGTTTGCATCAACCCGCAGTGAGGTGATAGGATGTGTTCCATAATGCGTGAGTGATGGTGACGACGGAGATAAAGCTAAAGTCTATCTAGTTGGCCTATACTTTTTAAATATGTAAACAAAAAGTCCATCGCATGTCTTTGTTGTGTGGGGCAAGCTAGAGGGCCTAAAACTCCTACTTGCATAGAAATATGCGCTCGAGATTTGCGTCTCGTTGTTGCGCGCTTCGCATTCATGCGCTCCGGCCAAGGGGCGGTGTTGGAGTTGGGGGTGCCGGGGTGCCGTAATCGATTAATCGAAGTGCTTTAATTGATTAATTCGATTAATTGAAAGAGTGAAATCGATGACGATTAATCGATTAATGGTGCACATTTAATCGATTAATCGTTCATCGATTTTACCATCCCTATAGAAGGCCGAAAATTGCAAAAAAAGAAATCGACTTTTTGAAGCTGACATTTTCGGAATCTCTATCTATTTTTGCACAAATTGCACAAATGTACAAAGTTTCTAGCTTCTCTTCTCATTATTTTTGCCGTAAAATTAATTTGTAACACCAATATTAGGTGTGTCTGAGCGCAAATTGTTGCTAAATTGATTTTGGCTGCTTGTTTGTTTTTCTGTAAAAGTCGACCTAGGAAAGCTAGAGCTACAATTCCTTTTGCACAACGTAGCTAAATATGCATAGAAAGCAACGCTGCAAGCAGATTTTCAATCTACAGTTCAAATTTTTTTTTTTTAATTTTAAAATTATTTTGTTTTTGGCTAGGTGTAGACCATGAACTCATTAGTGCTGTAAATTGAGAAGTAGTTGTTCAATTTCCAATCACCTTGCAGCGTTGCTCTCCTTAGGCTTTCTAGTATCCATATATGGGTTTATAATAATGTCACGTTGAATGGATAATTTTTCATTGTTTCGGCAAACAGTAGAATGAGATTGCTAATTATCTCTGGAAATAATTGTTCTGTGTAAATATAACTGGATAGTTAAATAAAGCTAAAAAAACTGAACAAAGCTGTGCAGTTTCATCTAATTTGGCTGAGAAATAACCTATGTTATCTCTAAGAACCATGTCCCCCTTTAAGTTTTACACCTGGCTCCATGATAGCAGAAATGTCATTGATATACACCAAAAGTAAGAGTGGTCCCAGGACAGATCCCTGCGGTAATCCCGAGAGCACCGCCAGTGAATCGGAAACATGACCATCCATTCTTACCTTCTGGTTGCGATCGGTCAAGTATGCTTTAATCCACTTTATAACAGTGGCATTAAGTCCAACTGTTTCCAGCTTGCAAATCAACTTATTGTGGGGTACGTTCGGATTCCTCCTTTAAACACTGTAACTACTACTGCACTGTGCCAGTCTTGTTGAACAGAATGAGATTTCAGTGATTTTTGAAATATAAGTGTCAAATAATGCGACGCCCATTCAGCATATTACTGGGAGTAGGCTAATTGGTCTGTAATTTTTGAACTCTGTTATGCCATATTTCTTGTGTTAAGATTATATTAGCAATTTTCCACCTTAGCAGTACACTAGACACCGTGATACATTTTGAGAAGAGTGAAGCATGTTTTTCAGACATACTTAAACCTAGATATAATGAAACTGACATGTTCAAAAACTTTTGTTATAAAGAGGTTTTTGTTTATCGAGTTTTGGCATGAAGCTTTGAAAAATGAACACGTAAAGGAAACAAAGAAACAAGTTGAGGTATAGCTAGCCCACAACACAGTTGTTTCTCGGGAAAAATATGCAAGGCATAGCTCAAATTGACCTCCGAAGAGTCATCGTTGTTTCCCTGACATCTTAACCTTTCCACAGGTGCCTCATTTGTGATCTGTTCATTAGGGATGGCATGCAAAAACATATTTTGAAAAAATCCTACAAAACTACAACCAGTTCGAGGCTGCTCCATTCGTGCACATTGAAAGCCAACTCCTTGCGTGGCAGGCAGGCCATTTCTCCTTTGAGGTATTCAGCCTTGCAGCTAAGTGAGTGAGGAGTACACAAACTTACAAAACAAACTGTGTGCTAAGATATACAGAAATTCACAAAGAGATATATACTGATCCAGTAAGCACAGGAAAAAACGTTAGCGAAATGGAACAGGAAAAGAAAGGATGAGAGGTGTATAATACATTGCAAAAATAATTTCATTTAATGAAAACGACATAAAAATGGTACAATAAATTTCAAAAATGCACTCAAAAACAAAAAGCGTGACAATGGTACGGTACTTAAAGAAAAAAAGTCAGCAGACGTCAATTAGGTTGGTAGCGCATTTAGGCAATGGTACGCAGCAGCTCCTGAGATTTTTCTATGCTTCTCTCGGTAGCTACCTGTGATGGTAAGTGCTTCTAGAAAGTGATAGTGCACAGTGTAAGTGAATTAGCAACACGATAAGTGCAACATATCGGTCGTTTTAACTTTGTGCTGATGATCACAGCATGGGAAAGGGACTGTAGGGGACTGAAAGAAATCAGTCGAAAGAATTGAATGATGATAAAGTTCATGAAAAGGCGAAAGACCAGCTGCTTTGCGACGATGCAGCAAGGTTTCTAATTCAATGCGATTCTTAATGCAGTGATGCGATAATGATGTAAGCAAGCTGAAAAAATGAAGCGCACAGCATGCTTTTGCAGGGATTCGATATTCTGTATAAGGTAGGCTTGAAGTGGGTACCAAATAACTGAAGTGTATTCATTTTCTGCAGGAACAAGTGTAACGTAAGCACACTTTCGTATATTAGAGAGAGAGAGAGAGACAGAAAACATTTATTTCCCAAACCTTTCCCTGGGTCCATGCTTTAGGGGGGGGATGCGGCCCTTGAAAGCCGAAAAATCGCAGTAAGCACAATTTTTGGAAAACTGCATATTTGGGCTCAGTGTGTAATAAACTATTCTGTAATTATCAGTGCCCAAGCCATCGTAAAATTACTTCAGATCGCATGTATAGGCAAGCTGCGGCAGCCTCTGCGCCGGCCAAACGCGCCAAAACATCCCAACTTCGAGCGAGCGTCCTTTTCGCGCCATTCAACCTACGAGCAGTGATTTTGGTTTTGTTTTGCTCGTAAATTCCTGCGCTTTTTTCTCCCTCCGTCGGTGGGAGTGTGGGTGGTGTGGTCAAAGCCCAATTCTCTTATGATTGGGAGCTTGCTGGGGCTTTTGAGTTTACCGCGTCTTAGACGCAAAGCCGCGATTGGGCTAAGCGCGCGCTCCTCGTGGGAGCGGGGGAGCATGCGACTCCGATTGGCTGGTGTATGCGATGTCTCGCCGTTCTCTTCGATGATCGCTTTGTGCGACGTCTGCTGCGGCTAGGCCTAGCTCTTGCTTTGTTGGGGGGGTGGTGACATCTTTATTTCGCGGTCATGGAGGGTGGTCCTCAGGGTGGCCCATCTTGGGTGCGACTCCCTCGGCCCAAGTGACTATTTTAACTTGGTCCCCCAGATCGATGGCTGTCCTTAGTAGGGCCTGCCAGGCAAGTTTAGAGGGGGCTGGCAAGAGCGTTCGTAGAGGAGGCGAACCTCTACATCCCCGGAGGACGTGGTCTTGTGTTGCCAACTCATTCAAGTGGCAACATTGATATATGGCTTTGATGTAGCGCGAAACGACACACGGACACGAGAAGGCACATATGGACACCATACAGCGCTACTAGCAACAACATGTTTATTTTGAAAATCGGACTGCTTTTAAACCTTAATCCGTAATGTTGGTCGACATAATGATGAGACCACGCGTCTGATTGTGGAAGCTGAACTTATCGATGCACTTGGTGATTTGTGCATTAGTAAGCCTTCAATAGCATTGTCACCTAAGAAGCTGGGTTTCCTGCGTAAGCGGTGATACACGGTGTTATCTGTTATGATTTCGTTTTAGGTAGAGTGACATTGTCGCGCATATATTTGAGTGATCCCACGTGCTAAACTATCTGCTTGGCGATTGCGGTTTAAAAGTGGTCTGATTTTGAAAATAAACATGTTGTTGCTAGTAGTGCTGTGTGGTATCCATATGTGCCTTCTCGTGTCCGTGTGTTGTTTTGTGCTACATCAAAGCTTTTCAAATGAACCACCAACAAGCCCACATCGCAACTCTTGTTGATATATGGCATTGTACACCCCATTGGTGAAGGAGTGATAATCTGTGCGGACTTAGAAATGAGTCTGTCTGAAGCTGTCGTAAGACTGTAGACTGCACTCTGGTAAGGTCCCGATGAGGCGCCAGGTAAGGGCACGTTATTTCTTTATACATAGTGGTAATTTCATTATATGTGGTCACATCCCTACCCGGATAATACGAGTTAAATTGGCGCGCCTCCCAGTTTGTTAGGCCTTGGGCAATGCGGTGTGCCTCCTCGTTCCCAGGATTCCCGAGTGAGCGGTGAGCCATACTAGATTACCGTGTTTTTCGGTGTATAAGACGCGTTTTTTTCCAAAATTTTCGGAAGTGCGTCTTATACAACGGTGCGTCTTATACGTACTTTCTTTTTGTAGTTCTTTTGGGAGAAACTCGTGTTGATGCTGATGAGTCTTTTTTTTTAACGACTAGAGCAGTCCAACGCGAATGATGCGTCATAATTATAATAACGAAGACTCATCGTGCTGGTACTACAGTTCCACAACAAAACCAAAGTACATAAAACGGAAAAATAAAAAAAAGAAGTATGTCGTGTAATAACGTGTAATATAATGCAACTTAGCGCGGTAACTCTTTTGGATACGATCTAACGTAACACTGCAAAACGTACGGCTGCTCCAGGGAAGGCGCAGCACGTAGAAGTGTTTATGAGCCACTGATGGCTGCCAAGATAGCGCTATCTCGGCAGCCGACAACCGAGGGACACTAGCCCCCCCCCTCCCCCCCCCCCCCCCCCGCTGTCTTCTCATGCTCGTTAAAGACGGGCGGGTCCTTTCCTCCCCGCATCGACGGCAGGTGTCCCGATCGGGGTGATGTTATCACATCGGCCCTCAGAGCGACGGAGATAGGCCGGGCCCGTTCGATCTCTGCTTCAGCCGTTTTCTTCGCCCCCACTCGCATGCTTTTATTCTAGCGACCGTACTTGGGGCTTCGGGGGCGCATTGTACTCGCAGCCCCTTTTGCGTATGACTACGCTTGCCTGCGCAGCGAGGGGTGCGGCCGCGCGCTGGGAACGGGGAGCGCAAAATATGCGAGGGTCTTTTTTTTTTTTTTGCAAGGCTGGTGAAATACTAGGGGTGCGCAAATTATGCGAGGGCGCAAATTATGCGGGTAAATACAGTATTCCAAAGCGCGTCGGAGGACGAGGACTTTGAGGGCTTCGACGAATAAAATGTTTTTCCTGCAGTCATGCGGAACGTTTCAGTGGGTGCGCATTATTTTTTCTCGCAAGTTTGGTGTAGTGTAAGTTTCTTACGGACTAGCGCTCAGAAACGTAAGTACGGCATTTTACAAGGCTCGCTCAACCCCACGTTATGAAGTTTCTTTGCGGGAAGTGAGTGAATATAGGTGCGTCTTATACACCGGTGCGTCTTGTATATTAATTTTTGCATGCGAACTTGCGAAAACCGGGGGGTGCATCTTATACACCGGAAAATACGGTAATGAGTCTGTCCGACTGATAGAAAGTGTGTCCCAGCCGTGGTGGCTGCGTTTCAATGGAGGCTAAATGTTGAGCCCCGTGTGCTGTGAGATGTCAGTGCACGTTAAAGAACCCCAGGTGGTCGAAATTTCCGGAGACCTCCACTACGACGTCTCTCATAATCAAAGCTTGTTTTGGGACATTAAACCCCACAGATCATCAAAGAGTGGTAGTAATTTCTTAAGATTTGCTGTGTAGTTTTACTAATGGTGCCCTTACTGTAATTTAGGATCACACTTCTTGAGCAAGAGCGTCGACTAGTTGGGCCAGTTGGTGCATGATTTCTGAAGAAAACCAGCTGAAAACACACGGACACAGAAGAAGAAGGCGCACAGGACGATGCTGGACTAACAACTGAAATTTTATTTCGGAAAACCGACATATAAACCTTTCCAATCGCCCGCACCTGTGCGAGAGTCATTAACAGCACAAAAAAAATAGATATGCTGGCGCATTACACAGCACTACCAGATAGCGGGCCACAAGCACGTATCTCAGAACTACAACACACATGGAATGCCAGACCCCAGAAAACATTGTTCCTTTCTGCTGAGACTTACTGATGTAGCGCTTACATCACTGATGTAAGGTTTTCCCCTGAAAAAACTGTGGCGATGGTCTTTTCACAAAAAAGAGGCTTGCATCCAAACCCTGTCCTAAAATTGCGCGATGCAGTTCTGCCGGTTAAGAAGGAGCATAAATTTCTAGGGGTGGTTTTTGACTCGAAGCTCAATTTTCTCGCCCACATAGACACTCTTAAAATCAAAGAGACCAGGGCATTAAACGTTCTCAAGGTCCTGTCAGGCAAGCACTGGGGTTCCGGTCGGAAATGTCTTCTACGCATATACCGGGCCTTGGTACGTAGCAAAATAGATTATGGATGCATAGTATACGGGTCAGCTAGACAGTCTTACCTCAAGCGGCTCGATCCAATTCATAATCAAGGTCTGCGCCTAGCAACTGGAGCGTACAGAACATCACCTGTTCCTAGTTTATATGTAGACAGCAATGAACCGTGCCTTGAACGTAGAAGAACACAACTCATGCTAGCCTACGTGCTCAAGGTTCAGGCATCACCAGGACACATCTGCTACGACAGTTACATCCTGCAACAAGCGAATTCACTACATGAACAGGCCGCATGTTAGCAGACCGGTTTCACTTCGGTACGAAGAAAAGTATCAGGACTATAATATCCCACAGGAGGTACGTCATGTTGCTGACATATCTCCTATTTTGGCCCCGTGGAACGACTTTGCGAAATTTCTTGATTTTTCCTTAACAAGCCTAAACAAACGTGATATGCCACAGGAGCATATTATACAGGAATTCCGTGCAATACAAGCGGAGTATAACAGTTACACCGAGTTTTATACTGATGGTTCTAAGTCACACGACTATGTAGGAAGCAGCGTCGTATCAGGTGACTGGGAAAGAACTGTTACACTACCAAGTTTCGTCTCAGTGTTCACAGGAGAGTGTTATGCTTTGTGGATGGCAGTACAAGAAGTTGTAAATGGAAAGTATAAGAAGGCAGTTACTTTTACATATGCACTAAGTGCGCTAAAAGCCCTGAACTTAAAATGTGACCGCACACCTCTTGTAGGCGACATATTAAGGACTGTATTAGACGTTAGCCAGGACCACACTCTTCGTTTCTGCTGGGTCCCTAGCCACGTAGGGATTCCAGGAAATGAAAGGGCGGATGAGTGTGCGGCGGCGGCGAAATACAAAGCTGTGTCGAAAACAAGAATTCCTGTCAGGGACGGGCTTCGAGCCTGCCGAGAAACAATAATCCGTAAGTGGCAGTCTGAATGGGATAAGAAAGTAAATAACAAACTTTACCTTGTTAAACCTGTACTCGGTGAATGGAATACATCCTATCACCCGAAACGCTCTGTAGAAGTAATATTAACGAGGTTACTAATAGGACACACGCACATCACTCACAACTACCTACTTGCAAAAGATGAACAGCCGATTTGTGATAAGTGCCAAGAACCGCTAACAGTAATCCATATCTTAATTACATGTCCACATATGGAAACAGAGAGGCGAAAATTTTTTTACGAGCTATAGAAATCACACACACCTCTACACCCCAGACTCATATTAGGAGATGATCCACTGGTACCCCTGGCCAGTGTGATCAGTTATGTGCAAGAAGCTGGTTTTTTAAATAGATGCTAAGCCTTCAGTTACATAGAAGTATAGTGGACCTGGCGCACTATATTCATTGCTCACACTTCATGTCGATGTCATAATTTTAATACAAATACCCATGCAAATTTCAGACTATAGGCTTTTAGGCGTTCTAGATGTTTGCACCACATCTGTATCATGGATCATCCTATTGCTTACACATGAATTTATCACCTTGTGTCTGGCGCATCATAGCCATCGCTACTTTTGCGCCATAAAACCCAAAATTAACTAACTAACTAACTAACGAAATGCAGCCGCCGCAGCCAGGATTCGATCCCGCGACCTTCGGATCAGCAGCCGAGTGCCATAACCACTAGACCACCGTGGCGGGGCCTTTCTCTAAGAGCGCATCGTGTTTCTTGTTATCAAATGCTTTGTAGATATAAAGACTGACTAGGGTGCGCACTTGAACTCTTGAACTCTTGAACCACAGTGAGCTACGGAACGGAAAATGGTAGGTGTAGCCTTAAGGGACAAGAAGAGAGCCATGTGGGTTAGGGAACAAACACGTGTTAGGGACATACTAATAGAAATTAAGAAGAAGAAATGGGCGTGGGCGGGCCATATAATGCAAAGACAAGACAATCGTTGGTCATTAAGGGTAACAGAGTGGATTCCTAGAGAAGGCAAGCGTGGCAGGAGGCAGCAGAAAGTTAGATGGGCAGATGAGATCAGGAAGTTTGTGGGGATAAATTGGGCCCAGTTAGCACAGGACAGGGATAATTGGAGATCCATGGGGGAGGCCTTTGCACTGCAGTGGGCGTGGACAGGCTAATGATGATGATGATGACTGTTCGAGCAGACACCCTGTTTGATAAGCAGTGCAGCATCCTGAGTGGATACACGGCGGCGAATCTAATGAGCATTGGTCAGACAGTAGTTTGTGGCTTTCTATGTGCCACCCGTACCCCTACTAAGAATAATTTTTTCCATGAATTTCCGATACATGATGTTACAGATATTGGCCACAGATTTGCTTGTGAATCAGGCCTCTTGCCCAGTTTGAGGATTGTGCAAACGGTAGCAGTTTTCCACTCACTGGGTAATGCGTCACTGTGCCAGGTGTCATTGAAAAAACATAGAAGAGTGGCTTGTTGGTGGGTGCACTTGACCCACTGCTCAGGCAGAAGCGAAACCTAAATTCACCTGTGAAATCGAACTGTGACCCATTTGCGACACCGCGAATCGAGTGAAGGGGGCAAGTCATAGCGCGGCCGTTCGAGGGACTGAGGCGGTTCAAAGTTGGCGGTGCGTTTATTACGCGAGTATGGCATTTGCTCTTATGAATCTGAGGAGGTTGATTACTAAGGACCTTTTTTTCTGTGTCACGAAAAATGGGAGCGTGTTACAATCGATATCTCATATTTCTTTTTTGGTCGCGGGAAACGGGTGCGCATTAGAATCGAGGGCATGTTAGAATTGAGTAAATATGGTATGTGCCATCATGCACATGTTTTAAGCACTAACTCATTTTAAATCCTAATGAAATTATTTATATACTCTTGTTTCCTTTCCCTCAGTCAGTTTTCTTTGAATTATGTTTGATATCTTACAGGAATTGTTGTTGTGCTTATATATTTTCTTCAGTTGGACACCCTACTAGCTTATTTCTATGGGACTAACCAGTGTTCTGAATTTTCATGAGCTGTACCATAAATGAGTCCCACTGTCAAGCCTCATTTTCTTTTCTAATTTAGTGTTGATGGCAAGGTTATCATACTCATACTGAATACCACACATCTTATAACGCTCCTCTTATTTTTATATGAAAGTGGGTGACACGCAATTGGTAACAAATAACAGGCCTTTGCGAGCATTCAATGGACATTGCTGGTGACATAATTTTCCATTTATACAGCTAATTTTGTATAATCACTGCAATTTTGTCATTAATATTTTACCGAATCCAATTTTTTTAACACGGAACTGATATAGTTAGGGCACTGACCAAGCCTCATTCAAGTTTCTTCATCCGTCCATCCATCCATCCATCCATCCACTGGCGTCAGTGATGCTGAAGTAACACAACAAAGGAACCAAACATTTTACAATGATGAAAGTTTATTCGCTATACCGTCCAGTCAGAGGCATTGTATAATGAAGGAACACATGGCACAAGATTACACAAGACAAGTAACATAAGGAACAAAGAACACGTGAAAAACTTTTGGCTTTACAATGAATGCAACCAGCCAAATAAATGCGATATATAAAGGTCCGTGATTTCACAGATACGATGCTACCTGCTGAAACAGAAATACGTCGTACAAGAGTCGTGATTACACAGCTATATAGTAGTACAGTGGAACCCCGCTGTTACATTCCTCACTGCTGCGTTTTCCCGGCTGTTACGTTGTTTTTCATTGGCCCTGGCATAGCTCCCATAGGGTCGCACGTATTGCGAACCCCGCTGTTACGCCGCAACTGTGGGCCTGTTCCCGCATGATGCACCCCGCTCGCGTGCTTTTATTCTAGCGACCGCACTTTGGGCTCCGGGGCCTTCCGGAGAAAAGAATCGGAAAAAGGAACATCGCAATCGCAGCCCCTTTTGCGTATGAGTGCGCTCACCTGCGCAGCGAGGGTCGCGGCCACGCGGTTGTCCCAAGTCTGTCCGTGCGCGCACCAGCGAGCTGGTTTGGGCCGGACGGCGAGCGCAAAATATGCGAAGAATTTTTTTTTTGTAAAGCTGGCTAAATATCAAGGGTGCGCAAATTATGCGAGGGCAAAAATTATGCAGGTAAGCACCATAAATAAGCACTGAAGATGAAACGTGAAAGCGCTATAGAGCGATCGTGGACCCTGACGCGACCAGCCGACCAGCCGTACTTGCAATCACAAACCACGCGCGGGTTGCCGGAACAGGATGCGGTGATCGCAGTGACGGGGCGACTTGCCTCCATAATTGGCGCGTCACGCTGGTACTAAGCCTCAATGATCACAGTTTTGGTTGCGATCTTCAAGGCCATGCTTTCTCTCATTGGTGCGCCGGAGGCTATAATGGCGGCCCATTCACTGCACTTGACAGCCGCGAACGGACTCCGAATTATCGAATTTAGAGCTCGAAGCCGTCTGAAATATAGGTCGTCTAAACACATTAAGTGTATGGAGCACTGGCGGTAGTGCGCGGCTGCCCGAATTTTCGGTCGGCGACCTAGAGGGCTCACCTTGCTGAAATAAGTTGTTTGAGATCTAGGGGGGTGGCACTGGTTCTCATTCATTATCGGAGCTTTCCTCACTCTTGCGTTTTCCCGGCTGTTACGTTCCCCCCCCCCCGGTCCGCTGAAAAACGTATGGACGGGGTTCCACTGTACCACTGTATATGAAGGTTAGCAGTGACATCTGCAGGAATGTGTTTCCAGTTGATGGCCGTCCAGCTTCTTTCCAGATGGCGGCGCAAAAGATTTTCTATCGGTAAAAGAACTCCCTTGCCAGCCCTTACATCCCTCCTCCTCCCTTTTATTGCCTGCTTGACCAACACCAATAACTTAACATGCTTCAAACATCAGAGTGTACGATCCACGAACTAACACTTGCAAATAGATTTTCCCCCCATATGATTGAACATTGGAATTTGTGACCTGGCCAAAATTCGTTACCGATTTGACCATGTGCATGCATTCAGAGGGCCTAATTTGACTACGGATGTTGGATGCTTTATTCTACCCTGACTCGCAGGTTCCACGAGTGGTGCAGACACTGTGGGATGCACTGCTTGAGCTGGATGACCTGACCTCCTCAACGAGCAGCATTCTCATGCTTCTGGCGGCGCTTCTCACGCACTCCACCTCAGTGCAGCCAGCTCAAGCGTAAGCTCTTCAGTGCTCGAATATGTCATTTTGACATGTGTAGTAAGCTCAGCAACAGTTCCACCACCTAAGAACCTGTTCTCAACCTAGTTGGTGTGTTTGAAAGCATGTGTTGTACGGTTGGCAGCCCATTTTGGTGAATACTATTAGCTTGGGATCATGTGAGCATTGGTGGAATGTGAAAGGGTATCTGATAAAAGGAGACGTTGTGCTTCTAAGCATTTTTTAATTCTTGATGAAACTTAGTTATTCTATGTTAGTTTGAAATGCAGTACACTCCCTTTAAGATGAACTCGAGGGGACCATGAGAATTTGTTTGTCTTATCAGGAGTTTGTTTTATCAGAAGTGCCCTCCAAGAAAGCATTGGCCACTTGCCCAGGTGGATCCAAACATCTTACTTCAAAAAGTCAGTAAAGTAGACTTGCAATTGGAAAAAAAAAATTACAAATGATACCATTTCTTGCCCATATTCAAAACTTTCTTCAAGCACTGGCAAGCAGCCATGAATAATGTCTCGTCTAATGATTTTAAATATCCTCCAGTGCATCCATGTTGCTGAAAAAGGTCAATTAGAGAGCACAAGCAGGCACACGCTAGCTATCGTATTCTTCAAAGGCATTTCAAGCAAGTCTTCAATGAGCATGTCAGTTGCGCTGCCATTTAATGCACTGGACATTGTGGCACATCTTTGAGGACGCTTGCAGAAGCATTCTTGTCCACAAGGATACCTTCAGTGCTCAGACTAGAAACTAGGCCTGTCTTTCATCAGGGCAGTTTTCTTCCACTTACCTCAGCAGGCGCAGAGCAGCTGACAGGTCTGCTGTGTACACTTTATTGTTGTGGATAAATAGCGTGTTCACTTTTTGTATCCGCCCCTCTCTGTCTTGTCCCTTTTGCTTTACCACCACTCCACCGGTGGGGAATGGGGGAGGGGGGGGGGATCCAGTTTAGCACCCAGAGGCAGTGTGTAAGTTCTCTTGGGTTCTTTTCCCTTGTGTTCCTTTGTAGTGTGCCTGTATGTGCTGAACAGGAAGTGAAGACACAACAAATGAACCCCAGTGAAGAGAACACAAAAGGGCCCAAGAAGGCAGGGTGCCCCTAGCACTTGTGGTCCCCAACAATAAGAGTTCTATTGCTGGGTACTTCACTGGTTTTGCTCACTTAGTCTTTGGTTCTCTTGTGCTCTCCTTGGTGGGGAGACAACAAAAGAACGTATGTGCCGAGTCCTTGGGGGGCCCCGTACAATAAACTAGTGGCGGCTGTCCGCAGCGCTGGGAAAGTTCATCTTAACAGAAGGTTACCTGTGAGGGGGTTCCTGTTAGATTTCTTTTTCATTGAGTCGATGGAAAACCAAACGAACATACCTATGTTGTTCCTTATATCCGAGAATTCGGATATAATTTCCTATCCCTGTTCGTTATATCCGAGAAATTAAGCGAGTTGGACGGCATTCGTTCGTTCAGGGCTGCTGAGACACTTCCAGTTGAATTTTGTCTAAGGCACAAGTTCACCTAATCTTACCTATCTAATTGAAGTGTGCGTGACAATATAGTGGCAGAGATGTCTGGCTAATGCAGTTTCCGCCACTGACACAAATATGATAGGCCTCAAGTAATATTTCCCGTGCGGTTTCGTCCTTGGTTCTGCCCAGAATCGTTTACATCAGGAAACCATGGTTCGTAACAGCATAGTCTACAATGTGCAGGAAGATCGGCGCTCAAATCTTTCTTCTTAACATCGTTTGCATGTTCCCTCATATGGTCGTCGACACACCGCCCAGTCTAGCCAACGTAGGTTTTCCTGCAACTTAGCCGAATCTCATAGACCACTGCGGTGGAGCACTGCGCTGAGGGGTTTTTATGCTCGATTTTGCACATTTTCACAGCATGGCCCATAATTAGCGTCATAGGCGGGAATTTGTTTGGCTCAGAGAAAACAACAGGAATGCCATACCTGTTCGCCACCTTCTTGAGATTGGGGCTCACCGTGTGAATATACAGGACCACTTATGCCCCTATGTCAATGGCCAGTGGCCAAAATTGCATTAACCAGAGATCTGTGTCACTGTATGATGCAGAAAAGAAATTACTGTGCTTGTATTTTGCTTCATAACTTGTGTTCATCGGTTTATGCACCCTGGCTTCGAGAGTGTGTGTGCATGTGTATAAGTACCTGCCTTGAGCCTAATAAACTAGTTGTAAGTGTGGTGCCTTCTTTGACTTCTCCTCTCTTCCTCTTTTGCTTTATTTTCCAAGTGTTGCGCTACAAAATAATGTCATACAGCGACTAGCCCCCCAAAGAAGTAATTGTGTCAAGCACATTTTAAAGAAATCAAGAATTTAGGCAGAAGTAAGAATCAAACTGTGGATGAGGTAGCTGATCTTATAAAAACGAAATAGACAAGTTGTATCAGCTGCACATTGCACAAGCTTTAGAAGAGATTGTTTGATCACTGGATAGTGCAAGTTTGTGAAGGGGCAGCTGTCATGATTATAAGAACGGACAAAGAAAAAAAAAGGATGTAAAGAAATGAAGAAGTGGAAAATAAGAATGAAGATGATGGACCATGAGGAATAAGTGAGAAATAAGAAAAAAAGATGCCCAAGGGAGGGACATGAATAAAGAAAAATTGATGCGATGTAGGCAATGGAGCGGGAAATGGTAAATAGAGTACAAAGGGAGAAGAAGCGCAAAGAAGCGCAAAGAAGCGAGTGGCAACGTGGCCCAATAGAGAGGACGTGACGCGGCCAGAGGAGGGGCAGACGTGCCGCAAGGGAAGGGAGACATGGCAGTTGGAGACAAGCTGGTGCTGGAGCTGGGGTCTTGCTAAAAGTTGGCTGCAGAGGACCTGGTCGACGTGTCCTGTCTGGCGCAGCAGTGTACTGTGAGCTGTGCGGGCACTGCCATGAATGACTGTGGCAGCAAGCCTGACAACCTTGGCATTTAGGGAGACGCGACAGAGAACCTGCGGCTATGCTTCGTAGTACCACGGGCACGTGCGGTACAGCTGCATCGAAGACAGTGCCGGCTCCGCCTATGGAAGCGTTCGAGTTGGTGGTCTCAATTAGAACGCAACTATCTTCCATGATGAGACGCGACAGGGGGGTTTCAGAAGTGCATCCCAGCTCACCGACGCAACAAAGGCTCGATGCGATGTGACAGATTGCCGTTGGAACCTCGTCGACCTCAAGGACGTGCGAATGCATTTGGTGCACTCATGCTCAGTGTGCTTTCGAGACATCCTTATTGATTAGGGAGTGGCTAAATCTTGCCGGATTAAGTGGATTTTGATGCCATTGAGCATTCGTATGGTTACGAGTGCATATTATCCAATTTTTCGAATTAGCGAGGTTCTACTGTACTAAATTTAAAGGTGGTTTTTATTGGTGAAGTTTTGTTTTGTTTGAGTTCTTAATAGAACTATTTTCTGTGCTGTATGATATATCTGGTGATACAAACAGAACTGCATTTTGGAATTTAGTAAGGCTATGCTTATAAGTTTTTGTATGCAATACAAACAACCTTGCATCATGATGTTACTTTCTGGTAAATGAATGTGTCGGGCTTTTTTAAAGGATTATCTGAGGACCTTACAACAAGGAGAAAAAAAAAAAAAATTAAGCCCTCGAAGAGGGCCTTGAAAGCCCTTCAGAGAGGGGCTTGAAAGTAATTGAAAGTAATTGATTTATGCGGGAGGTGTGGCTGATGCACGAATCCACGCAGGTCCCGTGGCTGCTTGCACGATGGTGAGCAGGGTGATGCACTGGGTGGGTCCAGTGTAGCCAGTGCACCGTTAGCCCTGTGGGTGCCTCGACTGTGGCCCTTTCTGGGCCACAATGCGGTTGCTGTGCGACTGTCTGTGCTGCGTTCTCTGCTCATTCTCTGCTCAAGCAAGGGGGCACCACTGGTGAGTACTAGTTTTTGTTTTAGCGTTTGCTTTTACCGCGTGGCAATTTGATGACAGAGTAACTGAATCTAACCTGGTTTTAGTCAGACTGCAGTGTACTTTGCGAATAGTGCGCGATAAATAGCTCATTGGAATGGCACATATGTGCCTGGCACAAGATGCACTCGGAGCAAAGTTGCAGGAATGTCCAGAAGGGAAGAAAGAAAGGTTAAGTGTGGTCAGCGTTTTGTGAACAGAAACTTCTTTCAGTGAAAATTTGGCTTCCTATGTAAAGCGTAATAACAGAATTATTTTTCGCAGAAAGAGTGCCCTGAGAATGTTGCGGTAATAGGGCAGTGGGAGAAAGGCTAACTGTAATCGGTGTTTATAGATTCGTTTACGAACTCCTGTTGTGGGGCCACCGAAATCCGTCGCTGCGGTCAGCAGACGCTGATTGACCTCCGTCGCTGTGTGTGTTCTGAGCTGGTGTTTGCAGTTGACATCTGCCCTTGTGTGTAAGCCATGTCTGTGCAAGTGACAGGTTTCCATGGCATTTTGAAGAAAATTTAACGTCAACATTGGTGGAGACCCTGGCACACCTAGGATGTACGAGACGCTGAGTGTTTACATGGCTGGTTACATTGCAACAACCAGTGTGTGTGGACTTTTTCCACAATGCAAATTATAGAAATTTTCTACCATAGCAGTCCTACTGCTGCTGAAATTTGGGATATCATACTGGCCTACAGTGATCTACCCTTAGACAAAACTTGGTCGAACGGAAATTACCGAAAAGTGGAACTAAATAAGATTTTTTGGTTGTTCTCCTATCTTTGAAGCAGTATAGCATTTACGTTAATGGAAACACTGCGTATTTGTTGCCTGTGGTACAACGGCGTAGAACATAAACACTGCACAAGCATCTTTTGGCTTAAGGGGGTCGCGGCTTTCGAATCGCGAAAAATGCCAAAAAAATCGATTTTTTGAAAATAGTATGTTCAGTTTCTGCAACTCTTTCTCTCACCGATTCCAAAATATCTTTGCTGAAAACCGCGTAGAAATGCCCTAAATAATTCATTTTACTAACGAAGGAGGCGAAAATCATCGCGCCAATAACGAAAAAACTGCGTTTTTCAAACCGCAATAGCTCCGCGACTACGCTACCGGCCGCCGCCATCTTGGGCGCGTTGAAAAGAGCAGTTCTCCGTCTTCAAATTTCCCGCTTCAGCTAGCTCCTCCCCGCCAAAACAAGCGCACAAAAAGCAAATGTTCCAAGGTCGTTTTGAGGCCTCCGACTGGCCGCGTCCGCCATATTGCCCGAGCGCGCTTCGCTATTGGTCTGACGCTCCCACGTGGGGCGAACGTCGTCTGCTACTTGCGCCTTCCGAGGTTACGGGTGTCGAGTGGCGCTACGTAGTTGCGTGTTCGCACTCGCTCTGTGGTTGCTGATCGACGCTCATTGAGAACGAAACTACGTTTTAGTTTGGCAGGCACACGGGACACACCCGCCGCACGTACGATCGCGATAAGATAACGGCGGCGTGCCGCGAACGTTGCAAAGCGCGTCTCCGACCGACAGACATCGGACCCGCGGACGTTCCGCTTATCAGCAGCGCGGTCGCGTCGGACCTACGAAGGCCATCATGTGGCGGCACCGCGGACTCGCAACCGAGCATTACGTGCGGTAGGCGGTACTTTGACGCCCCGCGCCGCGTCCACACACACCGCACGCCTACGGCTCGGAGTCGCGCTAGGCCTAACTTTGCATCGGCTGCTGGTGGAGCAGCCGAGCACGTCGCACGGCGGCTTTTCGGATCAGTGGCAAGGCATTTCGGGCATCGGCTACTCAAACCGCGAGGCCAAGCACGTTGCGCGCCGACTATTCGGATACGCGGCTCGGCATTTCGCGCAAACGCCGCTACCAAACACAGCGCACGTAGACTTGGACCGCGCGATCGCTCAGATCGCTCACTTCGCGGACAAATGAAGTGCGGTCAGCTAGCACTGGTAGTGTAGTTTAGGCGCACTTTATGCCTTGCTTAGTATCACTGAGAGTTCTTGTGAGCGTTCTGACACATTGTATATTGTATGCCTCGCAGAGTAGCCAAGGGAAGAAAACGGGGGGGGGGGGGGGGTCGCGTGAAACTAGCTACTCAGCCTCATGCCTCAACTTCTTGCCTCATGAAATAAAGTACTCAAAAATCAATCACAGTAACTATGTCTTTACCTTGACTGTCTCTTAATTCGGGAAGGAAGTATAGCTGTCATGTTGAGAGCCATGTGTTGCGATCATAATTCTGTGATTATTCATTATTGTCCAATCATATGCAAGACCACTAATTACATTTAGCATGAATCCAAGAAATCTGGTAAATTACTACAGTTAGTGGACCCAGTTGTACAACAAACTTTATATGTTCTGCAGTGTCTGTTACACCACCCCTTCATGCAGGTAACTTGCATTGAAATTTATGCATACAACATGGTCATTGTAAATCATAAAAGGAGGCCATAAAAAAAAATAAAAATGGGCATCAAAGGCACACCAGATGTGAGGCCACATGTCCAACAAGTCTAATGTCAGAAAACAAGCCAAAAATTACAGTAATGGTGTGCTTGAGAGAAGTTAAGAGATGCTTAAACTTTAAGAGCACTTTTCTCAAAACAGTTTTTTCGGCATGTCGCTTAGCTCGTGGAGCAGATATCTTGGCAACTACTTCACAGATTTTGATTCCGTTTGTTTTGTAAGGTTCCTTGAACTCTGCTTCAGGGGGAGACACTCTTCTTTTTTCATTTTAATGCTTTAAAATTTTTTGGCAGGGTTTCTAGTTTCCAGTGCAAGTGTGCTTATTGCAGTGTCGCTGGAAAAAACCTGAACTACATATCTTTGTGTTGCAAAAAAAATATTTTGGGAGTGTCACCCCCTTCTGCATACATTTGGCTGTGCATCCAGTGTTTATGAACTTTTTGCTTAGTTTTGTAAGTACTCCAGACCCTCCACGAGGTTCGCTAAAGGAATAATTTGTCATGCAAAAAGTTTTTGTTGTATCGCTTTGAAATTTTTATGAAAGCATCACAGAGCAGTTCTTAGTGTCTGTGCCAATTTTCATCAACATACACCAAAAAACAAGAAAGTTTGTACCGGAAGCCACGTCCCCCCTTAAGGCCACCAAAGTAATCTTGCAACCATGAAATAATTCGTCATAGCAAAACGCCTTAGTCTGGACAATCTGATCAAATAGTCAAATCAGGTCTCGTACGTTGCAGCCATGGGGGAAAAGAGCTAGGAGACGGCATGTCATGAGTAAAGGGGCCCGAGGCATGGGCCACACGGCGGAAAGGTGTTATGAGGTGAGAAATGCGAGAAAGCACGTGCTGTGGACACGTCCGTGCCCGTAATTGATAGAATGCTGGCTCGTGGTGCATGACTCGACAAGATGGAGAACATCGAGCTAAGATTCTCTGCGTGGCACCGGTCGACAATGGTTATCCTGCAGCTACAGACTGGTGATGAGGGGCTGGGGCACCAGTCCCCAGAGTGGCTGTTCACCAGGCTTACGGTCGAGCGAGATCCCTTGGAGCGGCAGCTAAAAGCCTGTCGGGAATGGAGGCGTTGCGGTTTCTTGAAAATGCCCAAAAAGAATGCGAGCGAGAACATGAGCGAAATGTAGCTCTGCTAAAACAACAGGTAGCTCAGGTGGAACGGGGGTCAACGTTTAGGAGTAAGGAGACATCATTTCTAAATTTGCCAGCAGTGCGATCAGCCGAATTTAGTGAATGTGAGGTGGAAATTAGCCGGTGTCAGGAAATTAAGATGAGCCAGGGGATTGTTTTTGTAGGGTCAGAGCCGTGCAACGCAGGTACCACAAGATTTGTTGCACAATGTATGTTAAATATGTACCACTCCCCTCTGTAATGCCCTCCAACCCTGAGGGTGACGAAACAAGTAAAAGAATAAAGTAAAGAAGACGTACTAAACTGCGGGGTTGTGCTGATCTTCCGACCTCTTCCATTGATTGAACTTCTTTTACAATGGAATCTGTTACAACATACATTCGGATATAAAGGACTAAATTACAAGGACAGCTAGCTGGTCAGCACTCCTTTACAGCTGACTTGGGTACAGTGGACATCCCAAATTCAGTGGCTTTGAACTTCAACATCACTTAAAGCATCCGTAATGGACACAGTGAAGTACTGTGGTAGCATTTCAAGTCAATAGCTTTGTAATGATGGAGACATGCAGTTCACTGGATAGCACAGTAAAGCTGACAAGCTTCTGTCAGAAAAATTTTAGAGAGGAATAAATCCATTCTTTGACCAAGTCTGTGAGTTAAAATGTCGTCCATTTTCCGTCATGCTCACCATCACATATTGCGAGACGATATCGATGCAGTACTGCATTTACATGCTGATGTTTCCCGCTTGAATTATTCAGAAGGATGCTAAGTGCACTTAGCCGTGTACAGTGAAAGCTCGTTAATTCGAACTTCAATAATTCGAATTTATGGATAATTCGAACTGTAAGTTATGGTCCGGCCAAGCTCCATACAAGCCTATGAATAAAAAAGCCCGTTAATTCGAACGCGAGTAGGTTCCACCACTGGGTAATTCGAACTACGCGCCACCGCGCCGGCGGCTTGGCTAGTCACTCGATAGGGCGGCTGCCGAGTTACGAGGCGGCGTTGACAGGGAGCGGAGAGAAAAACGGAGAGAGAAACTGGCGCGGAGGCCAGAGTGCAGAAAATAGCGCTTATTACTCTTCACCCCCCCCCCCCCCCACAATCTCTCTCTCTCTCGGCGGCTGCCTCCTCTCCGTCCTACGTAACCTCCAAGATTTGTTTTTTTTAAGCGCCGATCTCGGAGCCTTGCAAATCCTGCATAGCTGTTGCTGTTAAACGACAGATGGCATGACCAGCACACAGCAAATCGGGTGCGTCGTAGCTTTGCCCAGCCTTTATCTCTGCAGTCTCCATCTCGGGCGTGCGTCGTACGCCTCGGTTGTTAGCGCCGGGAGTAGCTTCCGTCTGTCGCGATTCTGCTGCTGTGACTTGATGGCGTGTGCCCGCGGCAAATACCGTGCCAAAACACTTCAAGAGAAAGCTGATATCCTGCGGGAAGTGGACGCCGGACTCTTGCCTAAGCAAGAAATCACGAAAAAGCATGGTATACCGAAAACGACGCTATCTACTTATATAACAAATAAGAGGACTATTGAAGACGCCTTACAGGCAGAAGTTGCGAGCAAAAGAAGGAGGTTGCGGCCCGCAAAGTATCCTGACCTCGAGAAAGCGCTTCTCATTGGGATAAAGGAAATGCGTTCGCAGGACATACCACTGAGTGGCCCAGTCATACTGGCAAAGGCAGCGGACTTCGCCCTGCAGCTGGACTACGACGACTTCGCTGCTTCAGATGGGTGGTTGCACCGTTTTCGCGAGCGTTACGACCTCGTTTTCCGTGCTGTGTCGGGTGAAATGAACGCCGTCAACATGGAAACGTGTGAAGGTTGGCGCTCCGAGGTGCTTCAAGGCTACATGGAAAAGTATTCTCCGCAGGACATATTTAATGCGGATGAAACTGCCTTATTTTTCAAATTGCTGCCTGCCAAAACTATCACGTATAAAGGCGACAAGTGCACGGGAGGGAAAAAAAGTAAAGAACGGATAACTGTGATGGTTGCTGCGAACATGACCGGGACCGAGAAGTTGCCGCTGTTCGTGATAGGCAAATCGAGAAGTCCTCGTTGCTTCAAGAACATCCGGTCCCTCCCATCAGACTACGCGGCCAACAAAAAGGCCTGGATGACGGGGGAATTGTTCGCGCAGTGGCTAGGGAAGCTTGACAAGAAGTGCGAACGCTGTGGCCGCAAAGTCCTGCTTCTTGTGGACAACTGTTTGGCTCATAAAGTCAACGTTGAGACGAAGGCCATTGAGCTGGCCTTCCTTCTAGCAAGCACGACAGCGGTACTGCAGCCCATGGACCAGGGTATAATTAAAATTTAAAATCATTTTATCGGCGTCAAATGTTGGAACGAATTATTTTGTGCAATAACTACCAAGTGACGCTCCTAAGTGCACTACACATGCTTGTGCGTGCTTGGGAGCGAGTGACAGCGCTTACTAATTGCTATCGCCACTGTGTCTTCAGCACCGAAGCTCTGCAAGCTGACGAGCCACCGGTGCTCGAACGTCACCGCCCCCATGGCGGACGTTTTGGAAGACGTCTGCTTTGCGGACTACGTCGATGTGGACTCAAGTGCAGTGGTGTGTGGTGCACTCACGGATGACGACATGTCAGGTGAGAAGTGCAGAACCTGTCGCTGCCAGTGACGATGGTGAGGAGGAGGACGAAGCACCAGTGCGGCCCTCTGCTGCGGAAGTCATGGCCGGATTGAATGCCGCCCGTCTCTTCTTAAGTTTTGAAGAAGGTGGAGAAGAGGCCTTCCGCCAAATTCGCTCAGTTAGAGCAAAAAGTGCTGGCTGTCGCCTTCAAGGAAAGAAGGCAGACCGCGATCACAGATTTTTTCAAAAAATAAATTGTTATGCCCTACTGAGTCGCAGTGTACTGTTGTTGTTCTTCACTTTCGTTAGTTCGAACTTTTGTTAATTCGAACTGAGGCGGCTTCCCCTTGCGGTTCGAATTAACGAGCTTTTACTGTACTTGAAATGCACAGCAGCAGCTAAACTGAAATAACTGTGCCAAACCGGTGATGCAACAATGACATGGCACGATCACGACACAGGCTCTCAGTGATTTTAAGAAAGCGCAAAGCGAAATAATACTATAACTAATACTTTTATACTTGGATAAGAATACATGAAAGCATTCAACACTGCACTATCTTAGGGAACAATATATTGGAGGATATGTGCGACGCGCGCATGTAAAAGCGCAGGTGGCTAGCACTTCTAGCAGATGACGTAAGGAGCTATCCACTCTTGGGAGCTTCGTCCACTCGCCACTGGGCGCCGACTGTGTTCGATCTCAAGGCCAATAGTGATCAAAAGTAGCGTTCCTTACATCTTTTTAGCAGGTGAGCGTCCGATACATTATTCACAAGGTGGTCACAGCTGTACACAAAATCGCCCCCCCTCCTCCCACCGTGTCCTCTGCACAAGTTTGTCTTACGGTGTTGTGTTAGAACTTCTCAAAGTCAGTTTCTTTGCTTCAAGCGAAAAGGTTCCTGCTCCAAAAGCACAAGTTCCTGCGTGAAACTCCTGTTTTTCCTGCTACAGAACCGACTCCAAAATACCAAATGCCACAGTCCATCACAGTCTCCTCTCCCTCAGAGGACGGGGGAGAGTCTAAAGTGTGTGGAAAGGGATGATTGAGAAGGCAGTTGCCATCCTGACGAAGAGAAGTCCCCTGTTCTCCATTGTTTTTAACAGTCTGTTCTGTTCTTGTGTTGCAGCCTCTCTGCGAATGGGTTCCACCGCTGTTGCCCTCCATGTTGCGCCTGCTGTATCAGCGCTGCCTGCTGGAGATGTCTTCCGAAGTGCTTGACCTAATCTACCAGGTGGGCTTCTTTCGAGGCTCACACTTGAGCTGCTTTTATGGTCCTAGCACCTACCGACATCAAGGAGTTCACCAGAATTTGCTCCTAGAAATAGAGCATGGCTCATCGTTTTCTCTTTTCTGGCTTAGACCTCTCGAGCAACCCGTTTGTCATCTTTGCCGTCTTGTTCACTTGCTCATACTCCTGACACACAAGCGGAAGTAGCATCCTTTATAGTGAACCGCTTTTTTGTTTTGGAGGACCCTCCCCCGAAAGTACAGTGCAGTCCACTTATAACGATATCGAGGAAACCTGAAAATATGATCGTTATAACCGATAATCGTTATATCTGGACTGCCGTAAAAAAAATCGTCGCCGGACATACCTTTTGTAGTTCCGGGCTTGAATTCTCTTTTTCCATCAATGAACAGGTGCTGTAGATAAACAGCCTTAAAAAAAAAAAAGAACTTTATTTCTCACTCAGACTGCGTATTACGGGTTCGGTGCGCTGAAAAAGTCCGAAATCCGCAGTTGCTTCCGCGGAAGCTTGAGTTTAACAAGCGCAGTTCGCATAGCTTCCAGCTGCTGTGCATACCAGTATAAACCGGAATATAAGTCGAGATATTTTCAAAAAAACAACGAGCTAAAGTCACCCCTTGTCTTATATAGCGGTGTTTAGCCGACAGTGCGTCGCCGTCTGGCAACATGTGGTGTGCATGAGCCACACACGGCAGTATCACATCCAAATCCAATAGCAGGCGCTTTTTATTGTTTATTCTCCCTGTTTTCTTGTCTCCTGCCTGTGCTTCCAATCTGTTCGGCTCTGATTGACGTCGTGTATGATGTTTAGTGTTCTTTTTTTTTCGTTCATTGAATATGAGCAGTGGCAAAGGAGGCAGTTCTCAGCTGCATTTAAACGAAATGTTGTTGAGTTCATTGAAGCGAACGGCAACATGGCCGCTCAGCGCCGCTTTGGCGTTCCGGAAAAAAGTGCGAACAGAAAGGGAAGCTGCAGAAGTCCAACCCTCAGAAAACGTCGTTTCGTGGGTGAAGTACGGTTCATCCACGGCTGGAGGATACGCTCGCAGACTTTGTGCGGGAAGTTCGTGCGCGCTCGCTGCCACTGATCGTGGATACCATTCGCAACAAAGCCATGGAGTTCTCGAGAAGCTGGGCTCACTAGATAACAGTTCCGTGCACCAAACTCGTGGGTGCGTCGATTCATGAGGCGCAAAGGATTTTCTCTCCGCCAGCGCACATCCATCTGCCAAAAGTTGCTGTGTCCTCGCAGCATGCTTGTGTTGGATGTGTTTCTTGGTCACCTGACCGACGCTGTGAAACGCGCACTCGGCGATGGAAAAACGGACCTCGTCGTGATACCAGGTGGTATGACGTTCACCCTCCAGCTGCTTGACATTGTGCTGAACAAGCTGTTCAAGGACAGATAGTGGCGGGGGTACCAGGAGTACAATGGAACCCCACTGTTACGTTCCTCACTGCTGCGTTTTCCCGGCTGTTACGTTGTTTTTCATCGGTCCCGGCATAGCTCCCATAGGGCCCCATGTATTGCGAACCCCGCTGTTACGTCGCGACTGCGAGCCGTTTCCTGCATGATGCGCCGCAACCTGGCACGCCGTACCCGCCCGGGCACCGCTATTTTGATTTGACTTTTGACAGTCTTGGTCACGCTTGCAGGAATCGCCGCCCGCTGATGACTGCCGAGATAGCGCGAGCACCAGCGCTATCTCGGCAGCCATGCGATCGCCTGGGAGCCGAGCGACACTCCCCCCCGCCTTAGCGTCTTTTCATGCTCAATAAAGACGGGCGGGGCATTTCCTCCCCGCTTCGACGGCGGGCGTCCTGATATGGGTGATGTTATCGCCTGCGAGCGACGGAGATGGGCCGGGCGCGTTTGATCTCAGCTGCAGCCGTTTTCGTCGCCCTTCCCTCGCGCGCTTTTATTCTAGCGACCGTACTTTGGGCTCCGCGGGCTTCCGGAGAAAAGAATCGGAAAAAAGGACATCGCACTCGCAGCCCCTTTTGCGTATGACTGCGCTCGCCTGCGCAGCAAGGGGCGCGGCTGCGCGGCTGTTCAAAGTCTGTCCGTGCGCGCGCCGGCGGGCTGGTTCGGGCTGGACGGCAAGCGCAAAATATGCGAAGAATTTTTTTTCTTGTAAAGCTGGCTAAATATCAGGGGTGCGAAAATTATGCGGGTAAATACGGTAAACAAGCACTGAAGACGGAACGTGAAAGTGCTATCGAGCGATCGCGGACCCGACGCGACCTGCCCAACCAGCCGACCAACCGTACTCGCAATCAAACCACGCGCGGGGTGCCGAAACAGGATGCAGTGATCGCAGTGACGGGGCGACTTGCCTCCAAAATTGGCACGTCACGCTGGAACTAAGCCTCAATGATCGCAGCTTTGACTGCGATCTATGAGGCCATACTTTCTCTTCTAATCTTCAAGTCAGGGGGCCCGTCTGCGTTGCCTGACGTACCGGGAGCCGAGCGCTCAATTGTTAGCACCAGCCACTCGAGCATGCGCCGCCGGTACAACACTTTGAAATTTGCAATCACGCCAGCGTCCAGCGCTTGCAAGCCTGCTGTCGTGTTCGGCGGAAGGAACATCAATTAAATTGACGTCAGCTTCGGGCTCACGGTATGTGCGCTGCAGTTATCCAGCAACAGAACGACCTTCCGCCCCTGGCTTTCGATGACACCGTCCATCTCGAGCAGCCACTCCTCGAACAAGTCGCGGGTCATCCAGGCCTTCTTGTTGCTGCGATAGCGGACTGGGATGTGCTGATTCCTGAAGCAGACTGGCTTCTTGGATCGCCCAATTACGAAGGGCTTGAGCCGATGGCTCCCCTCCGTATTGACGCAGAGCAATACGGTCACTCGAACTTTGGAGTGCTTCCCGCCGGGACACGGATCGCCTTTCAGAGCATGCGTCTTCGATGGTGTCACTTCAAAAAAAAAGGGCAGTCTCGTCACAGTTGTAGACATCCTTATCCGAAAAGCGCTCCATAAGTGCGGGCAGGTTGGTCTGCAGCCAATGCTGCTTTGCCTGTGAGTCCAGAGAAGCCGCTTCCCCCACCACGTTCTTGTAAACAATTCCGTGCCGCTCTTTGAACCTTTGGATCCAGCCGCCTCCGTGTTCAAAATTCGGCCGACCAAGAAGAAATGCCAAGTTTTTCGCCTTTGTGGCAAGTATTGGTCCACTGATCGGCACATTCTGGGAGCGGATTGCCAGGAACCACTGGTAGAGTGCCTCTTCGACATCCGCGTACAAAGGCTCCCGAACCCTCTTTCGCACGATGGCATGGCCACTGGTTCCAGCCTTCAAAAGCGCGGTGCTGCCGGCGTTCAGAATTGTCGATATCGTCGACTGGGCGAGCTCATATTTTTTTTACAAGGGCGCTCACCTTGAAACCTTGTCGCGAGTCTTGCAAAATTTTCAACTTCGTGTCAAGCGACACGGCCTTGCGTTTCGTCGGCGCCATCTTAGCTGAGGCTTATCTGCTCCGCTCTTCGGTTGCTCGCGTGATCGCCAAGAAGGAGAGACTGGCGCCGGGCGGGTGGGATTGCTACCGTGGAGCTTTGCTTTTCGCTTTTTTTTTCTTTCTCTCTCTCCCCCTTTTGGCACGGGGAGCCGCGCAACTACGCACCGCCCACCGCTTTGCTCTTCGAATTTTTTGCTTGTTATCGCTCTCTCCGTGCTCGACGCGCGAGTCTGAAAATGTTACCCAGCTGGTGCCATCTAGTAGCGCGCCGCGTCAACTCGCGCTGCTCTCCCCGGCCTCGGCATTCGGAATGGGCGGGACGCGCCGCCGGCGCTGTGCTGCAATGGCAGTGAATACGAGAACTTGCCTACGCTAACTTTTCGTCTTGTTGCGGCATAGCTCGTTTCATTGGAACTTATCAATGTAAGTGTTACAATTGTTCTGCAAGAAACATGTTGTCCAGACGGCAAAATTTTCATCGTTGTATCCGATATGCGGTGGATCACATATCGTTATATATGGTTTTTTCCCCCATAGCCCCAACGTATAATATGAGACTGTTAGGTCAACCCATCGTTATAACCGATATATCGTTATATGTGGTATTGTTATAAGTGGACTGCACTGTATTTCATGTCCCTGTAACACATGCAAACTACTTGCTTTCTACTTGCTTATGCCCACTCTTTGTGACTGGCAACTGTTCTTGTGGTCTTAAAACACTCGCCTCAGGTTTCTAGTGTTGTCATGACTTGTGTAGTGCATTCACAAAATGAAGGTTTGTGATTGCTTGTCAAACTAACTTAAAATGTGTGGAACTAGCAACTTTCTTTTCAGTCAGTGTTTGTTTTAAAAGTTGGAGGACATTTTTAATAGAGAGCTAATGCAAGAGATTCACAGGATGTAGCAGTCGACATCAGCCACTGTTCTGGTATTGCTTGTAATTGTACAACACTATACCGTTGTCAACATACCTAGGGATTTGTAATATATATTTAATGCCTCCATTTTTTCCTTTATGCCTCTGTCGACACGGGTGAGATACAGGCCTCTCAAGCCGGGCCCATGGCAATTCGGAAAGAGATGAGCCCATCATATTGAATGTAGATTGACCTTAGACAAAATGCCACTGGTGGAAATGCTTGTTTGGAATGCCATAGTTATACATGCCTTCTTCAGTACATCGCGTGATGGCTCGAGGTGGGCTCACCCATACCTTCACTAGCACGCTAGTGAACATAAGAGTGCAACTGGGTCACCATTGGATCTGTATGGGTTGACCATGGGTGCACATGTTGAGCCTCTGTAGAGCGCACTGATATTTGGTGACTGTATCCACCTTCATCCATCATACAGCCCTTGTAAGTAAGTAGCGCTTTGAAAACTGATAAATTATTCAGGAAAATGCTGCGTGTTTGATGTATAAGAATGTTTTCGCTGGATGCTGGGACCCACGCCGCCTGCATCTTCCATATCAAAGTGCAAGGACACTGTGCGTCGCGGGAGTGACTCTTAGCCAGTCCGTTGGCGCTGCAGGGCCACTAAGCAGGTCCCAACTTTTTTCCGTACACCTTTCAAATAGGCTTTCTCATGCAGAGGTGGTGGCAGTGGTTGGATTTGGATGATATCCCAGCACTGCAGACACTGCGTTTTAAACACTTACGTTTCCCTCGTGCCTCTCCAGTGCCTAACCAAACCTTTTTTTCCCCATTGGGAGAGTTGTAGCTCTGAGCTTGTTCATTGGCCCAACCAGGCACCACAAAACTGTGACTTGGCCCTCCAGTTGTGGGTGCAGGCACGAGGAAGTGCTACGCGCCTCCCCCTTCTCCCTGGCTGCGAGGCTGAGCGAGAAACTGGCTGCTTTTCTCGTCACAAATGCATATTCATTAAATTCTTGCGGCACCATGTTTGTCTCGTGCAAATCATTTCCTGGACGCAGATTTTTGTCCTGTTTGAAAACGTTCTGTCCTTGTGGGATGCCCTGCAGGTGTGGGAGGAAGTGGTGCGTGGTGCCCCCCTGGGACCCCTGCTCACTGCGGCCTGCCCTTATCTCAGCTCCTGGCTGTGCTTGCTGATGCACCCGGCTCATCTCCAGGTATGCTCAGCCATTTGGCCAGCCTTCACAAGAGTGTGTGCTTGGTGGAACATCCCGTTGGGGCTTTCTTCTCTCGCGTGTAAAAACGGGACAGTGAGCCCTTGTCCTTCACGATGAGAACTTAGTTGAGCCACCCAAGGTTTTCCATGAAAGGCCAAAAGCCTTAGGAATATAGTTTTGTAAATATGAAATTCTTATTTTAGAAGTGAAGTTAATAAGAATGGTGGGCAAATTCAACAGAATTCCTTTGTCATAAAAATGGTACCACTGTTAGCTGTTGCAAATTTATTTTTTTTCCTGACCAGAGGTGAGAAAGCTAGTTTACTGTAAGCAAATAACATATAGGACAATTGTGCATAGGACAACACTATTGCTTGATGCAGCCATGTCTTAAAGGGCCCCTGAACAACCCCGAGGTCCAAAATTTGTTTTAAAGATATAACTGCGCTCCTGTGCGGTGTGAACATGCTCCCGCAAGAATTTTGCGAATAGGTGCAATAATAGAGAAGTTACACGGGTTTAAGTGGCCGCTTGCGCCGGTTTCGTTTTCTCGGTCGGCCTCCCCACCCTTCTCGCTGAGGAGAGGGTAGGGGCGGCGCGCCGTCGAGACTCCGCCCACTTTTGACACGTGACCTGACGTGATCATTTGTCGTCATTGACGCTTGCGCTGCGGAACCGGTTGCTCCCGTTCTAGAAACGTTGGGTTGCTCCTGCGCTCACGCCGGTGGGATGGCCAGGGGATCTGACAATAGACGTTTCGACCAATCAACGAGATACGACTACGCAAAGTTGTTCGCGGTACGACATGACGACACCTAGGATGCGAGCGCGACTGGTCAGTCGCCGGAAAGAAGCGCGCGAATTGTTTTTTGAAATACGGCGTCTGTGTGGCGCGCAGCGCTGTCATATTCGCAGAATGTGATCGCCGCAACCTTCTCTATGATTGAGTTAGCTTGTTTGGGCGGCTTTGAAAAAAAGTAGGAGCCTGTTTAGTGGCCCTTTAACATAACGAATATGGACATACAAATTATTGTTTATAAATTACAACGAAGCATTTGCAGAACAGAAATGCTGTGAAGACAGTGTTGTGGATATGATTCAATATAACGATGCTTTTGTCATGTTAGGTGGACTTCTTCATAACAAGGTTTGACTGTAGTACCATATTAGTGGTTATTTAATGTCGTTAATTGCAGGGACAGCCTTGTACATGTCACTACTTCTCCAGATACTAATGAAAACGTACACTTTCTAGACATATCATTGCTGATGTGTTTTGCCTTGTCGTTACGATTACGATTTCTTAACAGTGTAAAAGATAGGAGGGGACTGAAGAGAGACGCAGAGTGCTTGATTCTCAATGTTTCATTTTCTTTAAAATTGTTCCCCTTATATTTTGCGCTGCTGAGATATACACTCGAGCCCTTTTATAACGAACCTGAGCATTAACGTGGTACTCATTCATTGTATCCCAAAGTTCATAGTAACTTAAATGAAACACAGCTCTAAAGAAGTTGCAAGTGAAAAGACAAAATTAATTTTTTCGCAGAGAGGTCCTAATGCGCATCAGTTTCTGCAGTGCAGATTGCATGAGGGTGGTCTCCAGCTTATTTAAAGGAGCAGTGTGGTCTTCGTCGACGCCCTTGGCATAGACAACATGCCTAAGGCTATATATGTAGCCAGTTGCTACAGGCACGCTTGTGGGCACTGGCTCCAAGGTTTCATTGTTGTCAGCTTCCTCCAGATAACACTTAGCGCACACTTCGTTCACAATGCCTTCATCCGTGCACGGTTCCGCAGTGTCCTCAAAATCACTGGCCAAAATAAAATCATTCCATCACATGTCTTGCCCAACCATTTTAGAGTCAACGATGCGCTGTCACAAATCACCGCTGAGTTGTCCTTGGGAGCTTCAGGCTCAGCACCAGGTCTGACGTCGATGAAGCCGGCCTTGCAAAAACAGTTTTGCACACATGCAGCCGCCACGTCCTCCCAAGCGGCCTTCACCATCTCCATAGCTGAGTACTGGGACACCCGAAGTGGCAGGTTGGCTGCCAGGTGGTCAACAGCTGTGAGCAAGCACTCCACAATGCGGTGCTTTTAATAGGCCTCAAACGGATTATGCCCAAGTCAGCTGGTTGCACTTTTGACTCTGTATTGGGTGGCAGGAAGAGTAGTGCCTTCAGAGAGGCTTGTACGTGGTGCGTGGAGCATTTGTTGACCATGAGCAGCTTGCAGTTGCCTTGCTTGTGCATGTTGCTGTCAAACTCGCTCAGCCACTCTGCGAATAAATGACACGTCATCCACGCTTTAGCTTTGTGCCAATAGCGTAGGGGCACATAGCCCCAAAAGCAGCGCAGCGTTTTTGATCTGCCAATTACGAACTGCACGCTCCGGTTGCTGCCATCCATGTTAGTGCACAGAACTACTGTGACACGCACTTTACTGTGTTTCCCGCCAGAGCATGTGTCACTTTTGATGGCATGCATTTTTTCTGGCAGCATCTGATAATAACGCAGTTTTGTCTGCATTATAAACATCTCGCTCCTGATGGTTAAAATGGCATTTCGATTTATTTCGAGCCATGTGGCAACATCTTGGTCGCTTGCCAAGGCCTTCTGAACGACATGAAATTTGAAAACACTGTGTCCTGGTTACCAGAACCTATGCATAAAAAGGACGTAAAAAAAAAAATGAATTGGAAATAAGAAAGAAGGTGATGATGAGCAGGAGGAAGAAGCGAGAAATAAGAACAAGAGGCACAAGGAAGGGACATGGACAAAGAGAACAAAGATGCAATGTCTGCAAAAGAACGGGAGAAAAATAAACAGAGTAGAAGGAAAGGAAGAAACATAAAGAAGCTTCAGAGGTGACATGGCCCAAGAGAGAAGAAGCAGTGTGGCCAGTGGAAGAGGAGTTGACATGTTGCAAGGTAGGAGGGAGCTGGAGGTGGCTGAAGGCTGGCAGCAGGGGACCTGGTCGACGTGTCCCGGTTGAGTATAATGCGAGCTGTGCAGGGACTGCCAGGAGTGGCAAGGCTGACAATGTCGGCATCAGGAAGACATGACAGACAACATATAGCTACGCTCCGTAGTTTCAGGTGCACATGCAGTACACCCGCATCAGCAACTCCATGTCGGCATTGGCTCCATGCAGGGCGGCTTCCCAGCTCAAGGCTGCAACAGGGACTTGGCTATGTTGCCCGACACAATGAGATGCGACAGTGTGGCGTCGGAAGCACACGTTGAGTTCAAGGGCATGCCTTTGCATTAGCTGGAAATATTTGGACGTTTTAGAGATTTCTTCTCTCACCTCATTCGGCTGTATAGTGTGGTGTGTGTGTTTGTAGTTAACTTCACGTGCTGTTTTTTTTTTTGTCATAAAAGGTTTCTCGTTGCTTAGTTTAGACTCATCACACAATGCCATGGTGTACCTTGAATCGGTGTAGCCAACCATTTTATGAGCAGAAGTTGTGAAAATCAAACAGGAATGTGAAGCCTTTAGCGTTGGCCAGTCTCACTGGATCACTTATCAGAATGTTCTGAGCATAAGTGCTGACAAACCATTTTAGTAGCTCATCCTCCACTTCCACGTAGGTAGCTTTACAGAGACTCTTTCTGTATGTTGAGTCGGCATCGGCACTAATGGTCTTGTTTGTCATTTAGGATTGTTGATATGGTCGACTTGGACATGCTGTACTTTTAACCAACTCGCAGTTCTTGGCACCTTGAGATAGCTCGGTCAGAATGGCTCGCTTGGTAGCAATGTCCAGCGCTTTTTGCTTCGGTCGATCTACGAGTGTGGCAGGCTTCCCGTCTGCCATCAAGACCACACATGCACCAACAGTGAGCAAGATGTGCACGTGCGACAGACATGTGAGAAAGCGTGGAACTGCTTTGTGGCCGTTTCCGGCCAGAAAAGGACACTTCTGAACTTGAGCCGGCATCACAGAGCGGTGGAGGAGACACGCAAGGAGTTGCAATAGAGAGGGAATAGAAGAAACCATAGATGTAAGAGTGGTGGGAAGGCAAGCTTGAAAGCCGATGCTTATGGGCGGACAACACGTGGGAAGAAGGTAGCTCAGGTAGCTTGCTCGAAGGGTCCACGAAACGTGCGACACATGCTTGAGAAGACCTGGGAAAACCGCCTGCACGGGAATAGGGGAGAGGTCAGGGGCTCGTATTGCGGTGCCAGCTGTCTGCATTCAGAAAGTTTAGGGCCTGTTCTCTGTCACTCTGCACTACGCTCCATGCATCCCTTGCACACGTACGGAAAGGTGAAAACAGTTGTCACATAGAACAAATTGTGAATTATCGAATTTGGTTGGGCCACGCAAGCGTGTGCACTGGAATGACACTACATAGATCAAAGCAAGACCCAGACGATTGGGGACATGTCGGCAGACGACGTTTGCAGGTGTCGTATTAGTGCAACGTGACCAGCGATCAAAGAACGGGGGAGAGTGGTCAGCCGACTGGTCTTCGAAAGGTGAGGACCGGTCTTTGAAAGATCGGTGCAGAGCTGATTGTGATTCTGCTCAAATTGTGCTATCCCCCATCAAGATGTTGCGGATTAAAACTTTTCCTACATTGGACTCCTTCCTTTCATCACCAGCGAATTTATGCATCAACCTCATCGCAGTCACCACATGTCAGTCATGTTCCTCGGGCTAAGAAGGCAAATCATTCCTCCCAAAGTCCATGCACTTTTGGTTTCGTGGAGCCTTCCCAATGACACGGAAGAATAGGCAAAGTACTGAAATTTGACAAACGGTGCCAAGTTCTTCTTTAAAATTGTTCCCTTATATTTTGCGCTGCTGAGATATACACTCGAGCCCTTTATAACGAACCTGAGCATTAACGTGGTACTCATCATTGTATCCCAAAGTTCATAGTAACTTAAATGAAACACAGCTCAAAGAAGTTGCAAGTGAAAAGACAAAATTAATTTTTTCGCAGAGAGTCCTAATGGCATCAGTTCTGCAGTGCAGATTGCATGGGGGTGGTCTCCAGCTTATTTAAAGGGAGCAGTGTGGTCTTCGTCGACGCCCTTGGCCATAGACAACATGCCTAAGGCTATATATGTAGACAGTTGCTACAGCACGTTGTGGGCACTGGCTCAAGGTTTCATTGTTGTCAGCTTCCTCCAGATAACACTTAGCGCACACTCGTTCACAATGCCTTCATCCATGGACGGTTCCGCAGTGTCCTCAAAATCACTGGCCAAAATAAAATCATTCCATCACATGTCTTGCCCAACCATTTTAGAGTCAATGATGCGCTGTCACAAATCACCGCCGAGTTGTCCTTGGAAGCTTCAGGCTCAGCACCAGGTCTGAGGTCGATGAAGCCGGCCTTGCGAAAATATTTTGCACACATGCAGCCGCCACATCCGCCCAAGCAGCCTTCACCATCTCCATAGCTGAGTACTGGGACACCCGAAGTGGCAGGTTGGCTGCGAGGTGGTCAACAGCTGTGAGCAAGCACTCCACAATGCGGTGCTTTTAATAGGCCTCAAACGGATTATGCCCAAGTCAACTGGTTGCACTTTTGACTCTGTATTGGGTGGCAGGAAGAGTAGTGCCTTCAGAGAGGCTTGTACGTGGTGCGTGGAGCATTTGTTGACTATGAGCAGCTTGCAGTTGCCTTGCTTGTGCATGTTGCTGTCAAACTCGCTCAGCCACTCTGCGAATAAATGACACGTCATCCACGCTTTAGCTTTGTGCCAGTAGCGTAGAGGCACATAGCCCCAAAAGCAGCGCAGCGTTTTTGATCTGCCAATTACGAACTGCGCACTCCGGTTGCTGCCATCCATGTTAGTGCACAGAAATACTGTGACGCGCACTTTACTGTGTTTCCCGCCAGAGCATGTGTCACTTTTCATGGCATGCATTTTTTCTGGCAGCATCTGATAGTAACGCAGTTTTGTCTGCATTATAAACATCTCGCTCCTGATGGTTAAAATGGCATTTCGATTTATTTCGAGCCATGTGGCAATGTCTTGGTCGCTTGCCAAGGCCTTCTGAACAACATGTAATTTGAAAACACTGTATCGTGGTTACCAGAACCTATGAATAAAACAGACGTCAAAAAATGAAGTGGAAATAAGAAAGAAGGTGATGATGAGCAGAAGGAAGAAGCCAGAAATAAGAACAAGAGGCACAAGGAAGGGACATGGATAAACAGAACGAAGATGTGATGTCTGCAAAAGAACGGGAGAAAATAAACAGAGTGGAAAAGAGGAAGAAGCATCAAGACGCGTCAGAGGTGACATGGCCCAACAGAGAAGAAGTAGTGTGGCCAGTGGAAGAGGAGTTGATATGTTACTAGGTAGGAGCCAGAGCGGTTGGAGGGAGCTGGAGGCTGGCAGCAGGGGACCTGGTCAACATGTCCCGGTTGAGTATAATGCGAGCTGTGCAGGGACTGCCAGGAGTGGCAAGGCTGACAATGTCGGCATCAGGAAGACATGACAGACAACATATAGCTACGCTCCGTAGTTTCAGGTGCGCATGCAGTACACCCGCATCAGCGACTCCACGTCGGCGTTGGCTCCACACAGGGCGGCGTCCCAGCTCAAGGCTGCAACAGAGACTTGGCTACATTGCCCGACACTGTGAGATGCGACAGTGTGGCGTCGGAAGCGCGCGTCGAGTTCAAGGGCATGCCTTTGCACTAGCTGGAAATATTTTGACTTTTTAGAGATTTCTTCTCTTACCTCGTTTGGCTGTATAGTGTGGTGTGTGTTTTCATAGTTAACTTCACATGCTGTTTCTTTTTCACAGAAGGTTGCTTAGTTTAGACTCATCACACAATGCCATGGCGTACCTTGAATCAGTGTAGCTGACCATTTCATGGGCAGAAGTTGTGAAAAATCAAACAGGAATGTGAAGCCTTTAGCTTTGGCCAGTCTCACTGGATCACTTATCGGAATGTCCTGAACATACGTGCTGACAAACCATTTTAGTAGCTCATCCTCCACTTCCACATAGATAGCTTTCTGTATGTTGAGTTGGCATCAGCACTAATGGTCTTGTCATTTACGATTGTTGATATGATCAACTTGTACATGTTGTACTTCTAACCAACTCGCTGTTGTTGGCACCTTGAGATAGCTTGGTCAGAATGGCTCGCTTGGTAGCAATGTCCAGCGCTTTTTGCTTCTGTTGATCTACATGCGTGGCAGGCTTCCCGTCTGCCATCCAGTCCACACGTGCACCAACAGCGAGCAAGATGTGCACGTGCGACAGACATGTGAGAAAGCGTGGAACTGCTTTGTGGCCGTTTCCGGCCAGAACAGGTTTAACTGTAGAAGAGACCATAGACGTGAGAATGGTGTGAAGACAACCTTGAAAGCTGATGCTTATGGGCGGCCAACACGTCGGAAAACGGTAGCTCAGGTAGCTCGCGCTCGAGGGGTCCACGAAACGTGCAACACACGCTTGAGAAGACCTGGGAAAACCGCCTGCGCATGAATAGGGGAGAGGTCACAGGCTTGCATTGCGGTGCCAGCTGTTTGCATTCAGAAAGTTTAGGGCCTGTTCTCTCTCAGTCTGCACTACGCCCCATGCGCCCGTCGCACACGTATGGAAAGGTGAAAACGGTTGTCACATAGAACGAATTGTGAATTATCGAATTTGGTGGGGCCACGCAAGCGTGTGCACTGGAATGACACTACATAGATCAAAGCAAGACCCAGACGATTGGGGACAAGTCGGCAGACGACGTTTGCAGTGTCGTATTAGTGCAACGTGACCAGCGATCAAAGAACGGGGGAGACCGGTCAGCCGACTGGTCTTCGAAAGGTGAGGACCGGTCTTTGAAAGATCGGTGCAGAGCTGATTGTGATTCTGCTCAAATTGTGCTATCCCCCATCAAGATGTTGCGGATTAAAACTTTTCCTACATTGGACTCCTTCCTTTCATCACCAGCGAATTTATGCATCAACCTCATCGCAGTCACCACATGTCAGTCATGTTCCTCGGGCTAAGAAGGCAAATCATTCCTCCCAAAGTCCATGCACTTTTTGGTTTCGTGGAGCCTTCCCAATGACACGGAAGAATAGGCAAAGTACTGAAATTTGACAAACGGTGCCAAGTTCTTCTTTACAATGATAGGCTGAAAATCAGCACTTGTCCTGTGGTGTTCATTTCTTCCGTTGTTGATGTTCCTGTTGTGCTGTTTTTCATCTGCTCGAATTATGAACCAACTAGCCCTCATCAAACTGTTACTGAAGCAAAAACACTGGCCTCGTCTGGGTGCTCGTAGCAGCAGGGGGGCGATGTATGTGACAGAAGATGGAGAGAAACAGTGGTAAACTGGAGGACACGGGTACGCGTTCCGTGCAGAGTGTTCACATCTGACAAACAGCTGTAGCAGTGCGGCCTTTTTTTTTTTCTCCTCCACTCACTGTTCATTCGTTCCGTGCACCTTCCTCTTCCACGGCAATTCGCTGCGCTCTTTTCGGGCAGTGCACTTCCTTTGTGAAGCATGCTCCCTACCTCAATTGTCTGCGGGATTTCCGGGCAGCTGCATATAACCAGGGCTGCACAATAAGTGGTATGTGTGTACATTAGGTTTTATGGGAGGGTAAACGGAGGTCAGAAAAAACCGAATTATAGCAGGTCCTCCACTATAAGCGGTCACATTATAAGTGGCCTCAGCTGTAAATGTTTTCTCATCCAAAGTAAATGTCTTGGGTGGGCTCTGCCATCTCTTACCTTTTTGCTTACTTAAGCGTTTCTTTTTCGAATTTTCATGCCAAACCTGCATATAATGAAATCCTCTTTATAATGAAGTTTTCCATGAATTTGTCAATTTCGGTATATCCAGGTACGTATCTCTAGCAGCACGACAACATCTCTAGCAACAGGCTCTGGCTGCCTGCCGCATGACAGTCGCAGTATAGCGATTTATTATTCGAAAGTTTCTTCTTGTATTGCATTTTATTTGTTTGATCCTTTCTTAAGGCGCTTCTTTTTCATTGGTCCAACATGACCACGCTCGCAGGTTGATGTTGTGGCGCTGCAGTGGCTGGTTCTTCCACCAAACCTCAAGGTAGGTGCCTGTGGCGTTGCGTGTCTAGGCCTCACCTTGGATTTTTTGTTCAGACAAGGAAGTGAGGTGATACATTGCACCTTAACTTTTGCTTTGGCTACGTTGCAATTTCTGTGAGAAGAATGTCTCCAATAAAAAAGTGAGGCAGCCTCCAGAATGTCTGCAGTTTTCTCAGTTTTACCTTGTGGCAAGTTTTCACTGAGGATGGCTCTCCTTGCAGCCCGACAAGAGGACGCGGCGCCCTGGTAGCACTGGGTGCCTTGGCCCACTGCCGTGTTTGGCTGAGAGTGCCCCTAGTGCGACCCCTGTGCTTGGTGGGGGGGAAGTGTACCTGGCAGGTGCAGAATCGCTGAACGAGAGCCCTGCAGAGCGGGAGCGCTTGGTCTTGCAGTGCCGCTGCATGGCTGCCAAGTGAGTCACTCGTCCTTTGGTAGACTTCCTCGATTAAAGGGCAACTCCAGCAATTTTTCGGTGTCCACTGATCTTAGTGAAATTTTCAATATGTATTCACCTCGGCACTGTAATAATATATTCCAAACCAGGCAGTTGCAAGTGATTTAGTTTTCCTGGAAACGAATTTTAAAAATTTTTTAGCGGATTCCCCTGCGGGCCACCCTGTTTTTTTGACGTCATCACCTTCAAATAATAGTTATGGTGCTAAAACAACGGGACACAGAAAAGACGAAACACACACTGCCTACCTGAGCCTGCAGGACCTCAAAAGCAAAACGGCGGTACTTCAGCGTTCAAATCATCGCTGTCAAGTTCAGAAAAGCTGGCATAACTCAATACATCGTCGGATGTGACCTCGCCACTTTGATTTTTCTCCATATTTCTGACGGCGGGAAGGCTGTGACGTCATCGCATACGCTGCAAGAAGCATCTACCCATTTCAGTTTTGGTTTGAACACGCCTTTCGGTCGGTTAGTTAAAATTATTGGCGCCTTTCTGAGCAAACTGAACCACCTTGGCTGCTACAGGACTATCAGTACTATTCGAAAACATTGATATCAGAACATGGTGAAAAAACCGCCGGAGTTGCCCTTTAAGCCAGAGCTGCTGAACTATGTTTGCTTTCTCATATTCGACATAGTGGAGCAGTATGCCACTGTAATGAGCCCTCTCTGGCATTTGAAACCATTGCGGCAGGTGGGGCAGTGTGCCTGCCTTGCACACCTTCCCGCCCCTTGCGCAAGTCGAGGCATAAAACACTGAGCAAGTGTGGCCACTTCTGCATGCTGCCAGTGCAACTGTGGAGTGCAGCAGTGCCCTTGTTGACCACATGGTCTGTCCCATTAGCTCCATTCTCGTTATCGTATTTGAAAGGATGGATAGGATGTGCTCGTGGCATGTTTTTGAGAGATTGTTGAAGGCATAGCTAAAGGCCTTTGCTGCCTCCGGGAAATCTTTGGATGTGACCACTGAAGGTTGGCCTTGTGAAAGCTCTCATGCAGCAGGCTAGGAGTACACATTTTCAGTCTATTTGATTCATTTCATGGGAACCGCTATGGCTTCTTCTGCTGCAACAGACTCTTATACAGTAGAACCTTGCTGATACGTTCCCAGTTGATAGGGTTTCCCGGTTCCAACGTTCGTGAACGCAAAAACGCGAACTTTTCTCATAGAGTAAAGCTTCTTTTTTACCGTTTAATACGTTCCCAGAAAATAAGATTATCCAGCACTAACGTTCGATTTATCGTCCAACTACGATCAATAGCCACATTTTCTGGCCTCTAAAGTCCATGTCCAAACGCGAAGTCGGGATGCTCGCACGATCGAGAGCACTAGCTGCCCACCGCGGTGGCTATGCCGCGTACTCGCCAGTGTGCTCTCTTCCGATACTAGCATATCACCTAGCTAGACGTAACACACCGCGTTCATCGGTATCGCCACTGACACTCACGATCAAGGCAGCTTTAACAGCACGCGTGTGGCAGATGTTGAAAGCACACATAGAGCGCACTTTTAATGGCCGATAACTGAGACACGCCACCATTTCTTACAGTCGCGCCGATTCGCGAGCGCAAACGACGTTTAGGTGGGTCGTCTCTCGTCTTTTCCCCCCATCGGGCACCGCAATCTTGATAACGTTTGAAAGGTGAAAGTTTTGACTGCCCGTTTCCGCTCACGTCACCTTCGATGACCATGCCCAAAAAGTGCAAAAAAAAAGTCTGGCACATTTAGATAGTTAGTGCACAAACACTGCCAGAGGAATTCTCCCAACACTGCTTCCAAAACATTGTCAAACCTGCCATTTCTGACTGCAAGCTACCAGTCTGTGAGATGACGGTCATTACTTAAAAACGAAATTAAGCAAGTGCAAAAGGCGATAACGCGTACCGAATACGGAGTGCATCCTTTGCTTTTTACAGAGAGCAAGCGGACGCAGTCTTTTGGAAGGTTATATCGCCAGTGATTAGATCGCGCAGGTGATCCCATCACGTCAAACCGAGCAAGTCGTCAACGCATTGCATGATGTAATCCTGTACTGAGTAGACGCGTGACAAGCGTAACCTTGCGCTGGCGGCAAGCGTACATTATGCGTGCTTCAGTCGGTTTTGTCGTCGCGCAAAAGCGCGGGTCGCGTTTGGCGTGTGATGCACTCACGCACCACTTGAACAGCTGTAAACCGCCGATAGATTGCACGTTCGGTTGTCAGTTGGTAAGTTGCGGTGGTGGCGTCGAGGAAGCGCAGGATAAAAAAAGTGGGAGGGGGGAAGAAGAGAGAGAGAGGGAGAAAAAAAAGAAGCAGCTTAACGTTTTGTAGCATCTAGAGACTGAGCTGCTAGACCTGATGGTCAACATGCATGCGGTGCGCTTGCCCGGCGACCTTGGCTTGGGCTGTGCGACGCACGTGATGTGTCCGTTCATGTGACCTGTTGATGCGAGGCTAGTACTCGTGGTGCGCACGACTTATCTAACAGAGTGCGTGTCGTTGAGCACAACCTGGTCCGTGCGTCCGTGCCGTGTATGGATGGCTGAGAAAATGAGGATGTGAACACGCACATTTTGTTACGTGTTAAATAATTTGCCTGAAGATGCAGAGCAGTTTAAACACTGAAGCAAGGGACAACACACGTGCGTTCCGTTCCAGACGCTGTCAGCCTGACGGCTAGTGCTCAGGGTCACTGCCGTCCGTGCCTTCGGGTGCGTTCCAACGCGTTTCAGTAGCTATATAAGCAGACGTTTATTGCTGTTTTGTGACGTTTTTTGTCCTGAATTACGTGAAATTGTGAAATACTTTAATATTTATGTCAGTGCATGCTTTTGTGGCGAAACTGTGCAATTTTATCGTGTGTTTGAACCATACGTTTTCCCGGATAATACGCTCAGTGTTGCGTTATTTTCAATAACGTATGAACGAGGTCCTACTGTACTTCTCTCACTCACTGACCCTCTCTTTCGAGAGCAAGCCACCCTGAAGTGGCAAGTTGCATGCATGTTCTTGCTGCTGTGTCAAAGCCATTCCATGACTTTGGTTTTCTTTTTCACCATGGTATGAGATGAATGCACGTTGTAAAGTCACAGCCATGTCTGCCAAAATCAAACAATGTTGAAATGGCAGTCATTGCGAGGTCCATTTTTGGGGTGGATTCTGTGCTGGACAAGAGCACAGCAAGAAGTGTTTCTGGCATGGTTTTAGTAGCTTCAGGGCAATTCACCAGGGACTAAAGGAGTACTGACACGATTTTTCGGCGGCTGAAAACGTACATTTTTCGCTTTCTAGCCATGTATTTTTAACGCCCTCCGCACATGGAAGCCAGGAAACATGGACAAAATGTTTTAGTTTGGTTTTAAAGTTTTCGTCGCCCAGCACTGCACGCCAACTCCAGTGCAATGGACGCTACGATGACGTATGAGCACAGTCTATAAAAACTGCCGAAATCGCTGTCACAGCCACTGGACGACCGTAAAATTGTCGTTGTTTGCGTGCCCCACGTGTAATTGATCACAGACGACAAAGTTGCAGCGACGCTATCACGAATTGCTGTCCCTACGTGACTCACACATTCGTCGGACTATGTTGATACGTCACTCGGAAACCGCCCCCTAGAAATCGAAACCAAAAGTGGGCTTTAAAGGGAACCGTATTGAAAATGTATTCATTGCCTTGCCAGGCACCATGATACTGTTTTTGGGGTTCTCCACGCCAGTGCTTTCATTTACAGCAATAATGCGAGAATGTCAAAAATTCGTGTCAGCACTCCTTAAGAGATGGGTGCTTGTTCATCAGTGCATGAGAGCTCAAAGCCCTCATATTGTGGGAGGAGGGTGCTTGCATGGGTGCGGCATTTCATCGGTATTTTACGACAGTCAGATCCAGCTATGACTATGCCAGTTTTTGGCAGCTGTAATAATGTGGGGCGACACCATGAATTTTGCATGTGCTCTAATAGACAAAAAGTTCGGCACCATGGGGCAGGCTATATCTGCAACTTTCAACGGCGTGTGCACTCCATAGCATGATTATAAACAATGCTAATCACCAACAGTGGTAATTTACAACTGCTGCGCATGTTCTGCTTCAATGAGTGAGTGGCACTGCACTGGGTGTAGCAAGGCCACTGCTACACACTGAATTAGCCCAAAAGTACTCATACAGTCGCACTTCTCGGAGCAACTTATTTGCCAGTGAAACTCACTGGGACATGGGCTTGTAGCACCCGGACACCTTGCTTCTGAGACTTTGGTCGGATTGCCTAACAATGTTGTTGTGTAATTGCAGGTCAAGTGACGAACATCAAAAGTAAGAAAACAAGCACTTAATAATAGCACTCAAGCGCTTAATAATAATTTCACCTGGAAGATGCTTGCCTTCGGTGGCTTTTTATTTCCAACTAAGCTCATGGTGTACTTGGATAGCCGCTCGATTTTGCGGTGTCTGCTTGCTCTCCAGTGCGTGCTACTGCATCCGTCATCTTAATCTTTTGCTCAAAGAAACTTTCCTTCATTTTTTTTTTGGAAGCTATTGTCGTGGTCTGGCACCAGTGATTGGTACATCAAATAATGTCTTGTCGCCATCACATGTGCTTGTGCTCAGCTTGGTCAAAGGCCTCCAGTGTTACCAGCCGCTATTGAGACTTGTTTTGGTTTAAGCGTGCAGGCACTGCTGTGCTAAATGTGTCACTCCCGAGATGAAGCCTGTTGTCAGACCACGGTGACACAGCAAAAATATACATCCTGTTTGAAAAGATTGCCACTAGTTTTGTCCATTGTAGCCGGTAGTCCGTTGATGCTATAAAAGTGGACTTTGATGCATAGGTAATATACATGGACCAAACTTGGGTTCAAATATTGTCCTTTATATGGCCTGAGCTGCAAACGTAAAAGATTTGCTGTGGCCCTTTCTGTACCTGTACCCTTCTTCTAAATATGTCTCTTGTTGAGTGTCTGCTTCCACCCTCACTTGTCATGTGTGGCTTTTTTGTGCAGTAATTGCGTGGCCATTTTCCGAAAACGTCAAGAGGGTGTTGTGACCCCTTGTTATACGTATGATGATTTGAGACAGTTTGCAGGACGTGACCTGGCATAGTAGAGACAGTGGCCACCACTTCTTACGTGTACATGGGTTGGCCACTGTGATCAGTTAACTTCTAAAGAGCGTCCATGTGTCACAAGAGTCAGTTTAGCAATGTACAGTGAGTTTGCAGCTAGAAGGAAGGAGAGGATCATGCTTCACTTTCCGTACACTTTTGCTGTTCACCTCTTTCGTCTTAGCTAGTTATGATTACGTAGCCTTTAAAGGAGTGCGGCTATTGTTGCGAACATGTTAGACATAGCAGCCTTTGTCAATGCAGGCTGCTTGGCTTGCTGTCAGGTTTTGTGACTCGCCCAATGCCTGGCCTGGAGGTGCCGCCTGTGGAGAGTCCAATGGAGAGCTTTGCGCGGCTCATGCTCTTCCACCTGGCATCCAAGAGTGCCCTGCAGCGCATGATGACTGCTGCCGTCATGGCCCACTGGGTCAGCCTACACTCGGTCAGTGCGCTAGCCGTCCTGTCTTGCACCAGCCACTTGGATTGCATTGAATTGTACCAAAGCACTGTTTTGAACTAGTCTAAATTAGTAACAAGTCATGCGGTCAAGTCATTGTGTAGATTTTCATTTTAGTTTTAGAAATACATTTTAGTACTACACTGTGTCGCCCGTAGCTAAATCTGCATCGATTAACCACTCATACTTTACATTTAATCCTCAAAAGTTATCTCGTATACACAGAACCGGCATAGACGTACAGGACAGAGCAAACAAGTAAAGCTGTGTGAACAGCAGAACTTTGGGTGCAAAGCAAATTTGAATATTAACCTTGACGTGCTCATTGAATTGAATATCTTTGAAATAACCTTCGAATATATTTAATTAATACCGTGTCAAATTGCAGAGAAATGTGTTGTAAATAAGGGCCAAAGAGAAACCAGTTTATTGCATGACTAGTATACTCCCACAGTACATGGTATTGTGGGGGCAATTAGAAAAATAAGCGGCCCTGGCCCGTGCTGCAAGTATGACCAGCTTTCAGTGAATCGCAAAAATAAATGAAGATGGCTATTGCCAAATTGTTTTTTGATTAAATAATAAATAGAAATAATACAAAATAAAATACGAAAAAAAAGGGGGGTGAAGGCCAACACTGGCACCAACACTGTAGGGTGGGCCTGGTGGCAGCGGTGTTGATTCTTCCTCTTCTTCTTGTCGGAGCTGATAACGCTGGATTCTCCCTCCATTAGTATCAGAGTTCTCGTCGATGGTGTCTTCTTCTTGACGTGTCTTCTAGCATGGTTTTTCCTATGTTCGTTGTTGATTTAACTTCTTTTTACTTCCTTTTTATTTTCACTCTTTCCTTGCCAACGGCAGGATGGCACGAGCTGTGCGGAGAGGCCAGAGACGGAAGAGCGCTGCTCGGGGTGTTTGGTGATATTTTGGAGGGGGAAGTGGAAAGACGAGAAGTGTGGTAGAGAAAATGAGTTGACTGCATTGGCTGCAGTGTTCGCATGATGGAGCTTGTAAACAGTCATCCGAGTTTCCAGTAGCAGTTGCTACTAGTACTGCTGTTCTACAGCGTAAGCTGTTACGAGATCACAACAATGGATGTTTTTGATGCCATAGTTGTCCTTCGCCACTGTCCATAACCACTATTGCGCTAATTTTAGAAAATAAAATAACCAGGACCGAGGAGGATTCGAACCCACGTCCCTCTGCGTGGCAGTCGAGCATTCTACCACGAAGCTACGCCTGTGCTTGAAAAGTCATCGTTAAAGGACTTGAACAGGTATAACGTCTGCCGAGGAATCGGATTAACAAATGCTATGTTATGTGGCATAATAGTAATACGCCACTATACATCGTGGAAAGTGGATTGCATAACGAGTGCGAGGAATCATTCGAAAGAACACTAGAGCTGCATGCATTGTAGCTCTGCACCTATTACAGAAGCATCATCATCATTATAAAACAATCTTCTTCAACTTTTCCGTCATCATTATTACGAAAGCCCCGCCTCGTGAAGCAGTTTTGTCGTATCGTGCAATGTGTCACGCGACAGGCCATGTGCGCAGCCCCGACAGCAACCTGACCTGGCTCTTCGATATACCTCATGGCCTGGTCACTTGGCCAGATCGCCGAGCATTTACAATAGCCTCTAAGAAGGTTGCTCCTCCAGCTTACGTGGTCACTGCCCTGCGATTCCATGCAGGCCTGGGTTTTTTTCCCTAAGGTTACTGTATAGCCTCCCACAGGGAGGCGGGGTTGCATGTCTCTTTTCCATTAGCCACTTCCAACCATGCAGTTCACCATGGTTGAGCGTTGGGCTAGTCGGTGCAACATCCTCCTTATTTTTACTGCGCCAACGGCACATGGACACCATATGATGACACACACAGTGCTGACTAACAACTGTTTTTATTTCCCAGCACACAGAGATATATATGCACATTTTACAAGGAAATAGGAAAAACCGTGCAGAGGAGGCACGCATGTGTTCAGCGGAAGGCAACCGTTGATATCACAAATTTTGTGATAAGAATTCACACTCTTTGACCGATAGAGCTATTGAGGCAGTACTAACACACATGTCAAGCAGAAGTGCAGAACAAATCATCAGGACGAATTCGTCACATGTAGTGATAAAGTGGTGTATACCGCTCTTGTGTAACAAGGATTACGTCAGGCCATCCGACAGAAGTATGAACGACCGCCTGAAAGAACACACATACAATGTAGAAAGTGCTGTCAGAGGACATCTGGGGATTCATTGTACGGACTGTGGTTGCCGGCCTCTTTATGATCGGACGTGCGTACTCGCTAGAAACAAAAATAAGATGGCATGTGAAACAATGGAAGTACACAAGAAATCATGAAACGCGATGACAAACACAGAGTGTACTTTCGAGGGTGGTTATCCTGTTGTTGCATGGCACTCCTGGAAAGAAACAAGTCATGAATTCATCAGCTACTGAGAAGCATAAGGTGTGAAGGCACGAGTTTCCAAAATTAAACACAGCAATTCATTAAACTGTTGTTTGTTGTGCATAAAGGGAATCATACCTCATAAAGGTTGTTGCAGTGAACACCTGTGTTATTGGTGAAGTGCTGCATATGGGTTGGTCCCAGAAGGCGGTCGCAGGAGCGATCGGGTGTATTTAACGAGGAAAAGAGAAAGGAGGGAGAGGTGAGAGCTTAGCGCTAACTTGGGTCGCAGACGCAGCAAGGTGGTCAGAGGTCGAGCTTGGCACTGCCTCTGACGAGTTATGATGAGGTTCGGAAGTTTGGTGCTTGTTCACGTTTGAGTGCAAACGTTAAGGGCTCGGAACAAACCGCTTGGTGTGGTTTGAGCCCAGTTGTGTTGTGATGTCTGCTGGCAGTACTGGCCACCCCGGCCAAGTTTTGTGAATGGTGTACAGTTTAAATGAACCTGCCTGTTTTGCTGTGAGAACATCTTGGCCCAGACTCCGTCCTTCAAAGTGTCGCCGCGGTCATAGGAACCACATCGAGAGAGAAGACCAATTCCCAGAATTAACTTCTAACCTGTGATAAGAGTGCCAGAAACTTAAGCCCGTGCACACAGCCAAGTGAAAGCTACGACGACCACGTAGCTCCTTTTGTGGTGCGCACAACATGACGTTGAGACAGGGTGCAGGCTCCACCGACAGTAACGCCTCCTGGTGCCAGACGCTGGATTGCTTCGGAGAAGCCATGGACCTTTTGGATGCTCTTTGATGTGGCTCTGCAAATCTTGTTCCGCAAATTATTCTAAAGAACAGGGGTGTGCCAAATATAGCCATATAACAATAGTTTAATGCCATAAAGTAATGTGTATCCTTTCCAGTACCGAAGAACAAGTCTGGTTTGTCTTGATTTGACAGATTAGCAAGGGTCGAATCAATGAGCTTTTGTGTAGCCGGAAGATATTGCCCACAGAAAGCTAGCCGAGTGGCCAAGGCTTCGGTAGCTACAGTAGGATAAGTGACGCTCATTCTCCTTGTCGATTTAGTTAAATTTTTGTTCGCTGAGTTTTATTGTACTGTACTGACATGGGGGGTGAAGCTCGTTCGAGTGCTTCGTTATTGCACGACTTTGTACTTGGGGGTCCTTTGCATGCAACTAGTTGTGGGGTTGAACTCTGCTTGTCCAGGACCACCTGTGCCCACCATTGGTGCGTGACCGGGTGTTGGAGTGCCTTGGCGAGACACTGTACTTTGACGAGATGGCCAGCAGCTTCACTCGCCTGCAGCAGGACGCGCGGGACTTCATTGCTCTCCTGCGACACTTCCAGCTGCCCCTGGGGTCTGCATTCCCTGCAAGGTGAGATTGCCGAGATGCTATGTAGTGGCATCACCTGTTTGCGCAACAAATAGCCTACTTGCACAGCTATTAATCACACTGCCAAAAGGCGAGTCCTTTTACAGTTTGCTACATTTTTTTGTAATTCTGCTCCAGAACTGCATCAAACATGTGGTTTCACATTTCTAACACAAATCCGATCTCTTGGGTGCACCCATCTCCACTTCATGATAGCAATAAGGTCAAACTTCACGCTGGACAGATGGACAGATGGATTTACGTGGTCGCTGCTAAGGCATGGAAGTGGACAAATGGACAGGGTGCATGCGGTTCACGTAAAAACATTCTGCCAGCGTGCCTTGCACAGTCGGCCTAGTTCCATATTTCACACCATTTGTGTCGTGTGTCAGCGTCCAGTTTTATGACGAGCAATGCGTAGACGTAGAAGTGGTGGTTCTTATGCAGAGGCCTCTCACCTGTCTTGCTAGCGATTGCTCGGGAAACAGGTGCCAACAGGGTCCACGTCTTGCAAACCAGTTGGTGAGGAGAAAAAAGACTTCACTACTTGCTTATCACGAACTCAAGAGAACCTAATCCAGATTTCGTGAAAGAGCGACGGCACACTCCGAGCAAAGGAAGAGGAACAGGCATTTATCGTATATGAAATGTTGTTTTCTGTGATTTCAGTACTGCAGCAACAAGCTTGTAAAAGCCCCTTCTAATTTAATTTTATTATTATCTTATTATTCTTTTTGTTTTGCTGCTCGCATTTGCCGCTGCACCGCTTCCAGCTTTATGAAATGACGTTAAAAGGTATTGACAGTTGAACCGATGCACAGGGGTGACAAGCATTCACACCGCCTTCCGGATCTTGCCCATTCTTCAGACGTTGCACCTGATATTGTGACAGAGAAAAGACCAAAGCACTTCTCTTTTTGTGGCGTGCCAAGGTTTTCAATCTTGTGCGTCCATGAAGTAAATTGGAGAGCGAGTTGTTCGGTGCAGATTATGTTGGCATCACCCCTTGGTCTTGGCAACTATCGAGATTTGGATGACAAGGTGCGGCAGTAGAATGTTGCTCCTCACTTGGCGTTGGAGCTGCGTTTCTTTTGGCTTTACGTGTTGCATGCACTGCTCAGTTATGTGCAGTGGTCTGTAACTATGTGCATGCATGTTTCACATTAGGGAGTGCGCTGTAATCATCGGCCAGCTTTATTTCATAGCGTCCTACCATACAAACACTTTTGGTGATTAGGCTTTGCATAATAGGTCAAATATTAATTTAACGAAGGTTCATTTGATGAAGTCAGTTGCCCATTTTCCCAACCTTAATACACTGAGGTACAGTGAAACCCTTTATAACAAACTTGAAAGTGCCGTGGAATCTGGTCGTTATATCACTATGCCTTGGTACAGGTCAAGAAAAAAGCGGCATCGCCTCGTCAAAGGACCCCCCCCCCTCCAGCCAATGGTGCTGCTTTGTCAGCGTGATGTCTCAGAAGGCCTCCTCCGCTCCGTGCTTCGATTTCTTTCTCGAGCACGGCACAGAGGCGGTCTCCTGTGACATCACCTTGACAGAGCGGCACCATTGGCTGGAGGGGGGGGGTCCTTTGACGAGACGATGCCGCTTTTTTTCTTGACTTGTGTACCGGAGTATAGCAGATTGTATAGGGACATGCCCTCCAAAATTTGTGAAAATAGCTGCCAAAAGTAGTTCTTTTTCTTCACCCAGTTTTATCACAAAGCACTAACTACCCTTCCGGTAAAAAGTTAAGCCTTTTCATTACGTGAAGCAATGGCCGGTGCATGCTTATGAGTGGACTAAACTGCCTTTGCAATGAGTGATACCTGCTGTTTCCGAGAGAGGGCATACCCATGTAGTAGACGGAGGGGGGGGAAACACCCGCTCGTTTTGAAAACACCACCCGTGTAGTGGCTTTTTTTTCTTTTGCTATGTATTAGCCGCGCCAGGCTAAGCGCGCTGGTAGATATGTCACTGTGACCAGAAAGCACGGTGTTTGAAAGGTTGGACATCTTCACGATTCTGCATCAGTAACTGCTCAAACGATTGTCAACCAGCTGCGATCTCTAAATAGTAGCACATAACCACTGAGCCTTTGTACAGCATGCCCTCACAGACTCAGATTGTGAAAAGATTGACAGCGATAGGAGCACTTGAGCGGCAGTGAGAGTGAAGGGGCGTATTGAACATTTATGGCTTCTTGCGCGTGCTTCAACACACAGACATCTAGTCTCAGGAGAGCTATCTGTGATTACTCGCATCTAAAGGGCACTTTTTTTTCTGACGAAATAAGCCCACAAATTGACTGCACATAAGCATTGAGTATAAGACCACAACCATGGTCACGGTTTTGGCATCAGTCCGCCATCCTTGTTGCTGCCTGGTCTATTAAATGTTGGAACTCTAATAGAACTACTGGAAGATTGCCATCGCAAAATGGCAGCAGATGATCTTCTGGTTCACGTTTGTCCGTTTAGTGCTCCCCTGTGGCCGTGTGTGCCATATCTGCTCCAAACGAAGTACAAATGGTGATTTGCTGCCTGTGTTAAAACAATCTTTAAAGAAAATTTTCTTGTGCTTTGAAGGTAGCAGCATCGCGTCTCACCGCGCCCAACTTGGTTTCATGGATGAAAGTGGGAACATAACCGGACATCAAGTAAAAGCTTGAGGTCTTAATCACCTCTTTATTAATCAAAATTTTCAAGGTAACCGCACTTAAGTGGCATGCAATCAAGGCAACCCGCATGTGCTGCCCTCGTTTTTTTTCCCCACCACTTCGTATGCGGCTCACATGCACCATATATTTATTGCGATTGTGTCTGAAAGGTTCGTTGTGAAAGTATTCACTGTATCTGGACACAGTTTTCATGGGTGGCATAGAAAAATATCAAGTGCACTGAATTATGGTCATTATAACCTATAGATCATTATACCTGGGATTGTGCTGGGATTATAACTGGGATCGGTATACCTGGGTTTGACTGTATAACTAGTCATTTGGGCCAGGATCTCATGTTTTGCAGTTACGCTTAACAAATACATTTTAGATCATATGAACTCTTTTGTTTCCTAAAGGTATCATCCTTATTCTCCTTTCTTGCTTCTTATGAACGGAAGTTTCCACTAGACAGTGAGCCTGTGGCTGCTACAAAAGCCTGCTCCAACGTGCCATTTTTTCCACTCCAAGAGCTGCTCCAAAATGGCTTCAGCCAGTCATCATCATTTACCATTTATGTGCCCTTAAGGGGGGACGTGGCAATGAAAACTATCTCTGTTATTTATGGGTATAAACTGATAAAATTTGGCACAATGATGTAGTTTGTTATGGTGATATCTTAAATGAAACTGGTTTTAAGCTATGCATTATTATAGTTTTTGAGTTACACCACTTTATAGACCCTTACAGTCACCCCCTAATTAATCAGTTAATTAGACAAAATTTTAGTACCATTTTTACTTAAGCATATTCACTAAGGCCCGACTGTGTGCTGTAAAGCTGTTCGTTGATTTTTTTATGTCCAAATAAGTACAGAAAAACTTTTTGAAATGTCCTCTACATATTCTCTTACTAACAACTTTTGCAAAAATACAATTATAAAAGTTTATGTGAGGTTCAGATATAAATGAATAGCTTTACGGCACTCATCAATGTTTCAGGATCTAAGTGAAAAAACAGAATGAACTTAGCTTCATTAGTTATCAAATGGCACTGGGATGACTGACAGCAACTGCTCAAAAAAAAAAAATCACAGCATATCCACGGGGGAATGATGATGAGTGGGCGAAGCTCTGGAGTGAATCATCGGTAAACCGTGAGGCCACAGCGTCTTACACCAGCTTCTTACACGCGCCGTAACGCGCTAGCACAAATGCATCATCATCATCATCATCTTCGTTAGAAACAGGCAGTCTTTCGTCAATGTTGGGTATTTAGTGTCATCGTGGTGCATGTTTCCATGTGCGCTTCGTGGCGTAGTGCATGGCTTCAGGAAAGAGGTAGCTGATGATGATGATGATGCGTTTGTCCAGGTAGTAGCCTGGACACACAACGCCATCTATTGAGCCATTCATAAACTAAACTAGAGGTGGCTACATACATACATACAGAGGAGGGACAGACCCACACCCTAAGGAGCTTCGCCCCTAAAATGGAAACTGAGAAAACATAGCACAAAGTTTTATTTCATGAAAACAGTTAAATATTAACTTTGAGCAGGTAACCTTCTGCTCGCTCTTGCTGGTTTTATTTTTTGTTGGAGAAACACTGTGCTGTGGCTATCCTCAGGTTCAATCTCTCCTTTTTACAGTGACGACAAGATGGTGGCACCTTTGGAAGCCCAATTTCCTTGCAGTTTTGGATGACAGCACATAGATAAAGTGACATTTTCTCGACTACTACTGCGTATTTCATTATAATATTCTACTACAACGTAAAAGAAGGTCTGAGGGATCATGAAAAAAAATTAATCGAAAAATGGAAAATTTTGACCAAATTGAGCATTCCCATTGCCACGTCCCCCCTTAAAGACCCTTGACAAGGCATTACCTAAAAAGGAGGGGAGGGGGGATATGCAGAGTTGAAGTGGCATGCTTTTAAATAACGAAATGGAAGGGGTCAAGGGCTCATTCTTTCTTTGTTAGAAACAACCTGATGAGCAAACAGACCAAGCTGTTTGCTCATTAAGATGCTTTTAAATAGTGCTTCATAACAATGAGCCAAGGACGTCACAAGTGCACAGCATACAAAAGTGAAGATTCTGGCGACCATGTTGGCCACTAAAATAATTCTGTAGTCATGAGCATTATGAGAAAGATAACAAAGGTAAAAAACAAAAAATGTGTTTGATCCCTCTGTCATAAGAATTGCTTTACAGCATAGACCGCTTATAACATAAGTCGTCGGAATCATGCATACTTGCACTGTAAGTGGTACTGCACTATGCCCTAAACAACATCTTTCAAAGTCTGTACTTGCGTAAAAACCGTCAAGCACGTAGCAGTGCGTGTTAGACATTCAAAATGCGTGACCAAGCCGCTTTCACCCGCTTAAAACAAAAAAAGGACATTTTCAAGATTTAAGTCCGCGGCCACGCCGTGCAAAAAAAGAAAGAAACAAAAAAATTACAGCATATGCACGGAGTGAATGATGATGAGTGGGCGAAGCTAGGGAGGTTCATCGTAGATTGTGCCGAGTTCCGGATTAATTTAATTAACGCACATGCTACGAATCCTCATGGTTCAACTATGCACAAGTGAAATCTCCCACCGGCAATTCATTGCAAGTCGAGATCCAGTGCATATATATATATATATATATATGGGTTGCCGGTGAACGTTTCTCCAACGCGAGCAGTCGGTATTTCTCAATCAAGAAACTCGCTAGGAGATGCTGCCTGCGCCAATGTTGTCTCTCGCGGGTGAGGGCGCGTTCTCCTTCTTTGCGAGCTGGTAGAGCGTTCCTCTAAGAAAGAGCGTTTCCATAGCCAACACGCGCCTTTCGCTCTCTCTCTGTCTCTCTCTCTCTCTCACAAGACAGCAGAGGCACACGCCGGGAGAGAGAGAGAGAGAGGCACGCGCCAGGAGGCACGCGGGTTACGCCTGACGCCTGACGCATGACAAGGTTAGACTAAGAGGAGCTTCGCCCCTAAAAGGGCTGTACATAAGTTTCATGGATTACCGCAAAAAGCGCATTGACCCTCGTCGACCGCACTCCGTGGAGTACGGCTACAGTAGTACGCCACATTGTGCCGTGCTCGCTCGTCATCCGTGCTGCTAAGTTCACCTCATCAACGACGCCTACTATCTGCCCCGCGTGTGGAGCCTACCCTCAGTGGCGCTCGCCTGCGTACGACCACACAATGCACCGCAGCGCCGTGCTCGCACCTGCCTTGCGCGCCGTAATTGTGCACGCGTACTTCCTCAGACCATTACCTTCATCTCTACCGTATTTATAAACGTGTGCGACGTCTCCTGTTGCCTGCTTACTTTCGCATGTTGCCACGAGTGAGCTTCACTCGGCCGGCTGCCGTGTGTGTCCCATCGGCGCCACGGAGTCTCTCGCTGACAACAGCCACAGCTCTGCCTTCACATGCTCACTGCCAAGCAGCTTCGAGCGAAAGAGCAGCTCATTTAATCAGGGTGGATTGTCTAGCGGGGAAGAAAAAGCAACGCGAGAATACTAGACCTCCGAGATTTGGTGGAGGTCTCGGAGGCCACCTTAGCTTATCGCGGGCTCCGGAGTCATGCCAACGCCCACCGTGCGTGCCGTACGTGGCATCTTGCACTGTGCCGAAGGACTTGCTGTCGTTGCAGAGTCGCTATACAAAATTTAGTACATTGTTTACCTCGCACTTGCTACAGGCGCCGTGCGCGAGAAACCACTGGGCGAAAACGTCACGATTTCTTGCGGGAGCACGTCACGAGGGGCTCATTGCTATGCACGTGCTGTGCCGTGACTTCAGGCTACAGTAGGATCCGAAACCAGCTTTTAAAGGCGTGCTGTGAATAAATTTTCACGGCGCGCGCATGCTTACCAGTACGTTTTCTGGGCTCTGGAGTGCTTGGCCTTTCATTTCATTCAAAAACACGCCAACTGAAAATTTTCGTGGCAGTACTCCTTTAAAATTTTCGCACCCAGATGGCAAATATTGCAGTTAAGAGCAATAATGGATATAATGAAGCAGTTTAGTGTCTCCCTTCTACTTCGTTATAACGAGGTTCGAGTTATATACATAGGTCTTTAGATTTTGTTTTGTGTAACAGCTTTACATGTAAGTGCATGCGCAATCACAGTTCCTGATGGGCGGTTTTTTTTCTATGAATAAACTCGGTTGCAAGTGAGCATCTTTCCTATCTACAGCTGTTCTGCAATTTTTGAGTGCTCACCTCTTGCAAGCATGTTAAACTCAACACTTCACTCTATGGTGTTTTTACGGTGTCTATAAGCTCTTGTTTAACATTAGGATTATTACCATAATTGTTATTGACAGCTTGCAGTCGATCAGATAAAGTGTTACACCAACATCTTTCTTGTACTGCAGGGGGAGCAGGTCACCAATTTATAGATGAGCTTATTTCAAAAGAAACTCAATGCTGCAGCGATGGCAGTGCCCACATTCAATGCGCAAAAAGAAGAAAGGAAATTACTCTTCGTTGCAAAGGAATGCTACAGGATGTGTCACAAGTGTAAATAAGAAATCAGATAAGCAAACCTACGTAGGTTTTTCTTTAGTTTTGGAGTTTGATACACATCATCGAGGATGATGTCACCGGTCATTTTTTTGCTAACTTTCAGGGCCACACTAAAGGTACTACTCTTTTTGAGGAGGTACAAGAATGCTAGTTTTTGTTAACACGAGAAATAATGTCTTTTTTTCACCACAACTCAGAAAAAAATTTTGGGAGCTGTAGACAGTGCCTTTAATGTGTAAATTCGTTTTGATAAGTGTGAGAGCTTTTAATATCATAGCATAGGACATCATTTAATCAAGCCCATTTCTTACTTTTTTTGTTTGTTCAATTGCTTCTTTGTTGTTCAACTAGTTCACCTTTCCTTCCATATGTGTCATACAAAGAGGCCCCAGTTCAGTCTCTTACTCTGAGAGCTCCTCCTCTATATTGTTTTGTAGTAACATTATGTATAGACATTGAACTTGTAGACATGCACCAAGCCTGTGCTGTTCTATATACTACTGTTGCCTTGGTGGCATAGGGACTGCATCATTAGTAGCTGGCACTTGTTTTCTTTACTTGGTCCATGTTTTACACCATTAGTATTTCATTTTACGTGGTGAACACATCAGTTGGGTGTACCAGCAAGTGTGTCAAATGTGCAGTCTGTGAATGAGCATTCTGTTCTGCCTTGTTCAGTGTGGTGCTGACAGTGGACCAAGTCATAGAGCTTGTTACAACAGTGTTCCAGGGACTGGTGCAGGAGGTACGCGTCAAGCCCAAGGTGCTCGAGGTAAGCATTCTCGTGCGCCGTTTCTCATCACAACTGCCCATGGCACTTGCTTCGTGTCTTGATGTTGGACATTTGGGTAAAACAGTAAATCGGTTGGCACTTACTATTGCTTAAGAATTGTATTGGCATTGTCCACCAGCATTTCGTAGGTAAAGGCAAGGCTTTTGCCTAGCTTTTTGAAGATACTTAAGATTATTTGCACTGCATTGGTGTGTGTCAGGTTACGGTTAGTTCCTAATATAATGAGAAAATCATCATCATACCTAAAAATTCTCAGGGCTAAGCCGGCTGTCAAAAGACGATGCTAAGGCACGGTCAGTGGAGGATAAAAAGATATTGCATAGCACTGGGGCAACACAAGATCCTATGCAAATCCCCTTTTTTGGGCATACCTACCAGTTTCAAAAGAAACTACTGTGGAGCAATGGTAGAACTCAAGGAGTGACCAAAAACTCTCCACACTAATTCCCACTGAATTCTGAACTGTGGATAAGCAGGCAAAACATTTATGATTAAATTATGCAATAATGCACCGCACTTTGCCAAATTTATTTGTGCCCTAAAGTGCAGTGGAAATGCTAGTGTGAAACCCCCTGCCACCTCTCTTGTTTGGCTGCTGCTGCAGTGTACACAGATCCGCCATGAGCGCTTGTACGGCCGTAGGGGGCACGCGCGTGCTTGAGAAAGGTCTACTGGGTGTGTTGGTGCAACATAACAATTTTTAACAGCGCAAAAGACATGAGGGGTGTAATGCCAGGGCTCTCAACACCAACCTTCATTGCTCCGGCAAAGTATTCAAGCTGGTAGAACGTCTGATGCAATCCACGGCAACTCTTGCGGTGCGCCTGACGCAACCGACGGCAATTCCTCACGCACCGCGCGGCAAGTCCTCTCACCCACGGGTCGGATTCCGGCCAGCAACCAACGGCGGTTCCTGATTGGAGGCTTCGACCTACTGGCTGATGCAAGGGGTCAAAAGGGGCTATAAAAGAAGCAAGCCGCGGAGTGACGAGAGAGAGCGACTGAAGAAATCCCGGGTCGTCATCGCACCTCAGTGCGAGCCCAATAAGCTGTCGGCCCCAGTGCCGAAAATGTAACGCCTCTGTTTATTCTGTATATAAAGTTACCTTAACTCACCGTCTCCTTGTCCGCTTCGACTATCAGCTCTGCGCAGATGCAGCCGCAAGCTGAGACACCCGTTACCCAACAGGAGACAGAAGAGAGAACACAGTGCTGAAAAGGGCCCTGTGTCCCCTCGTGTCTTTTGCACAGTGAAGAAATTGTAATCTTACTGTGAGTGAGGAACTGACACATGTACTCGTTTTCTCTCATGGGGATTTTGTTTTGGGTGTGCATGGGAAACCTGTTACTGCTTGGCACTGCTCTAGAAATGGCGTGATCTCCATTGCCAATTGTTCTGCCTACTTTGCAGGGATGACGTGTGTTGTAGATTCCATACGTGCTTAAAGGGCAACTCCGGCGATATTTTAGTGTCTACTGATCTTAATGAAATTTTCAGTATGTATTCTCCTCGGCACTGTAATAATATATGCCAAACCAGGTAGTTTCAAGTCATTTAGCATTCCTGGAAACGAATTTTAAAATTTTTTAGCGGATTCCCCTGCGGGCCACCCCGTGTTTTTGACGTCATCACCTTCAATGCTGCCTACCCGAGCCTGCGGGACATCAAAAGCAAAACGGCGGTACTTCAGCGTTCAAATCGTCGCTGTCAAGTTCAGAAAAGCTGGCATAACCCAATACATTGTCGGATGACCTCACCACTGTCATTTTTCTCCATATTTCTGACGGCGGGAAGGCTGTGACGTCATCGCATACTCTGGAAGAAGCGTCTACCTGTTTCGGTTTCGGTTTGAACACGCCTTTCGGTCGGTTATTTTAAAATTATTGGTGTGTTTCTGAGCAAACTGAACCACCCTGGGATGCTACAGGAATATCAGTACTATCCGAAAACATTGATATCAGAACGTGGTGAACAAACTGCCGGAGTTGCCCTTTAAGTGATAACCCTAGAATGTGTTAGTACGCTTCTATAAAAGCCGTCACATGTTGCCGATAATTACTTTTATTGGTGACTAATGATCATGCTCGCCGCCTCCACGGTGCCATGACAGTTGCTACCCTTGCTGGGCGCAGGCTTTTGCAATAAATAGCTGGGCCCTTAGATGACTTCTGCTCTGACTACTTGACAATATTGATACGATACGGCGCACACTGAAGTAGAGGAGGACGACGTTAGCTCGAACCGTGATCAGTTCGGTCCCTAGGCCTCTCGCATTCCCCATCTGTAAATAAATGCATCTAACCGTAACAATATATTGTGGCTAGCGTAAACATGGCTTTGAGATGTGGGCTGCTGACAGACGTGCCGTGGTGTATGCAGAACCTGGAGGAGAAACGCAAGTGCCTGCTGCGTACCGCTCAACAAATACAGAAAGACCAGGTCTCATTAACCACTAGGTGAGCCTCTATTGCATGTTTTCTGTTTTTTTTTTCACTCCTCTCCAGCTTCAAGGCACACAGAGCTATTTGGTCATTGTAGGGGTCAAAATGTCTGACAGAGGCAGTGGAATCTTCCACTTCATTTATATAGTGCAGTGAAAAAGCAGGTCTGTGGCTCCAGTGGTGTTACAGTCCAAACTTTTATTTCTCGCTTTGACTAGAATTTGAGGTTAACGCACCATTTTTTTCTTATTCAGGATCAACTAATTGAAAAGTGCCACAACCTCCCCCCACCCGAAAAAAAAAAAGAAAAAAAAATCACCTGACATTCCTGGCTATGGCCCTGTGTCTGCATGTGAACATTGTTTTGTAATTGGGGAAACAAATCTTTACTTATTTTGGGTGCATTGTTTAAGAAATGCGTAGTGCTGTTACGTGTTTGTCGTTATTGCTAAGGCAGACACCATGCTGTGATATTAAACGAAAGGTGCAGGGCGAGCATCCAAGGCACAAATGCAGCACAGCCATTCTCAGCCTCTTTTTTGTGTTTCATGCACAAATTTATGCTTTCTGGCAATGCACTGGGATGACTGCTCAAGTGATAGTTTGCTTCCTAGAAGCAGAAAGTTTCCCTACTTCAAAGACACAAATTGCTGCTCCAAAACCCCAAAAGCCACTTCCATCGCTGAAATCAGCTTTTCCTCGAGAGCCTCTTCCATTCTGCCAACTTCCTAATACGAGCCCTAAACTGGGGGAAGAGAAAAAGAAGAAAAGAAAGAGAAAATTAACAAAAGGTAGTGGTTCCAAAGCTGGTGGCTTTAAATAGTGTCCACTGAACTGTGGTGTCCTACAGCTTTGGTTTTCAATATGTCCGTCCTGCTGCAGAATTATTCTGTAGGAGTCAACCTCATTGTTGTACTCCACTGTGGTGGTCTGTGGAAGAATGCAGCAATGTGTGGTTTAGGGCTACTGGCCTCACTTGGCGTTTCCGTGGTGGTGGTAGCAACTTTATTTGGCAAGTCCGGCAAATTTGTGGCCTGGGCCTAGGCTGCCCCTGAGGAGGTCCGGAGACCCCGTCTTCTCACTGCCTCACGGGCTTGCTGGATGGCCCATAACTGGTCTTGTAGGTTTGAGTTGTGCAGTACGGCGCGGCCTTCCACCGTGCCGCAGCTTCATCTGAGGAGACTGCATTTTCTCTGCCAATAACTTCATATTCGCAAAGAATGTGCTTAAGGGATGTGTTAGCCATACTGCATAGTTTACAGTTGTCATCAGAGTATAAATCTGGATATATCCTCCTGAGATGGACAGGGTTGGGGAAGGTCTTGGTTTGTAACTGCCGCCAGTCTACCGCTTCGGTCCTGTCGAGTTTGGGGTTAGGGGTTGGATAAACACGCCTGGATTTTTGATAAAATTTTGTTATGTCACAGTATCTGGTCATTCTGTCCCTCTCTATCCATCCCTCCCTTCGATTCCCATCCACCAAAAAAGAGGATCCTTCTATGTGGAGCGGAACAGTGAGACCTTGCGCTACGCAGTGGACCTCCTCGTTGAGGTTGGTTAAGGGGTTGTCCGGGGATGTGTGAGCCAGGAAGCATATAATGTGCCTTTCGTCTGTCTCCTCCGAGGTGATGTAGTTCGCATTGGCTTGAGGTATAGCCTCGGCCCCCGGCGAAATTCTGCCTTGTGCATAGTTTTTTACAGCAGTCAGTATGTATCTGCATCTGGGGCTAACAATGGCTAAGGCTACCATTATTTCTTCTGCTACCTTGAAATTTTTGCCGCGCAAACTACACGAACTTACCAGTTGTTTGGCAGTACTGAGCACTGCGACTGCGAAGGTTCGACGATCCTGGCATTCAGCCGCGTCTACGAACAGCGCTTCGTTGTCTCTACTGAAAGCGCGCAATAAAGCCATGGCTCTGCTCTGTCTTCGACCCTGGTTGTATTCTGGGTGCATGATCTTGGGTATGCTAGCGACATGGAGCTTTTCCCTGAACGAGCCTGCTGCTTGTGGTATGTTATTCCAAGTTTGTCCAGGATGCTCCTGCCTGTTCGTGTTCTTGTTAGTCGCTGGAGTTTCAAGATTTGCTGAGCTTCTATTAACTCTTCGAGTGTATTGTGAACACCGAGCTGTAGCAAATGTGCTATGCTAGTGCTATCTGGAAGTCCTAATGAGTGTGTTCAGTGTGGCCTTTTTCGCAGGGTACCACTTGTGGTAGGCGGCCACGTATGTTATGTGACTAATGACAAAGAAATGTATTAGTCTGACGACGCTGGCCTCCTTCATACCCTGATGTCTGTTGGTTATTCTTCTGATGAGCCTCAACGTGTTCATGATCTTAGTCTCCGAATCCCTGACCGTAGCTCCGTTGATGCTGTTAGATTCTATGATGAGTCTGAGTACTTTCTTGGCAGCCTTTGGTGCGTACGCAAATTTCTTCATACGCAGCATGCTGGACATATCTTGGGGGGCGAGCACACATTTCTCTGGTGAGCACACAAGACCGGTTCCAACGAGGTACTCTTCCACCACCTCGACGGCCTTCTGTAGCCATTGCTCAATTTCCCCATCACTTCCATTGCACACCCACATCGTAACGTCATCTGCATATATAGCAGTGATGCGCTCCCTTGATGGCGTTGAGGTGCTCGAGGAAGCCAATCATAACGAGATTAAATAGCATCGGTGAGATGACCGAGCCTTGTGGGGTGCCGACACTACCAATGGTCCTGTCTGCGGATGCTAATTTTCCCAGCGTTATGAGGGGAGGCTACCTTGGAAGGGCAACTTTTTTGTTTGTTCAGATATCCTAATGAAATTTTCAGGGTAGGCTGATAGCAAAGCCATTTGAATAACCACGAAATTTCATGCATTTATGTCCACTGGTTCCCAAGTTACAGCCTTTTATCAGGATAGTCCACATGGGTTGCTTAGTCAGGCTCTGGTGAATTTGGTAAATGTGCTAGCATTGTCAAATTCACTATGAGGATTCCTGGATGGGTGCTCTACACTAAGACAGAGCTCTTTTTTTAAATTTCCTTGCTGAAAATTTTTAGCAGGGCACTGGATTTAGTGTTTGCCATTTGGCTTTTATCAATGAAATTTTAATTAATTATCACGAATTACAGCACAGTAAATTTAAGAAGTGGCTTTGTCTTTGGGCAATTTATTAAGGTACATAATAAGACAAAACTGATAGAAATCAGATGATCGGTTCCAGAGATATCACCCGACTAAACAGCGTCACTGGCCAAAAAAGTCATTCTGAGAAAACTCACTTCGAAAGTTTCGAACACATATTTTGGTCTAAAATAACCCTGCACAGTAGCTGGATGTGTCCTTTGGGACTCTTTTCCTTTGCCACTTTTCCTGCTTGTGTTGCATCCGTTTTTGAGCCTTTTTCAGACGGAGAGAGTCTTTCTCTGCAGCCCGTTGTTTGGTTAGGTGGCCAGGTGTGAGCCCTACCGACGACGAGAACTCTTGGGTGGCCCTGTAGCAGCCGGCGTTGTATCTCAAAACTGCCTCATGCAGTGCTGTCTCCACAACTATCAACGATGCATGCTGTTCCTTGGGCATCAAGGACCATAAGACAGAGCGGAATGATTCCGGAGCATTTTGCGTCTTTGCTCCCAGGGCAGCGTTGCAGAAGGGTAGCCTGTGAAAGGCGCTGATAGACAGGCAGCAATGGTTTTGAAACGTAGCGTGGAAGATTGTATTTACGCTTTGGAGGTGGCGCACCGTTCGCTTTGCTGTCATTATGACCACGAGTCCACACCTCCCGGGCACAGGTCATGGTGAAGGGTCCATGTCAGTGGAGGTGACGCGATAAAACGATGCCATCCAGCCTGCATTCCAAAACGCTGCATTCCAGCCACATCACTGGAATTGTTCCGCAGTGCCCAGCCATACTAATCCGTCAGCTTGTCAATAAGGGCTTTCATCAACCTGCCCTTCCTTCCTAGAGCTTGTTCACTTTTCTGCACGAGATTGCACAGGGCTGTGCCCATCCTCTCCCAAACATGGTTGGGGCATTCTTCTTTGACGAAACGTGTACTTATTGTGTACTTATCTCGAAAGGTGGCCCCATAAGGACGTGGCAGGTCCCCTGGGCACACCTTACCCACCACGGCCTTGGTGAAATAGTTGAGCGTCCGCCTTGCTGTGGTAGGCAGAGAGGCATCCGCCACTGCCGCCGGGTACCTACTGGTAAAATATGGACAAGCGCGCTTCCGCCTGGTGCTCGGCTGTTGGAAGGTACTGTACGCTTGGGAGGTCACCCACCCTTGTGGGAAATGGGCGGCATGGGACCGCCCGACCTTAAATTAAGGTCACTCCTTTTTTTTTTTTTTTTTCTTGTTGAAGGGCAGAGAATGTGGCACTATCTCCATCGGATACAATGGTTGTGTAGCGGAGGTTGTGTTTTGACAGAGAACGCGACAACAGAGTTGCCGCTGCCTCAACCTCCATCCTCCCAGACTTCACATCAGTGTTTTTTTTGGCACACGTGCTGCTCCAACCAGCTCGCGCAGCCAGTGTCCTCGGGCTTCGGTCCTAACTGGCAGCCGAGGCACTGATTAGACAACACTACGGCATCCAAGATGAGGCCTGTGTGGTACTCGATGACTGCACCAACTCCAATGTGGGATGTATGTCCACGCTTGTGCCCATCATAGTTCGCTGTGATGTCCCTGCAGAAAGATGGGTCCATCTCCTTGTACGCCTTTTTCATGACAGAAGCCGATTCTGCATAGAATTTTTCCAGGGCCTGTTTCTGCAGTTCCCTGAATTGCTTCAGGTGCCTCTGGAAAGTTCTATGGTGCAGGCCATGGTGGGAAACGTTCATAGTTGCCCAAATGTCGTTAAGGGCTGTCTGCCCTTTCCCTATTTGCTTCATGGCCATAATGGCCCTTATATTCACGTCGAAGGCCTTTGACTCGTTCTGGCAAGCAGAACTCCACAAGCTCAAAACTATTCCACAGTGCTCACGTACTAGCTGAAGCTTCTTGGCAAGTCCAAGCTGGGTGCCTCCTTGGAACTTCACCCCAGTCGCGAGGCAGCGCGGGCACGGGGTCTTGGACAGCAGGTTGCTAAGGGCATCCCCTTGCACGAGAAAATATTTTTCGCCTTCAGTCGTAGCGGTGGTATCTTCAGGTTCGGGCATCATCTGAAACTTCCTCTCGGTCGCCGGCACAGTGCCGAGCTTTTGTTGCACAGCAACACGTTCGCTATCCTCTGCGGCTAACTCCTCGCACGTCTGAAAACGTGTCTGCAAATGCACTGTCGACGACGCAGTCGCATTGTTCGGGGCCGTAATCACTGCGGTTAGCGAGCGCGATGCACCAGGCGCACTTGAGCACGAAAGCACCAACACCAGCCTCACTTGTGACGACGGAGTCTTGTGCCGATGGTGTAGCAGTCTCGACGTCGCGATAAGCATTGATGCAGTCGTTGTCTTGAAGAGACGAAGCAGAAGCTGCTCCGCCGGAAGCATCGATGCGACTGTCGGCGCGCATTCGCGCGTGTCCGAGCCGCGCCATGCGTACGAGCTTAATCTGACGCTTTCTTGAACCGAACGCGTACGGAGTCCTGAACTTTGTTATGCCCATCGTGACTGACAGCACAACAATCGGCGTCCCGTGAACACGGCAAAAGATCGTCTCGTAAAGACGGTAGAAGAGCGTCTCTTAAAGACTGGGAAAGATTGAAGAGCACGTGTGAGAACCAACTGGGATGATGGCAGATGGGACACACAAAGAACGCTGGCATTGCAAGCGCCGGAGCAGACGACGAGCCGGGGGAACAGATGCGTCATCGCAGCAGCAGCCAATAATAGCCGCGTGATTCCCCACTCCCTCGAGAGGCGCGCGCTTCCTCCAATCGCGGCTTCGCATCCAAGCCGCGGGAGACTTCAAAACTTCGAGAGCCCCCCAATCACGAGCGATTCCTGCCTCGGCCACTGCTGCTGCCACAGATGGTGAAAAAAAAAGAAAAAGAAAACGTAAGAATTCATGAGCAAAACAACACTAAGATGGTGGCGCTAGGCCACGTGGCTCGGAAATTGCGAGCACGCGAAGTTGGGGTATTTTCAGCACTCGCTCGCCACTCACTGGCTGCCGCGGCATGTTATATAATTTATTTGACATACTTTTGCGATGAATTAGACATTGATATTTACAGAACAGATAGTTTATGAGACATACTACCCAAATGTGTGGTTTTCAAAAAATCGACTTTTTCGCGATTTTTTTCGGTTTTCAAAGGGCATGTCCCCCCTTAGGAGACTTTCCTATTTGTGAGGAAATCCTGAGTGTAACTGTACGCTCGGTCCTCTAGATTGAGGGTGGCGATTAGTATGGCTGTGTGAGCCGCGTTGTTGAAGGCTTTCTTGGGGTCCAGTCCGAAAATGGCCCTTGTACCTCTTGTCTTGTTGTCGAGTATCTGATGCTTGATTTACAACATTGCGTCTTGCATGGAGAGATGAGCTCGAAACCCGAGCATGGTGTCTGGATACGCTTCGACATCATGCAAGTGGGCGCAGATCCGGTTGAGGAAGGCGTGTTCCATCAGCTTGCCAACTTAAGAGATATTGGCCGAAGGTTAGCAAGCCGGGTTTTGAGATGAGCACCATTTTTGCTCTTTTCCACTGCTCAGGGATGGACCCTCTGCTCCAGCGTTGGTTAATGTACTTGGTCAATTCAGAGATAGACTCGTTGTCCAAGTTACGAAGGGTCTTATTAGTTATGCCATCCGGTCTCGGGGTGGACCTGCTGGTTTAACTTTTGCATTGCAGCCCAGATTTCCGTCTCATCAAAGTCTCTGTCCAGAAAAGGGTTCGGTTCTCCCGTGTATGGACCGTGTTGAATAGCTGGGTTCTGCGGGGCGTACATGCCGCAGAGTTCAGCGAGGATTTCTTCCTCGTCCTTAGCATACGTGTGTCTTATTTTGTGCATGGTTCCCCTATGTATTGCCTTGTTCTTGGTAGGGTCGAGCAGGTGTCGGAGTAGGCGCCGTGTGTGGCCGGTGTGAATCTGTCCATCCATCGTGTTGCACATCTCATCCCATCGCTGTTTGCTAAGAGTTCTGCAGTGTTCTATTTGTTGGCTATGTGCTTCCTCAGCTGCCTGTTGTGTCCTTGCTTCTGCCACTTGGCCTGCAGTGACTGTTTAGCCTCCCACATGTACACCAAACGACTGTCTATCTTCTCGACGGGGAGTTCTGGCGTCACAGATTTTGTTACGTCTTTGACATGAGCCATCACTTTTTCGATCCACTACTGAATGTCTGTGATGGGTTTGTGCATCATTTCGGCTCTATTCTTACGGAACTGATCCCAGCCTGTCCATTTAAATGATTTGTTTGGTTCCATCTCTATAGCATCCGATAGTTTCATTTCAAGAATTCTGTCTTCGCTACCAAGGTCTTCAAACGTGTTTTTCCAGGTGGCTCCTGTCGTGTTCTTGATTCATGCATGATGTCTCTTGCTAGTCCTGTTCCCACTCTGGTGGGGGAGCTATGATCAGTGATGATTGTCAGGCCCATCTCCTGTATGTCCTGCCATAAGTTCTTGCCTTTCAGTCTCGTAAGCATAGCCCCACATGAGCAGTCATTGCTCATGTGGGCATGAGCATGAGCAGTCATTGCTCATTCTTGTGATCATTCGTTGTTGTGCCCCACGCTCCCTGCGGGGGGGGCGTTAAAGTTGCCGCCAATCAGTAGGGGGTGGGAGCCCGCAACGTCGGCGGCCCTTCTAAATAGGGTTAGGAAGCGCTGTCGTATGTGTGCAGGGTTGAGAATAAACATACTGGATTGGCGTTTGCTTTTCGATGGGATTTCTACGAATACCTGTGTGATCTGTGCTATCTTGATGTCATGGCGAACTACCGCTAAGCCCTTTCTGACCAAAGTAGTTACCGTCTGGCTCTCCCCAGACAAGGGACCTACGGCATAGTAACTGGGTAACTTGGCTAATTCGTGTGTCACTTGTAACATTATTACATCTGGTTTTGATTTGCTTTTAAGTGATGTGATTTTCAGAAAGGGAAGGGGTCAATGGGGCTCGTTCTTTATTTGTTAGAAACAACTTAATGAGCAAACAGACAATGAAGCCTAGGAAAGCACAGGGGAAGTTACTTGTAGTATTGTAATTGTGGAGAAAGTAGAAAAGAATTAAAGTGGACGAAAAGACAAACCTGCCTTCGGTGGGAACCGAGCCCACGACCTTCGGATGTCGCATCCGATGCTCTACCAACTGAGCTGTGAAGGCGGTCTTCCCCCGTCCACTTCATTGGGTATTTATGTATTATCCTGGGAGTGTTAGGCAGCGCCACTCATGGCCAAGGCGGCGTGCGTGGAACGCACTTTCTTGCCAGGAGGCGTCACGTAGAACGTGAACTTAGATGAGATGGCTGCTGCCCAATAAGCCCTCGCATGCTACCTAAGGCACCAAGTCTGCCGCAACGAGGCCCAAGCTATGAAATAACGAAAGGGAAGGGGTCAAGGGCTCGTTCTTTACTTGTTAGAAACAACTTAATGAGCAAACAGACAATGAACAGACGTCCACTTTAATTCCTTTCTACTTTCTCCGCAATTACAATACTACAGTCGAATCTCATTAATTCGAACACGCTTAATTCGAACTTCCGGTTTATTCGAACTGACGCTGCGGTCCCGGCAAAGTTATGTGTATTTCAATGACCGAAAACGCCCGGTAATTCGAACGCGCAAGCATCTGCGACGGTTAATTCGAACATCCCGCGCTCCGAAAATTGCTCGAATCACGTGGCGGCGCCTACAACGAGGGTATTTCCTCTGGTGTTTCTGACCCCGCCGCGGAGAAAACGCGTAATAGAGCCTCCCCCCCCTCTCCCCCCTTCCCCTTCGCGCTTCATTCGTCAAGGTATCATGGACATTGAACACTGGCACGGGAAGAAAAAAAGAAAAACGCGCACAGCAGGAGACGCCGATGTGACAGCACAACTCGTGGGGAGACCGGGGGCCCCTTTGCCTCTCTCTTTTGAGGAGAGAGTCGATTCCGGTTGTGGCCTTCCCTGCTTGAGCATCCAGGAAAGAATGAAAGACGCTGTTATCTGCGTTGCCGAGGCATGGCCGCTAACTCTTTCCTCCGTTTTCTCAGAGGAGAGAGCCGTGCGGCGTCTGCCGTAACGAAAAAAAAATAAAATAAAAAACCAACCCACCGAGCGATCACGTGTTGCGTAGCCTCCTTGCCTGGCCAGCCTGGCCGCCCGGCCAGCCCGGCTGCGAAAAAAAAAGCATTCGCAGACAAAAGCCGCGGCAGTGGAGAGCCGGAGAATATTCGTTCGTGGTCGTTCTTTTGTGGTCGTTCTACGACGCTGTATTATAAACTGCTCCCGAACAAGACGATTACTTTTCAAGGCGACTATTGTGCCGGCGGCAAGCGAAGCAAGGAGAGGCTGACAGTAATGGTGTGAACAAACGCGACGGGCACGGAGCGTTGCCGATTGCTAGTGATCGGTAAATCGGCCAAGCCTCGCTGTTTTAAGGGCGTGAAGACCTTGCCAGTCAATTACGTCGCCAACAAGAAGTCATGGATGACTATGGACATTTTTTCAGACTGGGTGCGTACTCTGGACAGAAAGTTTGCCGCTAAAGGCCGGAATGTACTCTTCGTTGACAACTGCACGGCGCACTGCGACGTAGAAGGCCTGCGCGCAATTCCGCTCGTTTTTCTGCCGAAAAACACGATGGCCTATGGGTATGGGAGTCATTCAAAATTTGAAAACTCTCTACAGGCGCCATATCGTGGAACGGATGCTATTGTGCATGGACAGCGACAAAACATATGCCGTCGACCTCCTCAGCGCTATCCATATCCTTGCCGCTGCGTGGGCCTCCATTAAGCCAGACGCCATCAACAACTGTTTCCGGCGATGTGGGTTTGGCCAATGCCTCCGCGAACCCGCGGCCAGTGGTGATGCGGATCGGGCCAATGATGAGGCAGTGCAGACTTTGTCGGACGATGACGATAACTGCGTGTCCGAAAGGGGCAGCAGTGTTCTTCCGAACGGCATGGCCGTTGAGGGCTACGTGAATGTGGACGCGGGTGTAGACGTCTGTGGTGTCGTCACCGACGCCGAAATCCTACAAGCCACGTGCCCTTGACAGAGGGCTTCAGGGGACCCTTTACTCCCAGTGGCGAGGACTCTGATGCCAGCGACGAAGTACCCCCTGCCCCTTCGACTCCACCAAATGCAAGTGAAGTAGCATCGGCGCTGGACTTAGCCACGTGCTACTTCTCTTTCCAGCAAAATGCAGATGCTGGTTTAGAACTCGTTAGCAAGCTTCAAGCCATATTCATTGACTCATTGCAGGAAAAACGTGTGCAGACGCGCATAACTGACTACTTTTCTTAATGATGGGTATGGTGTAAATAAGCACGAAATAAGCGCGAATAAGTGCGTGAAAATAAGTGCGAATAAATCTTTGTGTGCTTCCCACTCGTGTTCGCTCATTGCACATGTGCCGCTGCAGGTGAGTGCTCAATTCAATGTGCTTTCTTTAATTCGAACTTCTTTTAATTCGAACAAATTTTTGGGCCCCTTCGAGTTCGAATTATCGAGATTCGACTGTACAAGTAACTTCCCCTATCCTTTCATTGGCTTCATTGTCTGTTTGCTCATTAAGATGTGATATTGAGGAATTTCTGCAGCTGGCCTTTCCAGGAGAACTACTCAGGGGTGGGGACGTCTCTGCCTTGTGACTGTTCTTAAGTTCCTGGATTTCTCTTGTGAGATGTGAGGTTAATTCTCGTAATTACGCATTTTCCTGTCTCAAGACTGGGCAAGGGCCTTCTCATATACATTGGTCCTATTATCTCTCGCCGAAAGAGGGCAGTTGCTTTGGATTTTACGGCAGTATAATACAACAACAGATGTAATACAAAGGCTAACGACAATATATCATTGATTGAAACTGGGAACATATGAAAGAAAAATGAAAAATAGTAGACAAAAAGAGCACAGTATGGCATAAAAAGTGAAAATAAATAAATGCACGTAGGCAAACAAAGTTCCAGTGTTGCGCAAATGACAGCTAGTTAAACAAAAAATTCAGTGAGGGCAACTTCAAGGCAAGTTCCATGCAGGGTGCAGTCCTTGCTGGCCACCTTCTTGGTTCGCCTGGACCAGCTGCCAGAAAAGCTGAACCCAGTCATCCGTCCCCTGATGGAGTCCATCCGCCGGGAGGAGAGCCCCTTGCTGCAGGTGGGCACGGCCCTTCCAGGGCAGGGCCTTCAGTGTGATGTCCCTGTGCATGTAGTCCTTGTGCATCTGTGGGGTGCCCCAATATGATGCCAGTGGTCTCTTCGGCACAGACTGGTCAACTAACGACGTAGATGTGTGGTATCTTTGCCTGTAAGTGTCAGATGGGATGGCGGCCACTGATGGATGCACCGGTGCAGCTTGCCACTACAGTTGCCCCCTAGCGGCAAACAGGCAAAGCTCCGAAGTGTGCTTGGCTCCTTGCGTCGTCTGCTGTCCACTGCGTGTTTACATGCATCATGCACTTCTTCCACAAAAGTATTTGGCTTTGCACTGCACTCATTGCTCATTCTTTTGATCATTCGTTGTTGTGCCCTAGGTCTGGCAGAATAATTTCAGTTTATGTGCTGCTGTTGGTGCTGTTATCAACAAATTAAGTGAGAAACGTCAACATGCAAAGGCAGTGCTGTAGCAATATCATCTCACGATATGTCCGTGTTTCGTGACAACACAAATTATCTTCATGCAAATATCTGTCACCAGTAGACAAAAATAATAACCTGACACATGCACTTACGTCTCACTGTAGTTGTTCATAGGCACGTACATAATTGTGTGACCATCACCCAGCGGTGCCATGTGGAGGATTAAAGTTCCCTGCAATACTTTTAAGGGGGGACGTGGCAATGGGAATGCTCAATTTGGTCAAAATCATTGATTTTTCAATTTATTTTTTTTTCATGATCCTCGGACCTTCTTTTACGATGTGGTGGAATATTATAATGAAATATGCGGTAGTAGCAGGGAAAATGCCACTTTATCTATGTGTTGTCATCCAAAACCGCAAGAAAATTGGGCTTCTGAAAGTGCCACCATATTGGAATCATCATAAAAAGGAGAGATTGAACCTGAGGATAGTGACACCGTCATGTTTCTCCAACAAAAAAATACAACCAGCAAAAGCGAGCAAGAACTTAGCTACTCAAAGGTAACATTTGACTGTTTTCACCAAGTAAAACTTTGAGCTCCGTTTTCTCAGTTTCCATTTTTTGAGCAGTTGCTGTCAGTCATCCCAGTGCCATTTCGTAACTAATGAAGCTAAAGTCATTCTGTTTTTTTCACTTAGATCCTGGAACATTAGTGAGCGCCGTAAAGCTATTAATTTCCACCTGCACATCACACAAACTTTTATAATTGAATTTATGCAAAAGTTGTTAGTTAGAAAATATGTCGAGGACATTTCAAAAATTTTTTCTGTACTCATTTGGACATAAAAAAGATCAACGAACAGCTTTACGGCACACAGTGGGCCTTAGTGTATATGCTTAAGCAAAAATGGTACTGAAATTTTGTCTAATTAACCGATTAATTAGGTGGTGACTGTAAGGGTCTATAAGATAATGCAACTCAAAAGCTATAATATGTAGCTTAAAACTGATTTAATTTCATATATCAGCATAACAAACTACATCAGTGTGCCAAATTTCATCAGTTTATACCCATAAATAACAAAGATAGTTTTCATTGCCACGTCCCCCCCTTAACATAGTCTGAAAACAGTGCCCATCGGTTGTGCAGGCTTCTGTGAACACATGAGGGCACTCGGTATCTGATTTCAAATGCAGCTGGAAACAGCCTGCTCTTCCAACATGTGACATCACAAGGAACATTGACTCCATCGCTTGAAGTAGAGCTAGCATTAGTGACTCACGAGTGCAGAAATGACTGTAGTAGTACTTCATTGGTTCATTTTGAGTTCAAGAAATAAAAAAAGAAATACGTATATTCCTTTCAGAAAAACGAAAGAAGTGACTAAGTAGGTGCTAGTGTAGCATCATTTGTTGAAGAGAGAGCAAGCAATCTCCTGCTTTATTTGAAAACCAAATTGTGAATTTGGCATTCCCAGAAGCCTCTGCGACTGATCGGGACAGGAAGCTAGTGTTTAACTATTAAACATTTTATTGAATATGTACGTGTGCACCCAGCCTTCCGGTAGTGCAAAAGCAATGTTAGAGTCACACAGTTAACCAACTGATCAGGTTAAGTGTTCTGAGTTTCTTGGAAGATGGCCAAATGAAAAAAAAAAAGAAAATGCGTGTGTGTGTGTGTGTATATATATATACACACATGTAAACTGAATTGACGATGCGCGTCTTAGAGAATGACCGTCTATTGCATCAACGTTTCAGGTATATATATGTACAGTCGAACCTCATTAATTCGAGCCAACGGACAATTCAAACTGGCTTGTTGGTCCCAGCAAAGTTACATGTATTTGAATGGGGAAAAACGCTCTGTAATTCGAAACTGAAGCATTTGCCACAGTTAATTCGAACAAGATTGCCCGTCCACTAGGAATACATTTCGTGAAATCCCAAGCCGACCAGCAACGATTGATGCGTCAGCCGCTGTAGCGTCGCAAACCCGTACCCATCTGCTCGCTCCGTGGGCATTGGAAGGTGCCATCAGCTGGCAGAAATCATGCCTTGCGCGCTTGCAAGGGCGCCCGGCGCCATCCTTCTCCTTCTGCAACTCGTGTGAGAAAACAGGGTATACCGTATTTACCCGCATAGTTTGCGCATCCCTGATATTTAGCCAGCTTAAAAAAAAAAAAAAGAATTCCTCACATACTTTGCGCTCCCTGTCCCGCCTGAGGCAGCTAGCCAGTGGGCGCGCACGGACAGACTTTAGACAGCCATGCACCTGCTCCCCTCGCTGCGCAGGCGAGCCCAGTCATACGCAAAAGGGGCTCCGAGTACGATGTCCCTTTTTCCGATTCTTTTCTCCGGAAGCCCCCGGAGCCCAAAGTATGGTCGCTAGAATAAAGGCACGCGAGTGGGGGCAACGAAAACGGCTGAAGCAGAGGTCAAACGAGCCTGCCCCATCTCCATCGCTCGGAGGCGATAACATCAGCTCCGAGTGACGATAACATCAGTTGGGACGCCTGCCGTCGAAGCAGAGAGGAAACATCCCGCCCGTCTATAACGAGCATGAAAAAACACGAGGGGGTGTGTCGCTCAGCCGCCAAGATACCCGCACGCTCTCTCGGCAGCCGTCAGCGGGCGGCTCGTAAACCCTTTTACGTGCTGTGCAAAGAGACTGGGAAAAGTGTCCCTGGAGCAGCCGTATTCTCTTACACCAGCGTTTTGTAGTGTTACATGAGATCATATGCAAAAGAGTTACCATATACCGCACGCGTTACATTGTTGCACATTATTTCGAATGTGTTCATGAAATCTCCTCGTAATTTGCGCACCCCATTTTCAGAGCTCTAAAATAGCGAGAAAAAGAGCGCAACTTACGCGAATACATATGGTAGCTCAGTGGCTACGGGCCAACAGGTGAGCGAAGCCGTTGTGGCCGTACCACTGAGCTATGCCGCACATGCACAGTGGCATCTCCACTGGCCTGCAAGCACGCTGTAAAGACGAGACCGGTGATGGCAGCGCTGGAGTCACAGTCAATAGAGCGCACATGTTTCTAACGTTGGAATTGTGCGCTAGTACTGCCAGTCAAAGGGACCCTCGCTAGTTCGAACTCTGGTTAATTCGAAGAAATTTCCTGTCCCCTCGGAGTTTGAATTAACAAGGTTTGACTGTATATCCGCAACGTTGATGCAGTAAAAAGGCATTCTCTTAGAGGCGCATCGTCAATCCAGTTACAAACTGCGGCAACCCAAGCCACTTCTGTATACAGCAGAGACCGCTTATAACAAGTCACCGGAATCGTGAATACCCGCACTATAAGTGCAAACTAGAAGAGAAGCTCAGGGGTAGATGGATGCTTGAATCGATGAACAAATCGCAAAATACGATTTAGAACAGGGAATGTCGCAGGAGCCAACGTTTCGCTTGTCGAAACGTTGGCTCCTACGACATTCCCTGTTCTAAATCGTATTTTGCGGTTTGTTCATCGCACTATAAGTGGTATCGCACTATAACCAAAACGACATTTTTGAAGGTCTACACATGTGTAAAAACCGTCAAGCAGGTAGCGGCACGTGTTAGACATTCGAAGCGTGCGACCAGGCTGCTTTCACCCTCTTAAAAAAATAATAACTAACAACCAGGATATTTCAAATACTTAAGTCCGCGGCCGCGCTGTGCAAAAAAGAAAAAGCAAAGAAAAGGCGCCATAGCGACTGTCGCCGTTTATGCGGACTTCCTGCGGAACCGGACTGCGCAGAAATGGGAACCGATTACTGCACGCTATCCTTCGTTTTCTCTGACGTGTGCGCAATGTCAAAAACGTCGCGAGCCCAAACTGCCGTTCAAGTGGTGCACCTTCAGTTTCAGTTTATTGCTTTCAAAAAAGTAGTACAAGAACACAAAATATACAGACGAGGGCCCCAAATTGAAAGAATTGTAGTGGGACCCTCGGTTAATTATACAAGCATTGAGGGTAATAACACTGCAAATGAATGGAATTATTGGCAAAATCAGTACATATTAGATAAAACGTTTATATTCAGATCAGTAGAACATGAAAAAGCGCAAATTTGAAAACAGCCATGACATAACACTTGAGGGGAGATGCTCCTCAAAGAAGGTTTTTCTTTAATCCTTGGCCTAGAACTCTGAAATTTTTGGTACAAGTAGACTTTGTGATGCTGATTTCAAACTGCAATCAGTTTTATTGTAGCAGTAATGCTTCTTGAGTTAGAACAGCTGTGATAACAAGATATTAAATCTTTTGTGCACACTTTTTAGCTTATTAAAAATTTTCACCCAGCATCTAAACATAGCTCATTCTGCTGCACAGGGGCAGTAGTGTACACAAAACTACCTAAAATGCAGAGATAATGTGCTAAGCTTGCTCCATTTCCAACCAAAAACCAAAGGTGCCTGTTGTACACTGCAAATTTCCCTTACGCGAATTTCGAATACAAACAAAAGATTCTGTAAAAGATAATCAAAATTCTGTATAGATGTAAACACTCCATGCTGTCCAGAGATACTCTGTACAAAATTTCTTTAATTTCTGACAACCTTAAGTGCCTGAAAGATTGTACACAACATTAAAAATTGTCTGGATGTTGTGCATAAGCTTTCAGGCACTTAATATTGGCAAGTATTATGAAGTTTTGCACCAAGTATCTCCAGACACAACTGCGATCTCGTGATAGACCATTAGAGCCCGTGGTGACTCCAACCAAGTTAAAGAAATAGGCTCGAATGCATCACCTACCCAGTTAAATTCACAAAATAATGCCATGGAGCACATGCATAGATGGCGCCATATTGAAAACGTCATGGCCGTAGTCTTGCTTGTTGACGGCTCGTCTTGCCTTCATTGTTCATCACAGCATCACCATCGCTTGATTTCAGTCAGCACATTGTGAATGCATTACTCGCTCGTAATGCGAACCATCGTGGTGTGCTGCTTCAGTGTGCACTGGAGTGTGGCCGGGCATGTACTCTGGGAGTGATTGCAGAATGTGCGCCTATAACGCTCTCATGCTGTGGGGCAGCGTGATGCTTTTGAGTTATCGCTGGTGCATGTTATGACAATACTACACATCACACACACTGCCATCGAAGATACTGTCATCATAGAGTTGCCAGTGCTAAGTTGTACCAGCACTGTTGTCAGTTGCCATTTCATCACGCATGCCTCCATGCAGCCCGATATTTAGCAATGGTGTATTCTTGCCGAAATATGAATGCTTGGCCAATCAGTCTCTCTCTCTATATGTATGTTGTGCATCATATATGTGATGCCAGCCACATCATGGGTTGTGAGCACAGTTGTTGTATTTACTCAAATTACAGTGGAACCCCACTGTTACGTTCCTCACTGCTGCATTTTTCCGGCTGTTACGTTGTTTTTCATCGGTCCCGGCATATAGGATCCCATATAGGTCCCATAGGATCCCATGTATTGCGAACCCCGCTGTTACGTCGCAACTGTGGGCCTGTTCCCGCATGATGCATTGCAACCTGGCACTCTGTACCCGCCCTGGCACCGCTATATTTTTTTATTTGACTTTTGACAGTCTTCGTCACGCTTGCAGGAATTGCCGCCCGTTGATGACTGCCAGGATAATGCGAGCGCCAGCGCTATCTCGGCAGCCACGCGATCGCCCAGCAGCCGAGTGACACTGCCCCCCCTCCTGCCTTTGCGTCTTTTCATGCTCTTTAGAGACGGGCGGGGCATTTCCTCCCCGCTTCGACGGCAAGCGTCCTGATAGGGATGATGTTATCACCTCCGAGCAACGGAGGTGGGCCGGGCTCGTTTGATCTCTGCTTCAGCTGTTTTCGTCGCCCCCACTCGCGTGCTTTTATTCTAGCGACCGTACTTTGGGCTACGGGGGCTTCCAGAGAAAAGAATCGGAAAAAGGGACATCACACTCGCAACCCCTTTTGCGTATGACTGCGCTCGCCTGCGCAGCGAGGGGCGCGGCCGCGCGGCTGTCCGAAGTCTGTCCGTGCGTGCGCCGGCGGGCTGGTTCAGGCTGGACGGCCAGCTCAAAATATGCGAGGAATTTTTTTTTTTTGTAAGCTGGCTAAATATCAGGGGTGCGCAAATTATGCGGGTAAATACGGTAAACAAGCAATGAAGACGGAACGTGAAAGCACTATCGAGCGATCGCGGACCCGACGCGACCAGCCGACCAGCCGTACCCGCAATCACAAACCACGCACGGGGCGCCAGGAACAGGATGTGGTGATCGCAGTGACGGAGCGACTTGCCTCTAAAATTGGTGTGTCACGCTTTAACTAAGCCTCAATGATCACAGTTTTGATTGCAATCTCTGAGGCCATACTTTCTCTCATCGGGGCGCCGGAGGCTATAATGGCTGCCCATTCACTGCGCTCAACAGCCGCGAACGGAGTCCGAATCATCGAATTTAGAGGTAGAAACCGTCCGAAATATCGGTCGTCTTAACACATTAAGTCTATGGGGGCACTGGCAGTACCGCGCGGCTGTCCGAATTATCGGTCGGCGACCTAGATGGCTCACCTTGCTGAAACAAATTGTTTGAAGTCAAAGCAGCCCTGTTCTCATTCATTTTCGGAGCTTTTCTCACTCTTGCGTTTTCCCGGTCGTTACGTTTTTTTTGCCCCTGTCTGCTGAAAAACGTATGAGCGGGGTTCCACTGTATAGCCTGTACCTTTGTTCTGGAAAGATTTGCCCGAAAGCAGCCTTCTCATCAGAATCGAGCACAGAACAGAAACCGCATTCTTGGTAGGAGCTTCCATAAGATTGGTTAGGTGAAGTGTCATCACCATCGCAAAATGGTGACAGAGGACATTTGCGGTGGACCGCTGCACGCGCGACAGTGGCCTGTGCACATCGTATCTGTTGTCACTTAATTTCGCATGGTGATGCAGCACTTTTATTACGAAGCTCTTCTGAAAGGAGGCTTGTTTTACACTCGAAAGATGGCTGTGCCGCATCTCCCTTTCCTGGCTCAGGCGTGCAACAGCAGGTAACACAAATAGTGCTGGGAACGTTTCTGCCCCTGTGCAGGGCGAGTCAGCAGGCAGCCTCGTGCACCTGATGGGCAGCTGCGTGGCTCGTACCTCGTGTCCGAATGGCAAAATAGTGCGCAACCTGCTCACATATCTCTGCTCGGACCCAAACCTGGCAACACCTACCACGGCTGTCATACTTACCCTGGCCAACATGCAGAAGGCAAGTGTGTATGTGTTTTTTTTACAGCGTAAGCTGTTATGAGATCACAACAACGTTCGTTTTTGCGCCGTAGTTGTCCGCCGCCGCCGCCGCCGGTGTCCGTAACCACTATCGCTGCAAATTTTAGAAAAAATAATCAGGACCGACGAGTATTCCAACTTGTCCTCTGCTTGGATTCGAACCCAGGCTCTCTGCGTGGCAGCCGAGCGTTCTACCACTGAGCTACGCCTGTGGTTGAAAAATCATCGCTAAAGGACCTAAACAGGTATAACGTCTGCCGCGGAATCGCATTAACAAACGTAATGTTACGTTGAAAAATAGTAATACGCCGTTACACGACGCAGAAATGGATTGTATAACGAGGTCGAGGAATCATTTGAAAGAACACAGGGCTGCATGCTTTGTAGCTCTGAACCCATTACGGAGGCACTGGTAATTATGGCGTAGTGGGTACTTCCCTACTTGGCAAAATGATAAGTTATGGCGCAGGAGATACCTACCACTTCTACTTGCACTAGTTTCCTCAAGCGTTTAAAGTGGCCTCTAAGAAAGTAGCTCCTCCTGCTTACGCTGTCACTGTCCTGCGGTTCCGCGCAGGCCTGGCTCTTTTCTTATTTTTTTAGGTGCTCTGCGGCACTTTACCAATCAAAGTTTAACTGGTTGTCTCGATTTTGGAGCTGTACTGGTAAGGCGAGCGAGGACGGCTATGTTCACAGTGAAAGGAACGATGAACTGCGGGGACCGAATTAAACGACTGTGTAAAGAGAGACATCATTGTTTAAGATTAAGTGAAAAACAGTGGAACCCACCTATAACAGTATTAAAGTGCCGTGGCAATGACATTGTTAAAGAAGAGCTAAATAAGTGGTCCCCCCAGCTGTTGTGGGTGTGCGTGGGAAGGGAGGAATGGCTTCACAGCTTGACAGTGAGCGCAACAATGGCCAACCCTCAGGTGCACTGCAAGAACCTCCCCCATCCCCTTCCCTTTCCTACCCTTCAGTGGCCAGAGGGGTAGCATCTTTTTCTGGGAAAGCCAGTTGCTGTTCCTCAGGGCCAGCTTTGGAGCTATGGTTTTTTTTTTGTTTGTTGCTTTCTTTTCAGGGTCTTTGGGGGGTTGACAGAAAGGCACTGGAAGAAAAGCCGCTCTGCATTGTGCATCACAGTGGAGTAGCCTTTTGTAGGGGTTCTGGAACAGCAACTGCGCAGTGGCCAGAGTTTGCGTTGGCACCAACACCAGGCACACCCGGGGGCCAGACGTCATTGTTATAACCAATAACTGGGGCATGGGCCATAGAAAACACAAAAGTTGATGTTGCAGCAGCTGCTTCTCATTATAATGGATATGTCGTTGTAACTGGTACTGGCATATGTGGGTTCAGCTGTAGTAGGCGGCAAGATGCCCCACTGTAGGTTTACCATCACCTGCGGTCCTTCACCAATCCTTTTATTGGCAAAGAAGGAGTTGGTGGCTTCATAAATTTACACCAGTGTGGTGCAGTGCTTTGTATGCTGTTCCTTCAACTCTCCAGTCACTCTAGAGTCGAATCAGGTGAGTGACATGTGCTTGTGAAACGATTGGCATGTGAAAAACGTAACAATTCTGGAAGTGCAGGGTTGACACTATGATAGCAAGAACGTATGGTTTTGGTCATCATGGCAAAAGAGAGCTGCAAAGTGCAAACGTGACCGGTGCTGTGGGAGCCCCTTGTGTATAACAGGCACCTTCCCTCCTTGTCCAGTCGGCTGAAAGGGCACCAGTGCGGCGCTCGGGTTCAGTGTCGGGCAGTCGCAAGGGATCCCTGCAGTCTTCGCAGTCGGTTGAGTGCGTCGACGACTCCAATGGTGCTGAGGACGAGGTTTGTGTGTTGGCCTTTTAATATTTGCTGTGTGTGCGTGCATGGGCGGGTGCTGCTCACATAAGTGTGAAGTGTGTGCATTTCACTTCAAGTGTGAGTGTTGAAAGCAGCGAGGCAGGTGCCTCCTTGGTTATAATATAGGCCACGTGTGGCTTTTGCAAAAGTCTGTCCCACCATATTTATTCGAACACACAGTGAGCTCGTCTTCCAAAAGCTGTTTCTTCAAAGTCTGCTGCCACGTTATACTATTCAAGGTGAAAAGTTTTGGTGATCGTATGAAGAAAGGCACACTGTGGCACACGAGTGTGGTTGTAAGTGGACCAGAAGCCCACAAGCCAAGGACGCCTGGTTCTCACGGCCACAACCAACAGTAGTTGTCAAATTGAATGCAAAGTGGTGCATGCGTGGGTGTATGTGGTTCATAATGGTTGTGAGGAGAAGGTAATGACTCAACACCTGGTACCTTTCTGTAAGGGGTTCTGATCCACAGTGCAAAGCAGCGATGTGGGGTTCAGGGACAGTGGAACAAAATAAACTGCGTGTGGAAGTAACCAAATTGAGGCCATTTCATTGGTGGCTGAAATCAAGACGAAGGTAAAACTTAGCCCTTCACTTAGGCTCGAAGGTTGAAGCTAAGGGTTGAATTGTAGCAACAGCATTTAGCCTTGGGCAAGTTGGTTCATGCTCCAAGATATGCGGCAAAAAAGGGAGACGTATGAACACACACCAGTGCTGACCTACAGCTGAGACCACTTATAACGTAACCGCTTATAGTGCAGGATCGGCTATAGTGTAGCTTTTTCTGGCCCACCTTTTACCCTCCCATAGAACTTAATGTATAGGCATACCGCTTATTATGCAGCTCCGTGAGATGAAAGACCGGTTATAATGTGGCTGCTGGGAAATCCGCAGACAATAGAGGTAGCCAGCAGGCTTCACAATGGAAGTGTGCCGCCCGAGAAGAGCGCAATGAATCGCCATCAAGGAGGAAAAAGTGCGGAGCGAATGAACAAGGAGCGGAGGGAAGGAGAAAAAGAAAAAGGCCGCAGCAGCAGGATTGATATGATTGCCAAGGCGACGGAGAATGCTGCTACGGCCGTTTCTCAGCTCCGAACGTGCGCTTCACACTGAATGAGCGTCCGCGATCGCATGATGTCTGCGTTACCGCTGTTTGTCTCCAGTTCTTTTGTTTTTAATTATTTCACACGCAGTGCCCTTGAATCAACCCACGAGCGCGATTTCTTGTGCAACCGAACCCTGTGTTGTCAGGGGCAAGCTTACCGAGGGGCGCGCTGCCCCCGACCCCACAAAGTTGGCCTAACGAGCACTACCTTTTCGGTACTGGCTGCCGATAGGGTGCCATGGGCGACTGTGGTTCGTGGTGGCCGCATTTAAAACGTCACGAATCATTTCAACAACGGAAACATGGTCCTGGATGGCAGGTGCACCACTCGAATGGCGGTTTGCGATCGCTACTGTTTTGACATCTGCAAGGATAGTGCGTGCAGTAATCGGTTCCCATTTCTGTGCAGTCCGGTTCCCGCTGAACCGGACTGCACAGAAATATATATATAGCACCTTTCCTTTTGTTTTTCTTTTTTGCACAGCATGGCCACGGACTTAAATCTTTAAAGTATCCATTTATTTTTTTCTTTAATTTTGTTTAGCAGTGAAAGCAGCCTGATCGCGCATTTCGAATGTCTAACACGTGCCGCTACCTGGTTGACTGTTTTTACACACGTGTAAACTTTAAAAAATGTTGTTTTGGTTACCGTATTTACTCGCATAATGATTGCACTTTCTTTTTCAAAAAAATTGACGCCAATTTCGGGGTGCGATCATTACGCGGGATAAATTTTCCGCGAAATAATATTCTGAGGACAGACAACACAAACAAGTCGCGTATCAGAATTCTTACGATAGCTATCATGACCATAACCATAAATAAAAGTGGAGTAAGGCTTGCCTTTTGTATTAAACACACACATTACGCAGGAACTACATGCATTGCATGTCGCCCTTTAATTTTTTCATTCACTGACCCCCTAACTTTCATTCAGAGTCTGAAGCGTCAGTGTCGTCGCCACTCGATTCCCTGTCGGAACCGGAAGTGTCATCGCAGTCCCACAGAAGGTTATCTTCCGTTTCGTCGAGCGCGTTAGATATGCCTGTCTTCTTGAAGCTGTTGGCGTGGTGAAAACTACGGCATTTGTCTATACTGCTATCCTAATACGGCACGTTTCCACCAAGGGTAGGCAAAAATTAGGCATCTGCTTGGTGCGTGCAGTTCACTTGGTGAGTCTTGAAGAGTTATTTACGTAATGTTCGACAGACGGTAAACATGATGATTGTCACCTAGACTTGGCACACGACATATCGCTGCGGCAAGTTCGGGGTGTGATCATTACGCGGGGGAAAAGAATAAATCGAATTTTGACAGCAAAATTTAGGGGGTGCGATCATTACGCGAGTGCGATCATTATGCGAGTAAATACGGTATAGTGCGATACCGCTTATAGTACAGGTATTCGCGATTCCGGTGACTTACGTTATAAGCGGTCTATGACTTTATTTCAGACTTTATTTGCACTTCATCAATCTTTCTTATGCAGAAAACCTGGCCATATCACCCTAAACGGTGCTCACAGTGGCAAGATGTCGGAAGAGGGAAAAAAAAGAAATGCTGCATCAAAGTGATCACACGTGTAAGCAAGACAAAAAAACCTGCGCGATAGCAAGTAAACAACTCAATGAAGACAGGATGGAACAGTGCTGGGCAAAGAATTCTGAAAAACCATACGTCCAAGAGGCGGACCAAACAATGTGTGGGGCAAGAAATTAACGGCATTATCCCAGTGATAAAAACGTACATAACACAGTGTCAGGTGGCAAGAGACCGATAGCTTGGGAACAAACAGCTTCGAAAAAGCCTGAGTCAGAGTACCAAAACCATGCAAGGGGTAAAACAAGAAACTACCCTTAGTCGTGACGCTTAAAAAATGACAAAGGATGGAAGAAAGACCAAGAAAAAAACACGTAAAAGAAAATGAGGGCGGAACAACTAAGACTATATGAAACCATCTAAAGGTTCAATTTCGATGTCAGTAAAACTCGTGGATTTATCTCCTGCTTTCTTGTGCTTCAACAAGTTCGCTTCGGTCTTGCCTTTTGCTATAGTCAGAGCGTGCATGTCAGTGGAAGTGCGGAGTGTTGTGTGTGTGTGTGTCGGTGACGGCAGAAACTCAGAGTGTAATTGTTATCTGTTCCTTTGCGCTATTGCTCAGTGATTGCACAACAAAGTGTGCAGTGAGCAGCGCGGTGGACCATTATGGGTAATGGCTATGCCATTGATGTGTTTTGAGAATTGTTGCATGTGTGGCACGGGGTTTTCTTTTATTTTTATTTTCCCAGTTTTGTGAGTCCCGTTACAGTGGTTTATGTTCATTCCAACGAACCTTAATTGTTTGAAATTCACGTAGCTGCATCAGAGCACTACGTAAATCTTAAGAAGGGCGTGTAAAGGTCATTGGAAAAAGACTGAAACTACGGTAGTTTGATATGGTGGAGTCTGTGCCAGCAAATGCGCGCAGCCACGGAAATGTGGTGAAGATGGCAACCATTGTTAAAATTTGTCATACAGCAATGGGAGTGTGACAGCCGACAATCGGGAACCGGTTTGACAGGTGTTTGACAGCCCCGGCAAACATGTGAGCCGGTACTTGGGCAGCGTGTCAAGGAATGTCTGTAGCCACCGGCTGGACCAAGTGCTGAGGCAGTAACCACAGACGCGACACGGATTTGCTGGTTAAAATGCATTTGGTGTCATCATCGCGTCGCCGTGCAGTGTTTCTGTGTGTAGGGGCACGTGCGAGCGAGGTGCAGTGTGGAGGCCAATGTTATTGTTCATGGGTTGAAGTCGTCGTGAATCTTCATTTCTGTATGTTTCTTTTAATTGCCAGTTTGGATTGTTTTACTCTTTATGTTTTTCGAGTTTCGCGTTTTAATGTTTCTTTCTGTGTGTTTTTTAATTTGCAGCGTTTTCGGCACTGACCCCTCTTGCCTACCGCCAAGTGTGCAGTAAACAGGAGGGGGAGGTAGGAGTGCCCAGTGGGAAAATGATTGTGATTTGCCGTCGGGGTTAAGGGGTGACGTGGGTCCATAGTGCTTATTTAGCGCAAAAAAACAATACACAGGAAGGAAGGACAGGACAAAGCACTACTCTCAACTGATATCGTTTATTGCGTCACCCCACTCTTTATACCACCCAGATACTGGAAGGACATGCGTAGTAACACCAAGCGCGGCAACCACCACAACTTCATCATCCGAGCACACTCATGATAGTGCTTCCAAAAAAGAAAATTCATTGCTAAACAAGGTCAAGGAAGGCACGCTAATACACTGGGAACCCAAGGACTTTATGTAAAACGCTTCTGATAATTCTCGGGCGGTGGTGTCACCGCTGTTCTTTAAAATACTAGTCTGTCTAAACAAGGCTTGACATTTACACTTTTTGCAATGTTGAGCTAAATGGGAGCCTGTACCGGTTGGCAGGGATCGCTCATGTTGTTTGAGGCGCTCATTGACACAGCGGCCTGACTGACCTACATACACCTTGCCACAAGAGAGTGGAATCTTGTAGACCACACCTACGCTGCATTCTACAAAGTTGAAATGTTGCTTTTCACATTGCGGCTTATTGTTTTCTTTACCGATACGCGAGCACAGCATTGACAGTTTCCGGGGGGCAGAAAACACTACTGGAATTTGGTACCTGGCAGCCACATTCTTAAGATTGTGAGCCACTTTGTGGCAATATGGCACAACTATACAGGCCTCTTCTTCTGTGTGTCATAGTTACACCTCTGTCGCTTGCCTTTCAACTTTTGAAGCAACACCTCAGAGACCGACGTCACTACCGCACTTGGGTATCGCGCATCCTGCAGTCGTTTTAGCTGCGCGTTAAAGCTCTCGTTCGCAGTGTGATGGCACGACTTCATTAAAGATGATTGTAAGCACATCATGGCAATGGCGCGTTTCACAATTTTTGAGTGCGCAGACTCGTAAGGCAAGAGACCCTTACGCGCACGTGGCGAGTACATCCAACAGACGTGACCTGCTTGTAAGGACAATTGTAAATCAAGAAACTGCAATTTACCGTCCCTTGTGAGCTCATGTGTGAAAGCTAAACCCTTGCCGTTGTCAGTGAATATAATTAGAATATCTGCTACTGCGACAGAGCCTTCGTGGTTGAATTGTTTTATCACAATAAGAAAATCGTCAATGTATCTAAAAATCTGCACGAGGTCACTGTCTAAAACACTCTTAAGAGCGCGGTCAACGAAAGATAAAAAAATATCACAAAGAGCAGGCGCCACACACGAACCAATGCACACACCCTTTTTTTGAATAAAAAGCTTATTTTCGAAGGAGATAAAAGTTGCACTAAGGTAAAACTCAAGAAGGGACAAGAATTTTTCTGAGGACATCCCAGTAGCATTGCGAAAATCGAACTCGCCATTTTCCTCGATGCACGTCATCACACAACGAAATAGCTCATCGTGCGGAATCGAATAATATAAATCTTCGACGTCCACAGAAAAAAAGTTGACTACTGAATAGTTGTCTCTGAGAAAGGAAACAACATCAGAAGAATTTTTTTTTATGCCAAAAGGATCATCAAAGGTTAGCATATTCAACTGTTTCTGCAAAAAACGGCTAACTAAGATCTGCCAACTATTATTTTCACTTACTATTGTGCGGAACGGCACATCAGGTTTGTGAGTCTTAGCAGTGAAAAAAACTTCAAGAGCAAGCACCTTACATTGTTTCACTCCTTTTGCAAGTTTGGTGAGGCCTATATTGTCCAACAAGGAAACGGCTTTGCTTTTTACCTTGAGAGCTTTCTCAGTCGACGGAAAGAAGTTCTTGTTGACTGCCCGGATGGCTTTATCTTTGAACACTGCAGACGGAGCAACTACAAAATTACTCTCCTTGTCACTTAGTAGCAAACGAAGTTCATTGTCCTTGAAGAACGATACCGTTTTCTTGATCAGAGCCGACGAAGTTGGGGAGTTCTTGGTGACAGTCCTACGCAAGCTGTCCACTCCATCTAGGAGGCACCGTTCTTGGTCTTCCAGTACTGCTTTCCTTGAGATGCACCTGTTCAAGGCCAGCAGCTCATGTGCGGGGATGCTTGGTTCCGTGCTAAACTTCGGTCCTTTCTTCAACAAATGCGCTACTTCATCAGGAAGCCTAACGTCACTGAGAACTTGATATCCACCGGCGTCGGCTTGCACTGCGTCCTTCCTATGCGAAGACTTGGACCGAAGACGCAGCAGAAGCTGCATCCACCAGAATTCAGTAGTCTGAGCTGCTAGACGTTTGTAGCACCCAAAATTCTTCTCGGCCACTGTAGAAGTGTCCCGCGAGTAGCATATAGCCCTCATCCAATCGTACAGAAGACGTACCTGCCGCCAAATTTCAGAGCGGAGAATCCAACACAGGCGCCGTACGTGACCAACGGAAGGCCTGACACTACCGAAGAGAAGAGCCACGTCTTGTGGGACGAGTCCTTTCTTCAAGCAGAAAGAAAGCATCCTAGCACGGCACACAGCAAACGCTATGTGACTGACCAGAACAGTAGGATCTGGAGTTGATGCCGACACACAAAACATAGGGCCCACAGCAGAAGAAATATGGTTCAACAGAATGCGTTGTCGGGCTAGTTGGTGTGAATCCATAGTGCTTATTTAGCGCAAAAAAACAATACACAGGAAGGAAGGACAGACGCTTTGTCCTGTCCTTCCTTCCTGTGTATTGTTTTTTGTATTGTTTTAGTGCAGCTATGGGACGAGCGGTTATATGTTCTTATAGCTTTATTCTTCATGAGAACAACCATGCTGAATAGAAGACCGTACCTTCATAACAAACTAGAAAAATCACAGCAAATTAGAAAATCCCCGAGACCCAGCGTGTTCTCCCCAGGCATCTCCAAAAATCCGGACGCGCGAAGATTCTAGAAATTACTGCTGTCCAATGGCAGCCTAGTTAAAACCACATGGGCGAAGCGGGTGGCCCCTCGCAATGGTCGCCGCTCCATCCAGCTGGGAGAGGGGGACGCGGGGACATTCCACGCACAACATGGTGTCGAGCGGGACCAGGTCCCCTCAAAGAAAACAGCTTCAAAAACAAGCCCAAGATGGCGGCGGCCAGCCGGCTGCCGCGCCCGTGAAATTCAAACAAATTTTCGCTTTTTTGGTGCAACTTTCGGCTCCCGTGGCGTCTTGAAAGTACATTTTAGACTATTTCCCAATTGAAATCAGCCTTAATAATTTGAGGGCAGCTGCTCAAAGGTACATACGTGCCTAAAATGCGTTTTTCTCGAAATCGATTTTTTTTGGCCATTTTTTACTTTTCTAAGACCCGCGTCCCCCCTTAAAAGGTGGCCCCTCATTCCGGGTCGGGGGTTTGGCAAGTAGAAGGCTCGCAGGTTGCAACGTGGATAGTGCTAGAGAGGACATCTAGCTAGAGTTCAGGTGGTGATTTTGGTCCCAGGAGTAGTGCTACACACTGGTCGACTCCGCCGATGGTTTCACCTAAGTCCTACCAACCAAGGCACTGTCTGTAAATATTGTCATGTGGTCGTTTCTTATTAGCCCGGCAAAAAGCTCCTGCTTAACTCCTCGCATGAGGAGGCGAACCTTCTTCTCCTCAGACATGTCAGCATTGGCGTGGCGGAAAAGTCGCGTCATCTCCTCCGTAAAGACCGTTACGTTTTCATTCGGGAGCTGCACCCGAGTCTCCAGCAGTGATGTGGCTCTTTCCTTACGCACGATGCTTGCAAAGGTGTGCAGGAAAGCAGCGCGGAAGTTGTCCCTGGTTGGAAGCGTTGACTCTCGGTTCTCAAAGTCCTTGCGGCGTCTTCCAAGTAGAAATATACATGACGCAGCTTATCGTCGGGGTCCCACTTGTTAAGGGCTGCGACATGGTCGTAGATGTCTAGCCAGCTTTCCAGGTCCTTGTATGACAATCCGCAAAAGGTAGGCGGCTCTTTGGGCTGGTGCACGACCACGGTTGCCGGAGACCTTGCTTCCGTCATCGTGGATGCTGGTTTCGTTGTAGCCTTTGTCTTGTCCTTGTCAGGAAGCGGCTGGTATTCTGGCGGGAGTCCTTGCTGTCTGCGTCTAGCTCGAAGGACCGGGTTGGAGTTGTCCTCCTGGTGGCATGGGCTTGGCTCACGGTTGGACGGGGCCGTACGGTGCATGGACCGAGAAGCACCTCCACCAGATGTCATGTGGTCGTGACGCAGCACTCAAGGCGAAGCATGCAGAACTCAAACGATGTCAGGCAAACTGTTTATTGGGTGAACTTGTGCCCAACAAAACAAAGCCAATGACAATGCACAGCAATAGCGGTGTGAACAGTCGTCGGTCGGCCAACGCGGTTACGTCCAACACAAGCCGTGTTTATCTTGCATGTCAGTTCGGGGACTGTGTCGACCATTCTTGAAACTTTGCATGCTGTCACGCACATTTGAGTAACTTCTGGAATTCCAGAGATAATGTGAGAACGTGTTATGACGTGTGTATAAAAGCCGATGCATTGCGTCGCTTGTCAGTCTTTCCGTCAACCGACAACTGTTCACGCTGCTATTGCTGTGCATTGTCATTGGCTTTGTTTTGCTGGGCACAAGTTCGCCCAATAAACAGTTTGCCTGACATCGCTTGAGTTCTGCGTGCTTTGCCTTGAGTGCTATAAAGTCAAGCATATAAAGTCAAGTTATGTTTGTGTGAGGAAAAGGCTGGTTTCCATCCTTCAAGTAGAGACAGTACAACGATGGAAAGGCAGTAAGGAACGTGTTATGACTTCCACCCATCGTACCTCTTCCTTGCTGCCCTTGGAGGTGTCTCTGACTCGCCTTCTTGAGCCTACTCCAGGAACCTTATATCATAACAGCGAGTATTCACAGCGCCTCTGATGAAATACAGCCGTTCGCGTAATTACGTACTGCTGTGTGCGAGTCGACTAATTACTATTTCAGTTGTGGTGGTGGCCACTGCTAAGGCAATGGCCACCTCCTTTGCCGCTTCAGTTTGCCTCATGCGTATCGTACTGCTAGTCTTGTGCTGTCCCTTGTAGTCCACTACTCCAGCTATTAACCCCAGCCTCCATTCATATCTTGCTGCATCTATGTAGAGTACCTCGGCAGAATTTTTGTATTCTTTCTGTATGTCCTGCTCTCTTATTTCCCTTGTTCCCTTATGATACTCCGGGTGCGTGTTCTTGGGTAATGGTGGTATGGTTAATATGTTTTGGAGACTATCCAGAAGGTCTAATTTGGGTCTGTGTTGGGCGTGACATGTAACGCCTTACGTTTCTAAGATTTTCCTGCCCGTTTTGCTCTTTGATAGTCAGTCGTTCGAGCTGTGCTATATTGTGGTCTTTGATTATTTTGCTTATGGAGGCCGAGTGCAGGAGAAAAAAAAAAAGTCTGAAATGTGACTACAAAATTTGGGGGTGTGCTTATTATGTGAGTGTGTTCATTACGTGAGTAAATATGGTATTTTTAGGAGCCAAGGATGGAGTCATTGCATCAGAAAAAATAAATAAGCACACTTTTTGACACTAGAAGTGGGGTTTAGAAGAACGTAGAATGTGGTGAGCTGGTTAGGACTCGTATTAAAAACAATGCGGCAACACAGGATGAAGGAATGTCTCTGTTGTTGTGCTGTTGTCAAGAGAGAAGTGGGGCTCATTATGAGAGAGCGTTCACTGTGCGAGTAAATGCAGTAATGTATAACTTGCCATCTTTACGCTTTCCACTGGTGTTGTGCCGCCTCCTGTTGGACAGCCGAGCTCCATAGCGTGTCCTCTTCTATGCACAGAATATCCAGTGGCCGAATGAGGTTCAAAGGAAAGGTGCGGCCCAAGTTTTATCCCTGGCGACCGAGCACTTTGGGGCATCACTGCCCGACCAGCTGCCCTGCCTCTGGGAGGCCTCTGTGGAGCCGCTGCTACATGCGGTATTTCCAGGTGAGCGTAGTGTTTGGCTGATCCGTCTTGTTGCTCTTCTTTTCGTGCATTGTGTGCATTTTCATCTAGGAAAGCTTTTGGCTAATCATTTATTGGACAGTAGCACATATCAAGAGGACATGTTGTTGAGCTAGTTGGTTCATTACTTGAAGCAATAGGCGTGGCCACGGAGAAAGAAGTACTTGAGGAGGGGAAACTGCTATGCCACGGCAGCGCGCGGCGGCGGCCCGTTAATGTAACGCTTGGGCGAGGAGGAAGTTGAGTTTTCTGCGCATCACGACAGATGACGCTTCCGGCCTGTTGCCATCGTTTACATGTCATCCTATGGGCTCGACGCACAATAATCGCGTTACCGTCTCATATGTTATAAATTTTCTCAGTTTTCAGTCTATAGCATCAATAAACAGGAGTGGCGGACATTTTAGCTGCAGTTCGCAATAAATTCTGGCCCAATTACGTGCCGCGCAGCGTTTGGAACGAGCTGCTTGCAGAGCACATGACGCATGCCGCTGAAGTCACTTGCTGGCGTGTTGTGAGCACGCATGGGTAAATTGCCTTGGGAAGGAAGGCCCTGAAAGCTCCCGCGTATTCTTTGTGACCTGCTGACTCTATATATCTCTCACAGGATTCCGCAGCGTGCTGCGGGGGCGGCTCCTCAAACTTGGCGCGCGCTTTTCGTGTTGCAACAAAGGCATGCGCTGTCCAGTATTGCCATCATGTGTTGTGCCAAACCTTAACATTGGCTCATCCTGCAAGGCGAAACTGATTACTGTCAAAATTCCCAGTGGCTCGGTGAAATTGGAGGTGCACGCTCGTGCAATACCAAGGAAAGACCAAGGGCTCATGCCCCGTGACTCTGTTTGCGAGAAGCATTTCTCAGATAGTTAAAGCAAGCTTGGTGGCGAAGGCTTCGACAAACCGAATCGGCCTGTATTGTAACTAGATGCCGTGCCGTCAATATTTCCGCGCTGTCTCAGCCTGAGATTTATGCCCCCCGCCTCCCCCTCTTAACAATCCCCTGATAGCACCCGTTGTATCCTCACATCCCCCTAAAAATTCATCAGATAAGCAATGACTTCGTATCCACATCCCCCAGCTAATGGTTACGCCATGGGTAACACCCCCCCCCCCCCCCCCTAAAAATGAAATTCCGGATAAACCGCTGGTTCAGCTACCTATTTTCTGGTCGCACCAAAAAAAAAAAACCTAGAAAGAAAGAAAGAAAGAAGGCTACAGCCCACTGGACTTGTCGTGAAGTGCGGAGACGTGCAGTTGTCAATTAAGGCACAAATATGCTCGCTGTTCGCCACGATGAAAAAAAATGAGATGGTGCGTCCTCTCAGTCCCTTTGGCACGAGTCCACTGCCTTGAACAATAAAGAAGCAAACAATGGCGTATATGTAGCTGAAGGAAAAGAAACTACGTTGTACCGATAGTTGTGGTGCCGTCCTAACCAACCAAGCTCGCGTTATACAGTAAAGGAATTATACATTTCGCCTTCCACAAGAGGTACTGTGCAGGTAATTGTTGTGTATGCGACACTTTCTTTTCGTTCAGATAATTTGCAGCCACTGAGGACGCGCAATAAACGCATACACTGCGATAAATCGGCGCCGGTTCGCCTTGAAACATTAAACCGGCAAGCTTCCGCGGAGAGCGCGACGCGCGTTCCTCTTTTTCCGCGACCCGACTCGCACGACAGAGGGCGCGTCGGCGCGGTGCCCTACGGCGTGACTTTATCGGGCCGCCCGAGCCAGCGCTGTTTCCCCTCCTCAAGAATTCTTGCTCCGTGGGCGTGGCACTAAGTTGACGGGACAAAGACAAGACACAACGTACATGGGTGCCAACTTCCAACTGTTTTATACGTTGGAAACATTGCTGGATTTTATGCAGGATGCCGAGCAAGGTAATCTTTTTGCAGGTATGCACAGTGAAAATAAGTGTAAAAAAGACAAACAAACGAAAACCTGTGAATTGTCGTGCCAAGATTCAATCAATTTCTTGGATCCTAGTTTTACAAAGGACCATGTGTACTAGATGTATAACCCTAGGACTACGAAGAGCCTCTTGCCATTTGACAGCACACATTCTAGACTGATCAGTGCAGGAATAGCCACCACCCGCCTCAATTTGACGGTAATGAAATCATGTGAACACCATATTTCTACATGTTTTAGAAATAAGATTAGGCAATTGGAAAATGCTTGATTTCTTCTCTCCCTTATTGCGGGTGTGCGTGAATGCCTCTTGCAAAACCTGAAGCTAGGTAAGAAGGTGCAGGAGGCAAGAGAACATGTTCCCACACACATTGTTCCTTACGTGCATTGCCTTTTGCACATTATAAAGAAGGTTGCAGCTAAGTACAATGTTTGCATTGTGTTCTCCGCCCCGTGCAAGGTGTCCATGATTTTCCCTTTGATGGCCAGTAAACAGCCTGCTGCTTGCCCTTAGAAGTACGACACACCATACACCCAGTGTGACAGCAGAGTTATCTATAAGATATCCCTGAGCTGCGGTAGGGTGCATATTGGGCAAACAGGCCGATGTTTCAACAATTGTGCAAGGGAGCACGTTCTGGTGGCCAGTGGCAACAAAGGTGGGCACCTGCAGATGGTGTGGTTGTGTGCGACACCTCAGGTAAACCACCTTCGCAAGGAGAGCAATTATCCGAAAGGAAAGGGCAGGCAATCTCTGCATTAGCACACTGACAATTCATTTAAGCGATAAAGAAGTCCTCTTCTTGAAATATAGCCTATAGCTATTGCTAGCTTAGTTTGTACGTAAAGTAGCTTGCTAATAACATTTGCTTTTGATGGTGTAATGAGCACGTGTTCCTGTGTGCATGCCTCATTGTTCACTTTACATCATCACATCACATCACTTTATTTTCTTAAAACCCCTCAAGGGGGTATTGCATAAGGTTTGCAGTACAGCCAGGTTAAGTCATTCGGATCGAAAATTGGTGACATTGTCCAAGAAGTTTGATGGAAGGGTTATGGCTGCAGTGTTGTGGGAAAGGCCATTCCAGTCTGATGCGTGATGGAGGTTCCATTTCAGGAATCGTAGTATTTTATTGGCAGTGTCTCAGCAGTGCCTCAGTCAAGTGTTCTTTTTATCCCAGCAAAAATTACTCTCGTAAATAGTTCGAATATTGCTGGAAGTAGGCTAATTCGTCTATAATTCTTTAACTCCTAACTGTGTTACGCTGTTAGACGCTAATGCAATCCTAACTGTGTTAGGATTGTATTAGCGTCTTTTCAGCTGAGCGGTACACTAGATGTCTTGATACATTTTGTAAAGAGCGACGCAAGTTTTTCAAATATAATGTTCCTTCCATCTTTGATCAACTCAGGTGTTATACTGGTGTCACACGGGCACTTCGAAGGCCTTCGAGCCAACTGTCCATCGACTCAAAAGTCATGTTTCAGCTGCTACACGGGCGGTTTCGATGGCTGTCGAGTCTGTAGTCTATCAAGCTGATAGACTACAGACTCGACAGCCATCGAAGCTATCGCCCGTGTGACACCAGTATTAGCCGTCTTCACCTACTGCAGAAGCAGAGGTCAAACGAGCGCGGCCCATCTCTGTCGCTCGGAGGCAATAACATCACCCAGATTGGGACGCCTGCCATCGAAGCGGAGAGGAAACGTCCTGCCAGTCTTTAACGAGCATGAAAAAATGCGTAGGGAAGGGGGGGAATGTCGCTCGGCTGCCGAGATAGCCGCACGCTATCTCGGCAGCCATCAGCGGGCGGCTCGTAAACCCTTCTACGTTCTGCGCTCTCAACGCAAAGAGACTGCGAAAAGTGTCCCTGGAGCAGCCGTATTCTCTTACACCAGCGTTTTGTAGTGTTACATGAGATCATATGCAAAAGAGTTACCATATACCGCACGTGTTACATTGTTGCACATTATTTCGAATGTGTTGATGAAATCTCCTCGTAATTTGCGCACCCCATTTTCAGAGCTCTAAAATCGCTAGAAAAAGTGCGCAACTTACGCGAGTACATACGGTAGCTCAGTGGCTACGGGCCAACAGGCGACCGAAGCCGTTGTGGCCGTACCACTGAGCTATGCCGCACATGCACAGTGGCATCTCCACTGGCCTGCAAGCACGCTGTAAAGACGAGACCGGTGATGGCAGCGCTGGAGTCACAGTCAATAGAGCGCACATGTTTCTAACGTTGGCATTGTGCGCTAGTACTGTTAATCAAAGGGACCCTCGCTAGTTCGAACTCTGGTTAATTCAAACAGATTTCCTGTCCCCTTGGAGTTTGAATTAATGAGGTTCAACTGTACTAAGATTGCATGGTCTGTCTGAGAGCTGCGCAGTTCAAAGTAGAAATCTTCTGCTACTTTTACTATTTCGTTGAAGTGGTTCATAACGTCACCTTGTTTATCTTTTTGTGCATGCATTTTGTTTTCTTCTAATTGGAGTTTCTTTTTCACCGATTTAATGCTGGTACCTTTCTCTGCCACTTTCTGCTACTTTGTATTGCTTATTTAGTTTCATTATGGTGCGTGTTATCCTTTTGTTAATGCTGTAGAATTCATCCACATTGTCCGCTATACTTTTGCTAATTAGGAACCCGACACCATATTCTCTTTCTTCGGGCAACCCTCTATAGCAGAGGACATGTGCGTTGTTTAATGCTACGTAAGCTTCACCTGCTCTCGTAACTTCGCTAAGACCAGTGATGTTCCAACTTAGCTCCTTGAGTAGCTCCGCTAGCCCAGCTTTGCTCGAGAGGGATCTTGCATTGAACTTTCCAAGACTTAGTTTCCAATGGTGGCCTGTCCCGATCCAGTGATTATTAGCACCCTCCGCTGCTTCACAGGGCTGACCGCTGCCGTGGTCAGATGTTCCGCAGCTGCTGGACACTGAGGGCCAGGGTTAAATAGGCCAGGGTTCAATCGTGTGGGAGGTGGTGGCCAAATACTGAACCACAGAGACCAGTTCCTGTTCTGGTGTAGAAGTGAGTCGGGAACAGCAGGAGGACTGAAAGCCTTTCAGGAGTACTTAAAGGTGTCAACTTTTGTAGGTATGGGCACAAACTGGTCCTCATGGCTAGAGCTAGCAAACCATGAAATATGTGACGTTCTGTTTTGTACGTATCTGGGGGGGTTGAAGTTAAAGCAGTTGTGTTTTATTAAGTATATGAATTTTAATCTAGCCACTTTTCGTCGCAATGAAAGCTCAGGCAATTTCAGTTCGGTCAGCATTTCGGTCACTGAATCTATGTACCTATATTTCGACATAATAAATCTTGCTGCACGCCTCTGTATTTTTTCAATTTTCTGTACTTCGTTTTTTTTTTTTGTATGTGGATCCCGTATTACCGTATTTGCATAAATCAAACGCGCACTTTTTTTCCGATAAAACGGGTGTAAAAATCGTATGTGCATTAGAATTGAGCGCGAATGAACCACACCGTTATTTATTATATCGCTGTCGGTGTCGAAAGGGCCGCCTCCTACGCGCTTCAAGTGCCGTCGAACGGTCACTGCTGAAAAACGAGCTAGCAGCGCGGCGCTCTTTGGCACACATAGTTTCTGTAGTTTCTATGTCGCCGCTGGTCCCCGTGTAACAACGCCATGAGACACATGATGCGTAGGCCGATGATACTTGCCGCACCGGCTTGGCCGTCTTGTGGCAAGCCAAAGTTGCTATGTCGCCGATGCAATCTCCGAGACGCCCAGCCGCACGAGCTTCCGATAACATTTGAGGGTGGCCGTGACGGGAAAATAGATGTTTCCCATCACCGCACACAAAACGGCTCATCAACGCATTTCTTCCTCATATCCATGCTGAGCCCGAGTCTCTCAGTTGTGCGCACTGCATGATGTCCGAGATTGCAACGCGGCAATCTCGGAGACCACGTCCCGACCATGCTTAGGCTTACCGTATTTACTCGATTCTAACGCGCACCCGTTTCCCGCGACCAAAAAAAAAAAAAAAAGTGAAACATCGATTGTAACGCGCTCCCATTTTTCGTGAAGCGGAAAAAAAGGTCCTTAGTAATCAACCTTGTCACGTTTATAAAAACCAATGCCGTACTCGCGTAATGAACGCACTCGCACAATAAACACACCGCCAACTTTGAACCCCCGCAGACCCTCGAACGGCCGCGCTATGGCTTTCCCGCTTCACTCAATCCGCGGTGTCTCGAACATGTTCGGCGCTCCGATTCATAACTCCTGCGTCCCGATAAAACTGCCAAACGTTGACGGGCGCAGCCGCAGTGCTGCATTCCTCCGTGCTATCGCAGTTCCCTCATGCGTGCTGCACAGGCTGGCGCAGATAAGCGGGGCGTGGTCTCCGAGGTTGCCGCAATGCAGTCTCGGACGTCATGCAGCGCGCACGGCTGAGAGGCTCAGGTGGCTCTGGCTCAGCACAGATATGAGGGAGAAATGCGATGATGAGCCGTTTTGCGTGCGGTGATGGGAAAACATCTCCCGTTATGGTTACACGCGAACGCTACCGAAAGCTGTGCGGCGGAGATTGCGCCGGCGACGTAGCGACTTCGTTTGGCCGCAAGACAGGCAAGCCGGCGCGGCGAGTATCATCGGCGGGACCGGCGGCGATGTATGAACTACAGAAACTATGCGCGCCAAAGACCGCCGTGCCGCTAGTTCGTTTTTTATTGTTGTTATGTGGGGTTTAACGTCCCAAAACCAGTTCTGATTATGAGAGACGCCGTAGTGGAGGGCTCCGGAAATTTCGACCACCTGGGGTTCTTTAACGTGCACTGACATCGCACAGCACACGGGCCTCAACATTTCGCCTCCATCGAAATGCAGCCGCTGCGGCCGGGATTCGATCCCGCGACCTTCGGATCAGCAGCCGAGTACAATAGCCACTAGGCCACCGTGGCGGGGCAGTTAGTTTTTTTTTAGCCGGTGACCATTCGACAGCGCCCGAACATTGTAGGAGGCGGCCATTTTGATGCCGACGGCGATATGGTAACAGTGTCGTTTGTTCGCACTCGATTCTAACGCGCATGCGATTTTTGGGCCCGTTTTATCGGAAAAAAGGTGCGCGTTAGATTCGAGTAAATACGGTATCTGCGCCAGCCCGTGCAGCACGCATGGTAGCACGTGGCAGAGGGTGTGAAAGAACTGCGATAGCACAGAGGAATGCAGCAGTGCGAATAAATGATGTTACCGCCGCTTGCACGCGGCTACGCCCACCAACGTGCAGTAGATTTATCGGGATGCATGACTTAGGAATCGGCGTGCCGAACGTCTTCAAGGCACTGCGGATCAAGTGAAGCGGGACTGCAGGGGTTCGAAGTTAGCGGTACGTTTATTATGCGAGTACGACATTTGTTTTTATGAATGTGAGGAGGTTGATTACTAAGGACTTCTTTTTTTCGTGTCACGAAAAATTGGCGCGAGTTACAATCGATCTTTCACTTTTTTTCTTTTCCGTTGCGGAAGACGGGTGCGCCTTACAATCGAGGGCGCGGTAGAATGGAGGAAATACGGTATGCTTCCATATTCTAGTGTGGGACGTGTTGAAATCAGGTATGCAGCTAGTTTAACATCTCTGCAAGCAAATTTCAGCTTACGTCTTATTGACCTGAGTTTAACCTCAACGGCATTGCATAAGTTCGTAATATCCTTTCTCCAAGATAGGTCATCTGATATCGTAATGCCTAAATACTGTATTAAATAAAGTGCCTAACTTGTGTTAATGGATTTCCATCTAACATGTAATTAAAAACTTACACATTTTTTGTTTTCCTAGTTATGCGTGCATATACTGTTTTCTCTTGGTTTATCTTCATTTTCCATCTTGTGCACCAATCAGTAATTGATTGCAGTGCTGAGGCTAGCTCTAATTGATCTTCATGACATGATATTTTTGAATATATTAGGCAATCGCCTGCAAACAGACGAATGGTAATTTTGCTACTAAGGCCACTTGTAATATCATTAATATAACTGAGGAATAAAACAGGTCCTAATACTGATTCCTGGGGGATGCCAGACGTTACATTTAACATTTTCAATTTCTTCCCTTTCGCCTCCACGTATTGCATCCTATCAGCTAGATACGCTTCAGTCCACTTAATTATCTTTCAATTTACTCCGAGATCGAGTATTTTACTAATTAAGTCCGAGTGGGAAACGCGACCGAAGGCTTTCGGTAAGTCTAAGCAAATTACGTCTATCTCACCTGTTTCATCGATTATTTCAGTGAAATCGTGCGCTGTTTCAGCAAATTGGGTGATTGTGGCTAAGCGGCTCCTAAATCCATGCTGGTTATGATTTAACCTGTCTGAGCTTTCGAGAAAACTAAGCAAGCTTTTTCACAATGTATGCCGATTATTTTATTTACAGCATGCACATGTAATGGATATTGGTCGATATTTTGTACTTTATGTTTATCGCCTGTTTTGTGTACTGGTACGACTCATGCCATTAGGCAATCATGTGGTAATTTATGCTGCTCAAGAGACGCATTGAAAATTGTCAGTAAATATTTAGCAATCCATTCCAAATATCTTCGCAGGAATTCATTAGGAATGCCATCCGGGCCAGCTGACTTTTTGATATCTCGTTTTAACAGGATAGAAAGTACGCCTTGTTCAGATAATCGAACGTCTTGCATCTCTGTATGTGCTTTATCCATTTTAGCTCTTATTGTTGTAGGCAAAGGCATGGAAGGGTTGAAAACAGAGTTGAAAAATTCATTGGATTGATCAACAATTTGGGTGGGGTCACTAATTATACATCCATTATTTTTAATGTACGTCACATTCTCCCGAGATGGAGCAAGGTGACGCCAAAAACGCTGTGGTGATTCTTTCATAAACTTTGATAAGGTGTGGGAATGGTAATATTCTTTTGCGATAAATCATTTTTCCTTGAGAGTAATTGAAAGATTATGGATCTCATTGTGATCTTTGTTTTTTCTTTTCCTTCTAGATTTTAATTTCCTATTTAACTGTATGACTTCTCAATTCACCCATGCATTTTGCCTTTTCACATTTTTTTACTTTCATCGGGGTGTATTTATGCATGCAAAATCAACGACCTTTAAACTTATCCCACAACCTATTGACCTCACTCGCTCCATCAAACGTCTCCAGTTTTATCTCGACATAGTCTAATACCCCTGTCACACTGGAAGTTTTAATGTCATTTGAACGCAATCACATTCGTATCGAATGACATTCAGCCGCTACACGGCAATATTTAACTCATTCGAATTGAATGACTTCTGAAATCGAATGAGTTCGAGCAACTCATTCGCATTCGTAGTGGGACCGAATGTGTACTCTCTACCCCAGAGACAACATAAAGGTGCGGCGCTGATCATTCCTAATTTGTGAAACGTTATGTGAATATGGTATTACTTTAGCATGTTTGATGATATTCATCATTTTAAAAAGAAAACAGCCAGGCAGGCAGTAACAAAATGTGTTTACTCTCGACATCAGCAACGTCTGACCGGCTTCGCTATTTCGCCACAGGGTGCAATCACGAACGCCGTTTGCTTGAGTGCTGTGCTTATACACTCAGTCTTACTTTGGTGTCTGTGCTTATCATTAACGTGCTTTGCTTGCAAAAACAGTAAATGAATGGTTCGCCTGCTGCAAATGAGCGTCCCCTTTGAGCGCTGCCGTATCGGTGGTAAGTTATTCTGTTCATTTAATTCAGTGAAGCAGAGCCCTGCATTTATTTTAAATAAAATAGGACGACTTTTCAGCTACTCTGCGCTCACGTCAACAAATTCTTTTGGAACTATTGTCATTGATATCGTAAACGAATGACATTACTTGTTTGTGTGTAGCACCACCATGGGTCGAATGACATTCGTTGCACCGAACATCATTCGAACCGAATGACGTTAAAACGTCTAGTGTGACAGGGGTATAAGATGCTGAGATCATCTGCAGCAGCAAAATTTCTTACATGTATTGTTTCTCCGGGAGACTTGGCTGGCAATACATATTTTACGCGCACTTGTGTTCTGGTATTCCTTGTGCGCACTTGTGTTCTGATAGTGCATCATTAACGGAAACAGTATAATCAGTAATTCTACTATCCTAAATACGAGGTCAAGGGTGGAATGAGTGGTTGAATGAATACGTTCTTCAAGAAACACAAGAATAGGAAGTGGACGTGGAAAAGCCCTAACGGGGAAACAAAGAATGAAATCGACTTCATAATTTGCGAACAACCAGGTATAATTCAAGACACAGAAGTAGTGGGGAAGATAAAATGCAGCGATCACAGACTAGTAAGGGCAAAGATTGTACTTAACCTAAACAAAACAAGAACTAAATTATTTACTAAAAAAAATGTAATGTAGAGGTAATCAGAGCGAAAGACGACGAATTTAAAGTCGCCCTAAGCAACAAGTTCGAGGCCTTAGACGAAAACGGTGACGATTTAGAACAAATAAACAAAACCATAACGAAAACAATCCTTGAAACCGCGATAGAAGTCGGGGGTAAAACAGCAAAGCAAACAACAAGTAAGTTGTCCCAATCTACAAAGGACTTAATAAAAAAACGCCAACAAATGAAAGTAACTTCATCAAAAGATAAGATAGAATTCGCAGAACTATCGAAATTGATCAGTAAAGCCAGGCAAAGAGATGTAAGAAACTTTAACATGAGAGAAATAGAGAAAGCAGTGGAGAAAGGCACCAGCATTAAATCGGTCAAAAAGAAACTGCACTTAGGACAAAACAAAATGCATGCACTAAAAGATAAACAAGGTAACGTTATCAACAGTTTCACCGAAATAGTAAAGGTAGCAGAAGATTTCTACTCGGAACTGTACAGCTCTCAGACAGACCACACAACCTTAATAGAAATAGAACCAGAGGAGAACACCGAATTCCATGTATAACCGCTGACGAAGTCAAAAAAGCTGTCAAAGGCATGTCCCGCGGTAAAGCAGCTGGTGACGATGGTATAACAGCCGACTTGATCAAAGACGGAGGAGATATTGTACTTGAAAAACTTGCATCGCTCTTCACGAAATGTATCAAGACATGTAGCGTACCGCGCAGCTGGAAAAATGCTAATATAATCCTTATCCACAAGAAAGGTGACATAAAGGACTTAAAGAATTACAGACCAATCAGCCTACTCCCAGTAATATACAAGCTATTTACAAAGGTAATTTCTACGAGGATAAGAGAAACACTCGACTTTAACCAACCGAGAGAACAAGCTGGTTTTAGGAAAGGTTACTCGACAATGGACCACAGCCACGCTATCAACCTAGTAATTGAGAAGTACGCGGAATATAACAAACCTCTTTACATGGCGTTTATCGACTACGAGAAAGCATTTGACTCCATAGAAATGCAAGCAGTTCTAGAAGCTCTACATCGTCAAGGGGTACCTGGCGTATACGTGAAAACCATAAACAACATATACAAAGATTGCACAGCCACACTACTCCTACATGAGAGAAGCAGAGATAATCCCGATCAGGAGAGGCGTGAGACAGGGCGATACAATATCACCGATGCTATTCACTGCATGTTTAGAGGAAGTCTTTAAACGTCTAGACTGGGAAGAAAAGGGCATTCGAATAGACGGAGAATATCTAAACAATTTAAGATTTGCAGACGACATTGTGCTCTTTAGCAATGATGGTGACGAACTACAAAACATGATTGATGACCTAAACAGGGAAAGCATTAAAATTGGATTAAAATGAATAGGCAAAAGACCAAAGTTATGCTCAATAGCTTAGCTAAGGAACAGGAATTTAAAATCAACAATGAACCCTTACAATGTGTAAACGAATATGTATATCTGGGACAGTTAATATCAGGAACTCCTACCCAGGAAAATGAAATTCTCCGTAGAATAAGGCTGGGCTGGAGCGCATTCGGAAGGCATTACGAAATCATGACCGGACACTTGCCGCTCTCATTAAAGCGAAAAGTATTCAATCACTGCATTCTCCCAGTACTAACGTACGGTGCAGAAACATGGAGAATAACGAAAAAACTAGAGATGAAACTGAGGAGCACGCAACGTGCAATGGAAAGAAAAATGATAGGGGTAACGCTAAGAGATAAAAAGCGAGCGGAGTGGATCAGAGAACAGACAGGAGTAGCCGATATTATCTTATCAATTAAAAGAAAGAAGTGGACCTGGGCAGGACATGTCATGAGGAGGAAGGATAATAGGTGGACAGTAAGAGCGACGGAATGGATACCACGAGAGGGAAAACGCAACAGAGGTAGGCAAAAGGTTAGATGGAGCGATGAAATTAAAAAGTTTGCGGGCATAAAGTGGAACCAACTCGCTCAGGATAGGGTGGATTGGAAATCGTTGGGAGAGGCCTTCGTCCTGCAGTGGACCTAAACAGGCTGATGATGATGATGATGAGTGGTAGCACCAATTCTAGTTGATTTGTCAGCAATATGCGTTAGGTCCTTGCTGAGTACCATGTCAAGTAAGGCGTCACAGTGTTTGTGGTCCACAGAGCCAGTCTGCTGTATATCCCAACGAATATCCGGTAGGTTGAAATCACCTGCTATAATTAGGCGAGTGTTTTCTGGCTCATTTGCAATCAAAAAGTCTTGAATAGATTTTAGTAAAGCAAGAGGGGCATTGGGAGGTCTATAAACAGCTCCAATTACGCAAGGACAGCCATGCAGCATTGATCTACACCAAATACTCTCGTTGTCTGGGCATTTGGGTAATGTCACAAGCTTAATATTTTTTCTGTAGACAATTGCTACTCCACCACCACGAATTTCACAATCTTTGTGAATAATTTGATAGGAGGGTGGTATTATTTCGCTGTCGGCCAGGTTTCAGTCACAATAACAATGTGACTATGAAACAAGGTTATACAAAGGAAGAAGGTGCTCAAATTCAGTGGTTTTGTTCACTAGAATGCGGACATTAATCTTGATCAGTGTGAAATCTCGAGTTTGGTTTCTACATTGGCGATCAGACTCACAGAGAGTCGTACTTTTTTTTGTCTGTTTTTATTCTACAGGACTGTGCATTCTTCCACACGTATAACTCGTTATTAATAACAATGTTGTCGTGCATGAGCCAAACCCTAGTCTCTGTCAGCTTTTGCGCTTTCCCGTAACTTTTTCTGCTTTCGTAATGTGGTTCCACAGAAGTCATCCGAGACTGAAATGCCAGTTCCTTTCAACTTTCTGCAGTTTTTGAACGCCGCAGTTTTTTCTTTGTAGTCGAAGACCCCTATTATAACTGGGCATATTTTTCCTTCCTGCTTTTTGCGAAACCTGTGTATACGTTCTGCTGAGGCTACGTTAAGTTTAAGCTTTTCTCGAAAGACATGAGTTAGCACTTTCTTTTCAATCTGTTCAGTAGTTTCATTATCACTTTCTGTGATACCAAACACTTAGTTGACTGGATTGCTAGCTTTTTAAACAACCGTTCTCAGTTTGTTTCATTTAATTCTTCAAACTCGTCTGTTGTGAGTGTATCATCCGGAGTCCCCCAGGGTTCAGTCCTGGGACCACTTTTGTTCTTATTGTACATAAATGATTTACCCAATTATGTGCCTGCGAAAATCCGCCTTTACGCTGATGACTGTGTCTTATATAATGTAATTAATACCAATGATGACCGCAATTTACTTAATGATTGTTTTGCACAATTTTGCAGATGGTGGGACACATGGCAAATGAACATAAACTTTACTAAAACAGTTGCTCTTTCCTTCTGTAAACGCAGCTCCGTTTCATTGTTTGATTACTCTTTCAATGGCTACTCTCTTTCACGTGTGTCCGAATATAAATACCTAGGCCTCATCTTCACACCTAATATGTCTTGGTCTAAACACATCGAATACACTTGCAATAAAGCTTTAAAGAAACTGGGATACCTAAATCGTACATTAAAAGATGCTCCACGCGAAACAAAGTTGCTAACGTATAAATCGCTCATCCGTCCCATCCTTGAATATGCCTGCCCCGTATGGAACCCTCATAAAAAATCGGACATCAGCACACTAGAATCCGTTCAGAAGAAAGCCATCCGTTTCATTTTCCGCCGGTATGACTGGAATTTCTCACCCTCCTCTCAACTTGCTACGCTAGGTCTGCAAACCTTGTCTGAGCGACGCGATCTCGAATGCCTAAAGTTGCTGCATATTCTTGTTAATACTCCACGCTACGCATTAACTAACGAATATCTGTCTCCTGATAAACTGAAACCCACAAGGAATAGCCACAAGCTCAGCCTAACACCATTCCATCCACGTACTAACCTATTTAAATTCAGCTTTTTCCCGCACACTATAGAAATATGGAATGTATTACCTGGGTCAACTAGATCATTGCCTTTAGAAGATTTCTTGCATAAATGTATTGATTCGCGATTTGTTTGAGTTGTAATTTTTTGCATTAATGTATTGATTTGGAATTTGTTTATTAAGAGTTCTATTCTTGTTTGTTGTTCAGAGTTGTATTCTTGTGTGTGCTGATGTATAAAAAACCCACTCCTGCGATAGCCCAAATTGGGCTGCAGTATGTAAAAATAAATAAATAAAATATAAGATTGTTTGTACGACTGCAGTCTTCCAGATCAGCCATTTTTTTTCTTGTTTTACCACTATGGTGTTTGCCATGTTCTTCAAGGTTGTCTCAAGGCGAGTGAGTTTTTCCTCATGCCTCACTACAACCCTGATTGTCTTCTCTACTTCAGACATTATCTGGTTCAGTTTGTTTAGTTCAGAAGAGAAGATTGGTTAGCCTTATTTACTTTTATGTCTTCTCTGATTTCTTTCTGCCCTTCCAAAAGTTTTTGTAACATATCCTCTACCTTAGGACTGGGATTTTGTTCTGTATCACCACAGAGCAGCAGTAACATTGACAAGCATGTAATGGCAAGATCAATACACATTTTGTGGCACGGCACAACAGCAATAAACCTATTGTCGCTTTTGAAGCATTTCCCAAAGCTATTAACCTGAAAGTACAGTACAGGCAGTTTAGGTGGCTTCATCCTAACAGATTCGCCGTGCCCGTGAAGGTCCTTGGTGCCGACTGCCCTTAAGTAGCCTGTGCGTTCTGTTTTCATTGTGGTGGCGGAGGCCGTCGCATTCCATACGCATGCGCTGGCGCATAGCCGATGATGTTCGTAGAAAGCCGCACAGCAGGTTGCAAGTGACGATGGTCATATGTTTCGATGGCCATACTTGTGTTCTGGGTAACCGTGGTTTCAGCTGCACCGCACAGCAAAATCTGAAAATACAGTACAGGCAGCTTAGATGGCTTCATCCTAACAGATTTGCCGTGCCTACTGATTCTCTTTTGATGCTCCTTGACTTGAATTACTCTTCTTCCATCGGTGTAGTCTCAAACCATAGGAATCTCAGCGAATCCCTGTCTGCGCACTTGATTGAAATCTGCAGAAATGCCTTCTAAAAATCTGCGATGGTCCCAATGTTATACATGCGATACCATTTTCAACAAGTCATTGTCAATGCTGGGGCCTTTCCTCAGATGATCATTCAAGCATGCTGCTTTGTCAGCATGCGATGATGCATCAAAAATGACCTTAGCTTCGTAGTTGTGGATGATTCCTTCAAGGGGCTTGGAAATGCAAATTGGATGCATTGCTTTTATTGTACATTTGCTTGACGTGAGACTCAATGATGGCCGTAGCACCAATGAAAGTTGCAAAGTCAAAGCGTATTATATTTTAACTTGTACATGGAGTCTGCCTCCGTACCGATGGCAGCATTGTACGTCAACAGTTTCTACAAGCAGATGTGCCGTTGCTGTGCTGGTTACGCTGTCACGAATGTTGAGAGATCTCGGGAGCGCTTGCACTGATGGATTGATACACACTTGCTGACGACGTTGCTGAAACAAGGATTCCTTCATAAGAAATAAACATGAGTGCAAAAACGCAGGAAAGAAGAAACGAGTTCACACACAAAAGGAAAAATTCAGCTGAAACAAACCTGACAAACTAATTTGTCCCCGACACTGAACGTTCCTCTGCATTAGGCATACCTCTAACAGGAGTCTCTCCACCATGGGCCTCGTGTTCATGCCAACGGTAGCTTCCCAAGTAAAACATTCTTACGTTCTTTGCAGTGCAGGTTCGAAGACTAAGTCCCCTCAGTAGCATTGTGTCCAAGTTTCTAGTGTCGATGAACTGGACTTGTGATAGTTGTCACTCAGGTAGCGCCTAGTTGACTTGTCGGTCTCTGCCGCCTGCTCTGCCGGCTGACGTGGCAGTTGCCGGTTCTCTGTTAGGCCTAGCCACAACCTCGGCCTCTGCTTCCAAGCTGTGCCCGGCTGCCAAGGTGACCTGGCTCTCTGCTGTTGATTACTCTGCTGGTCATCCCGTTCTGCCGTCGAAGGCGGAGCGTTGCGGGTGCACTGGGAACCACTGCGGTTTGGCCGCTGCCGGTGAGAAGGATCTTGCTCGACTGTAAGCATAGGCGGAGACTACGGGGGGGTGCATAGCCCCCGCCGGAGCCCGGAGAGGAGGATCGTTATGTGTAGTTCAGAAGTATAATCGTAACGGGCTGAACGCCCTCAGCGAAGCGTTAATAATATTGATAAATAATGCGCCAATACACGCGAAGATGATGAACTCACATGGGTAGGAAAGCATGCATTGCTTTCCTCCCCATGTGAGTTGCGCATAGGTCCGGCTGGCAACCACAGCTTGCGGCGAGGCCACACTCGCCGATCCACGTGTCTGGCATGTCAACGACCGGAGATGAAAGAAGAACCACCTCCTTTCGGGACTGTACCACGGGAATACAAAGGCCGACTGCACAGCCTCGACAGTGGATTTTAGGGGGGTTACGCCTTTTAAGGGGATAATGGCGGTGCCGAGGAAGCCCTCTTGTTAAAGCTGCAGCGGCAGCGGAAGTCCAATAATTGGCCTATACGAAAAAAATCACAGCATATTCACGGGGTGAATGATGAGTGGGGCGAAGCTCCGGAAGGAATCATCGGTAAACCGTGAAACTTTTCCGTGCAATTCGCCCCACAATTAAAAGTGAAACACTTGAGTAAATGTCATCAAACTATTATAACATCTCGCATCTTTCATCATCAACTACAAGTACCGCCATCTAGTTTTATAATCAAAAGAAGAGGCGTGCAGGACACGGACACAAGGAGAGCAGTGAACAACACGAACGCCGAAACGCCGACTAACAACTGATGCACAGCACAGAGGCGAAAAAGAAAGAAGACACACAGCTTATCTGCGCATGCTCGGAATGGTAGCGCCACCTGTCAATCGGTTACACGTGCCGGTCTTCGCGATAGACAACTCTCTCTCTTCTTTTGATTATGGACTGTTACCAACTCGCTCAACTTTCTGTCCTTTTAGTTTTATAACATCTCTCGCATGCTACGAATCCTCACGGTTCAACTATGCACAATGCACAAGTGAAATCTCCCACCGGCACTTCATTGCAAGTCAAGATGCAGTGCCTATATATATATATATATATATATATATATATATATATATATATATATATATATATATATATATATATGGGTTGCCGGTGAACGCTTCTCCAACGCGAGCAGTCGGTATTTCTCAATCAAGAAACTTGCTAGGAGACTCTGCGCGTGCGTGCCTCCCGGCAGGCACGCGCCGGTGGCTACCTACTACTACAACTACTACTACATACATCGGGGACGCACGACCCACGCCTTAAGGAGCTTCGCCCCTAAAAACAAACGCTCCAGCCACTTTTCTTAATCTAAGCTTTTAATATTGAAGTTAAAAACTGGCCCAACGTTTCGAGACCCATTCGGTCTCTTCACCAGGGGATTACTATCCTGCCGGCCCCGAAGCTAGCGACTTTTCTTAGTGATTGCCTTCTCTCCACCGTCGTTCCTCACACCTTACTTGTTGTGATGTTGTTGTCTCCATTGGTTCCGGAGATCATGTGTATACACACTCGGCAGGGTCACAGTTGAGCCGTTGATATTTCCAGGTGTTGTTTGGACGTGCCACTACTCTAAGAACTGCCTTTTGGTGCGGTTACGTGCGGTTACCTTCCGCGTCGAGGACTCGGGCGTCGTCGAAGTTGATGTGATGGTCGTTCTTTTCGCTGTGTTCTGCTAGCACGTTCCGCGTAGCGTTGAAGCTACGTACGTCATTTTGGTGTTGCCGTATCCTTTCTGGAAAGTCATTTGTCGTGCCGATATAAGTGGCGTGGCAATCGGCGCACAGAACCTCATACACTAGCCTGGGGAATCTTTCTTTTGGCAGCCGGTGTTTGTAAATCATTTTTCGATTACGTTGATATGTTATATGAGTACTTACACAAAAATGCTACATCTCGTTCTTTTTTTAATTTTGCAATGAGTAGCTAATGACCCACCTACCTCGGCTGCAAACCTCGAGGGCTCGAGCGCGCGACTTTTAATATTTTGTATACGGTTTTGTGAAGCCCAGACGCACTTTCCGTTGCAAAGAGCGATGAGTGAGGCAGCACCCAGGATGGTATTTATGTAAACATAGCTGACTACATGTGCACACAAAACCGCGTTCACATGACCACCGCGCGGAACACTCTTTTGAGTGAAGGCTCCCTGGGTGCTGCTGTAATCCCCTCGGGAAAGTTTCAAACATGCGTGATCCTTAAAAAATGCGCTGCCGAGGCGAAGACGTCAGTTTGTACTCCGGTGCAATTCTGCCCCATCTTTCCGTCGGAAACGTCTGCTAGGATGAGCGCTCTCCCAAGAATCATGACAGTAACACAAACTCGTCACGCAGGTGGCGACTGGTTGTTTACATGAAACAGAAAAGCGCGTTTCGCATGCAGTGGCGCGACACGCACATTAAAATTGATATTAAATATGTTCGAAGCTATATCAGCCGTTGATATTTTGTAGATTATTCGTGTGTGCCGACGCAAAGCTATCCCGCAAGTTATCTCGATCGCCTAAAATTTTGTGTCAGTATTCCTTTAACTGTTGTTTAATTCACTGGGTCATGATTGCATGGCATTGTAACAAATGTGAAGTGCAAACAGTCATGTAAAGTTCAAAAATTATTTGCACGAAAGGGATTTGCTGTGACGTTTTTTCTTCTCTTGTCATTCTTCTCTTGTCATTCTCTTGTCATGAAACTAAGGAGCACGCAACGTGCAATGGAAAGAAAAATGATAGGGGTAACGCTAAGAGATAAAAAACGACCGGAATGGATCAGAGAACAGACAGGAGTAGCCGATATTATCTTATCAATTAAAAGAAAGAAGTGGACCTGGGCAGGACATGTCATGAGGAGGAAGGATAATAGGTGGACAGTAAGAGCGACGGAATGGATACCACGAGAGGGAAAACGCAACAGAGGTAGGCAAAAGGTTAGATGGAGCGATGAAATTAAAAAGTTTGTGGGCATAAAGTGGAACCAACTCGCTCAGGATAGGGTGGATTGGAAATCGTTGGGAGAGGCCTTCGTCCTGCAGTGGACCTAAACAGGCTGATGATGATGATGATGGTGGTGGTCGACGGCCACTCCAGAGCTTGGCACCTACGGCCCCACGTCACCAGTCCATAGTTGGCAGGACAACCTTGGTGTACAGATGTTGGCAGGCACTGTTAATGCACCTGCCACTTTTCCAGGTGGTGGCACACATCAGAATGGTGAAGCCGAGCCCGCCAGCAAGGCCGTGCCGGCTGAGGAGCTGGATGCTGCCACCGCTCTGCAGACCTTGGAAGTGATTGGGCCGCACTTGCACCCAGGACTTCACCCCAAGGTATGTGACAGGCTATTTTAGGTGCTTTAATTCAACAGCGTCGAGAAGCTCCTGTTGCTGAAAATGTGAAATAATCGTCCCAGCTACCACCGTAGCAACTTGGAGCATGCAAGCCTTCCGTCATGATGCATGTACTACTTCGCTTAACAGAATTCAGCTTCTCAGTGTAAAATCTGTGAAAATGACGTAAAGTACAGTTTCACTAATACCTTCACACGTGATAGACTGTACTTCTGTTATGAGGAAACTTAATTATACCACGACGAAACTCTAGCAATTCCAACCAACATGGCACCTGTGCTCGTGACAATTGCATAGGCATGCAACGCTTTCACTGCTTGTGGATGTTGACAGAAGGAGCTGTTGACAGAAGAAGCGCTGGGGCAGTATTGCGCCACAGCACATGCTCGCTCTTCACACTCGTATGATGGATTTGGTACTGTATTCTGGAATTAGGTGCGCTACAGAGCCTTCCTCATCGTCGAGTACTGATGGGGCATCTGTGTCAACTTGTACCCGATGCTGAGCAATGCTACGCAAGGTGGAGGTGTAGTGTGAGCTAATAAAGAATGTTCTGCTGTGACACCTATGCAGTTATGTGGCTCAAGAACACGTCAAGCGAATGAGAATGATATGTGACCGGGGCATGGTAATGCTGTCGTATTCCATTCGTAAAGGGGAAGCTTGAGTGTCTTCCCAATTTTATTTCTTTTCTTCGAGGCACTTAAAGGTAGGGGAATGCCAATAGTCTAATATGAGTACAGTGAAAGCTCCTTAAGGGGGAAGGCTACACTTGAAAGCCAACTGTTTCATGATAGGGCAGATATTTTTCAAGATAATCTAAAATCATTGTGTAAGTTGGGTCCTTTGTTCAGAGCAAAATTAGCATAATAACAGAAAGTCCCAACACAGTAGTTAGAGCACTCATACAATCTAGAATGTTTAAAGAGTACAACATACTATAAATCAGTTAACTCGGCCATATTTAGCAAGAGTTACAGGCCATCAAAGTTGGTAGGAAGTAAGTCCATCTTCACATGTCATACATGTGGCCCATTTAAAAAAATTGCTAGGATTATATTGTCTTGAAAATATGCATGTTGACTTTTGCATGCATTTCTTTCTGGCAAAAAAAAATATGCTGATAGCTAAAATGGACAAAAGGTATTTTACTTCCAGTACAACAAAAGTGTCCAAATTCTTGTTTTGAAAAAGAAAAGAACGAGAAAAAAATGTTTCAGCCCATTTCCATAAAGTAACACCGATAAATGGGAAAGTTGGTACGTGTTCATGATTATGAAAGTCTCCAGCGTTTGTCGTTGTGTCTTCTTCATCTTCAGTGTGCCATTTTTTGTGTGTGCTGCGCCATTTTCGTAGTCGTGAATATCCATAAAGGCTTACATAACATGCACCAGGGGCATAACCTGGATGGCTCGATCTTCTGCGCTGTTGCCAGTAGCAACGTTTCCTAAGTGTAGCCTTCCTGCAGGCGCACACTTTGCACACTCCACTGGCACCAGTCACATCCGTGTCTACCCTCACGCGTCCAGATTCATCACGTGCACTCCTCCATTGATATCATTGGCACTCGCACAGCTCACACGGCCAGAGTCCACGCTGTGCACACCTGGGCAAGCATCATGGTTAGAACGATATTATCGGGCATTTTCGGAGCGTGCTCCCTCAATGCAGCAGCAGCTCCATTTGACTTTTTGCCCCTGCCTTTCTTCCGTGAATGGTCAAAGTGATGCTTTGAACAGAACTTTTTCGCACCGTTTGGCATTGCGAACCGCACAATGTTAGGGATAACACAGAGTTGCAAAGCTGACACATTTTCAAAATGGCACCAGACGTGCTAGCAGGCCTTCCTGGCCAATTGGAAACCGCCATTTTGGTCATGTGTGTCAAGCTAATAAGGGAAGCACACACTGAGCATAATTTTCCCGTCACAATTGTTGCTTTTGCGAAGAGCACATGGTTGCTTACTGAAAAAAGAAGAAAAGCTGAGAATGTGGCCTTTCAAACGAGACCAACATGGTGCAGTTCGTGTGCTGCTAGCGGTTGAAGCTGGGGTACTTCAGTTTGAAGGTCCACTTGCATGTAGTTGTAGTTTTTAACTGCTTTAACTTGCAAAATAAACGGACTTCGAAAGCGAGATTTTACAGACAGGTGTAGAAGGGCACCGGCAATGCGGAAATAATGGCAATGAAAATGTGATTTTGGGGCCGATTTTTTACTTTTAAGTGCCACGTCCCCCCCCCTGCAATATGAGCGGATTCCCTGGTTCCGGCACAGGGACTTCGTGGAAAACTAATAATTCATGTGTGCAAAACTCCTAATGCACATGCATCAGTATCTGCAATGGTGAATTCCTTCTGGGAGCTCCTGTTTACTATCACTGACAGATTTATTTGGACTCTGAAAATTTGAACTTGATGGATATTTCAGACTTCAGAAGTTCACTATCAAGTTTCCCGTACAGCTAATGCATTCTCACAACCAATTCTCTTGACAAATTTGCATGCTAATGTTTATTTTGTAGACTAAATCACTCGGTACAGGCTATGCCACTCCAGTACGAAAGCTGGCTTGTTGCATTTCTAGCTGGCTTGGCCACACTTGACTGCTGATAGCCCATTCTGAGATTGCAGAGAGCACACCAATACGGAAGAAGGGTTCGGTCGGGACCGTAAGCGGTTGAAGCAGTCTAGCACGTAGTGTGGCAGGTCGCTTCCGACGGAATTTTTCACAGGAAAACATGTAGCTTCAAACAGACCAGCTGAGACCACGCCAGAAGAATGTGCACCTGACGTGGTGAAATGTGCGAGATATGCTGAGGTGGATGGGGGCAGCAATTGGTTCATCATGCAACTCATGCAGGACCATTGAGCACAGATGTGTAGTCGCAACAAGAATAAGCTCTGGGTCATCTGGCTGCACATTATGGCGGTGAACTGTAGCATTCAAGAGCACGAAAATGCACGGTGAGGCATTGTTTGGTGTAGCTTCAAGGCAGCTAGTGAGCATGCGCAAGGAAGTGTCACGGCGTTGTTCTTTACTGATCTGGAGAAACCGAAATATAGACATGACGTGGGGCTAGGCTTGATGTCCGATCCGCCTGGAGGGTCAACAAGGTAGCCTGACAAGCAGTCAGGAGGTGGCCAGACTTGTACGCAAGTGAGTAAGGGTGCTCCTGAAGGCGTAACGCAACGGCCAAGTTGTCCAGTAGGGTCCTTCAGTGAGGAAAGGCAGCAGAGAGCGTGTAATGGTTAGTGACAACACGGAAAAGGGTGGCCATACAGGCATGGACAGATTTTTGAAACCGTCCAGACAAGGGCAAAGTATTCGCATTCAATGATCGAGTAGGTGCGTTCCGATTTTGACAGAAGAGGACTTGCATAAGCAATGAAACATTCAACACCTCCTTTGCGCTGCGCCAAAACTGCACTGATGCCATGCCCACTAGCGTCCGTGCGCACTTCTGTGTAGGCAGCTGGGTTGAAGTGCGTATGGATAGGTGGAGTTGTCAGAGCAGCAATGAGCCGAGACAATGCATCTGCTTGCAGAGGACTCCAAGAAAACGGAATGTTTTGCTTCATAAAGTAAGTGAGGGGCTGTGTGAGTGTCACAAAGTTTTTGACAAAGCACCAAAAGAATGAACGTAGTGTCACGCAACTACGGACATCATGGGCAGAGTTTGAGACTGGGAAGCCCATGACAGTGCTTACTTTTGCTGGGTCTGGTTGAACTCTGAAAGCGTTTGTTGCAACAAGGTGGCCAAGCAGAGTAATTTGACGAAGAGCAAAGGAGAACTTTGAGAAATTTAACTGGAGGCCTGCTGAAATATTTTTATAATACTCGGTAGCCGCTATGATATGTGGTGAAAGTCGGTGGAAAAAGTATCTTGTCGTCCAGATAGCATAAACACGTCAGCCATTTAAATCCTTTGAGGAGCACGTCCATCATTCTCTCAAATGTTGCTGGTGTGTTGCAGACGCCAAAAAGTGTTTTGGTAAAGGCCACCAGGGGTAACGAACGAAACTTTTTTTCGCAATACATGTCTACAGCAGGTTGCCAGTAGCTAGATTGGAGGTCCGGAGATGAAAAGAAGGTGGCACCATCGAGGCAGTCAAGGGTGTTGTGAATGAAGAGGGTCATGTCATTGGTTCTGCTCACGCCCGTGCCATTCTGCTTGTGCAGTTTCTTCAACGCGCTCTCTGCCACAGCAACTAGAACATGGCCAGGATAACCTGCTTCTAAAAGGCACTCTTTCTGTTTGTAAAAAACTAAAAAACACTTTTTCGGAGCATAGTTTCCTACTTGACAAGCAAAATGGCACGGGCGTGAGCAGAACCAGTGACATGAAAATGGTTGTCATGCCGTATATACACTGTGGGAATGCATGCGTATTCCAGCGGCCGCGGACCGGCTGCGTGTTACATGCGTGCACTTTGGCAAGGGCGGCGCGGTGAGAGAGGGCACTCACGCCGCTTCCCCCACTGCCTTTCATGCCTCGCCGCGTTGCCGAAACCGGTACGCCCCCGCTCCCTCCTTTCTACTCCTTTTCCTTCTCAAAAGATTCGGGGAGATGCCTCCTCTCTCAACCTCGCGAAGGCGCGCCGCTTTCTCGAAGGTCTTGTGTCTTTCGTCCGGAGGCGTTGGGATTGACCGGATCCCCTCCGAGCACGCGAGATCGCCGCCCGCCGCTGTCACCAAGTGCCTGCCCTTCCTTCCGTGAGTGATCTTCATTCTTGGTCGGAGCGCAAAGCCACACGAAGTGAGCTGAGTCACTATCAGCCCCTTTTCGTCGTGCGCTTTTCTTGTATTGTTTTTGCCCGAGCCGTAAGGAATATTACTCCTGCGCGCTGAGGCACTTGCATATTTTATATCTGTTGTGTTGGTGGCGTCAGAACAAGGTGAATAAGCACCTTCGTTTCAAAGGCTTGTCTCTGTCTCCCTGACCTGAACCCGCCGTGGTTGCGATCTAACGCGAACCGCGGGATAGGGGCCACAGCTCTAATTGCTAGGGCTGCTGCGTTTGTGCTTGCGAGTGTCTGCCACTCCACTAGAACCCATGGCAACCGTATAAAAGTTAAGAAACACCCCTATAACACAAAGTGTCACATGCTCTGAGGAAAATAGGAAGGAAGGTTAAAGTGGACGTGGTATTCTCTGCTCCACAAAAACTGCTCAGCATTTGCAAATTCACTGATCCGCCAGCTAAGACGTGCATTGTGCAAAAAGAAGCACGTGACATGCATTTGTGCCATGCATTTGTGCCATGTGTGACATGCATTTCCGTTTGTGACATGCATAAAGAGTCTGGTGTATCGCTTCCCATTTTCACGCTGAAAAGTGTACATTGGACAGTGTGGAAGATGCCTAAACATTAGATTACTAGAGCATCAGCAAAAATTGAACAGGTATCGTGATGGCCATGTATCTGTTCATTGCAGTGATTGTGGTTGGAAACCTTATTCTAACAGTGCTGTGTGTTGTACAAGAATGCAGATACATGTACGCGAAAAATTGTTGAAGCCTCCCTGATAGCGAAGGTGGGCAATAGCTGAGCCAGCTGCCCCTCTCTGGTGCTGACTTTATTTGAGGTAGCTTTTCTGGGGGCTTTAGGTTTCTATGTGTGACGACTGGGCACATTGTACGCAAGTCTACAAATACTGTTGTTTCTTATAATAAACATGCAGTTGAAAGTTAGCGCTTGTCCTGTTGTGTCTTTCTCGTCCTTGTCTGCTCGCACTATGACACCATTTCTTGCGAGATGGGTAGGTCCGAAGGCAATGGCAATAACGAACGATACGTTTTGCCTAATGACAAGTGAAGCAGATGGGCTCATCGTCGAGCGTTCTCCGTTCCGCAGGATTAAGGGAGGGCCAAGTAGAAGTAAAGGAGTGATGAGAGGCCCCTGTGGAGTAAGGGCGAGTAGTAGGATGTGTGCCACTGGGCACGCTAGTGGTGAGCCAATGTTAGCGAACTCCTGCCAGACCACAGTCTGAATGAGAGACACCGATGGCTGTGATGTGTCACTGGAATCCATTGTGAAACAGGTGAGGAGATGATGCTTCAAGCTCACGACGAACAATGCATGTGGTGTCATGGGTGGGCGGCACGCGAATTTCATCACACACTGAAGTTCCGGCCATGTTGAGAAGCCACGTGAATCTCTGGGTTACCTGGCGGCTCTTCGCCTGTTCAAATCCCCGGCACTCCTTGATGATCATATTGACGATCTGAATGTTTGCATAAACGAGCAGGTTAAAGGCATCGTCTGCAATACCTTACAGCACGTGAGAAACCGCGATCTTGGGCATGTGCTCGTCAACCAGGCGACAAAGGGTGAGAATGCCCTGTATGTATGCCACGTACGATTCAGTAGATGTTTGTGCACAAGTCTCAAGTTCGTTCTGCACCGCAAGCCACCAACTGGTGGTGCTGTCGTCGAACATGTCACGAATGTGCTCTTTGAACGAGTCCCAGCTTGTAACATCAGCTTTGTACCATATTTGCTCGATTCTACCGTGCCCTCGATTGTAATGCGCACTCGTTTCCCACGGAAAAACAAGAAGTGAAACTGATTTTAACATGCACCTACTTTTTGTGGCAGGAAAAAGAAAAAAGTTCTTAGTATCAACCTTCTCACATTCATAAAACCAAATGCCATACTTGCGTAATGAACACAGTTGCATAATGAACGCACCACTAAGTTTCAACGCCTGCAGTCCCGCAAACGGCCACGCTATGGCTTTTCTGCTTTACTCGATCCGCGGTGTCTCGAAGACGTTCGGCATGCCAATTCATAACTCCTGCGTCCCGTTTAAACTACCGGGTGTAGCCACGTGCAAGAAGCGGTAACATCATTTACTCTCAGTGCTACATTCCTCCGTGCTATCCCGGATGCCACTCCCAACTCCATGCAGAATTTCCACCTTCGTTTTAAGGTCCTTTGGTGGGCGATAAGTGCCCCGGCCCACCATGACGCTTGCAAAACGAATGCGCACCTTCCGATGCCTAGACAACACATCGCACCTCACACGAAGAATGACAAGATGACTGGGTCTCCACTGTTGCTACCCTCCGCGCTGCGGCCGCAGCGTGGCCAACATAGGATGGGAAAGCAGAAGGGTATTCACATGGATGAGACAGGAAAGGGGGGAAGCATTACACGCGTGTTCCGGCAAGACGCAGAAACGGTGACCTTCGCATGAGAGAGAGAGCAAACATTCTGCCGCATTTTTCTTCCCCCCTTCTTTTTCTCTCGTAGCATGCGGCATTGAGGGGTCTCTCCTAAGCTTTTCCTCTATGGCGGGGTGGGAGCAATGCTTTGTCGCGGAGGCGCTGCTGCATGATTTGGCGCGGTGCCGAGAGCATTTTCGGAGCGCGGTATGTTTAATGAACCATCGCAAGTGCTTGCACACTCGACTTTCGAGCGTTTTCGCCCATTGGAATACACACATCTCTGACGGAACCGCAGCACCAGTTCTAATTAACTGGAAGTTTGAATTAAGCATCTTCGAATTAATGAGGTTCAACTGTATTAAAGCCACAGGTTTGTTCCAAATATGGCACACCATGCAGATGGCCGATTGGCCTTGCTGCCATGGTGTACTTGAGAGCACCAGAGTGTGTCAGTGCTCTTGTGGTCCGTAACTCTGTGAGAGAGCTTGCTATGCTGCTGCATCTGCCACTGGGCGGCGCTAGCTGTGCCTAGGGCACCCAATGAAACCGGTGCCATCGACCTTCGTTCTTTTCCCAGCTTTTCACTATTTGATGATTGAATGGGCTTAATGATTGTGTATGGTGTTGTGGGAACTGGTATGCTAAATACTTTGTGTTGTCCCTCTGGCTGCACAGGTATGAGTGGAAAAGGTCTTGTTGTCTTGCTTACTGAGTGACATTGACGAACGCCAAAAGGGGAAATGAGCAATTACATGACAGGAAGCTGGCCACTTTACATTCATTATACAAGTATACTCTAATGTTTTGAGAAGTTTAACTAAATGAAAAGTTTAGTGTGCCCCACCACGGTGGTCTAGTGTTATAGCACCCAGCTGCAGATCTGAAGGTCGCGGGAGCGAATCCCGGCCGCGGCGGCTGCATTTAGATGGAGGCGAAATGTCGAGGCCCGTGTGCTGTGCGATGTCAGTGCACGGTAAAGAACCCCAGGTGGTTGAAATTTCCGGAGCCCTCCACTACGGCGTCTCTCATAATCATAACTGGTTTTGGAATGTTAAACCCCAGAAATCAAATCAAAAGTTTAGTGTAAGACAAGACACACAGGTAGGAGAGACCTCAAGTGAGATTAACAATACAACATATTTTTGTGTGGAAGGGAGTGCAATACATCGGGATAGAGACGAGCAACAGGACGAGGCACTACTGTACCCTGGTGTTTTGCACTGTGTTCCACAATGATTCACCTACTTGCCCAAGCTCATACTTTAGTGGACATGTTCCTTCCTTGGTTCAACATTAAAGCCAGACTTTCTTTATGGTGAGCCATGATTAAAGCTGCATGGTGTGCTAGTGGAATACTGCAGTAATACTAATTGCTGGGGTTTTACATGCTGGAACCATGAGGTGATTAAAGGGTATGCCATAGTGGAGGCCTCTACCACCTGAAACTCTTTAATGTGAACTGACTTTGCACAGGACTCAGGCCACATCTTTCAGGTCTGCAGCTGAGCACCTTAATTGCCATAGTACTATGGGACTAGAAGAGAAGCTCAGGGAAGACGGAGGCTTGAACCGATGAAGAGGTCGCTAAAACCGATGTAGAACAGGGAATGTCGATGGAGTCAACATTTCAACAGGTAGACCTGTCTTCATTGGGATGTCGGTTGCCTTGTCAAAACGTTGGCTCCAGTGACATTCCCTGCTCTACATCGTTTTTAGTTTATTGATAGTACTATGGGAGCGTGTTGAAAATGCTGCAAGCATTGTGCGTTGCCGAAAGAAAATTCTCTCTTCTGCCGCAGCTGGAAGCGGTGCTGCCACAGCTGTGCGCTGCTCTGGACCATCCTTCTCCAGTGGTGCGCCATCTGGCTTCACGGTGCTTTGGCATGATGGCCCGCGTTCGAACAGTGCCAACTATGGCTGTGATTGTTGACCAAGTCTTGGCAAAACTTGGAGCTTCAGACGATGATATCCAGCGGCGAGGAGCTATTGAAGCCATTGCCTGTATCCTTTTAAGCAACGGGCAGCATGTGCAGTGTACTGCATGTGTTGTTCATTTGATATTTTTTTATATGTCCTCAAAGGTGCAGCGACTCAAAAATTTTCCATCTTGTTTTTACAGTTGCGATAACTTGCTGATGTTGTTGTTATGTGGGGTTTAACGTCCCAAAACCAGCTCTGATTATGAGAGACGCCGTAGTGGAGGGCTCCGGAAATTTTGACCACCTGGGGTTCTTTAACGTGCACTGACATCGCACAGCACACGGGGATAACTTGCTGATGACTCACCTATCGTGTGTAAACGTCTCTCGCTTCAGCTTGTTATGGTTATTTAATTGGAGATGCTTTTATGGCAGCTGGTCATAGTTGCAGGGAACTCCAGCCAAAAATGATAGGATTTGAGTAAATTCCGCATGGTCATGTGACCGCACACATAGTTGTGAGGCGTGCTCTGCGCTTCACAACGCATGCATGGTAGCGCCACAGTGCATCTGCTGCACTGTCTGGTGAGCAGTGGAAGAGGACACATGCGTTGAGCAAACAGACCAGCAGCAATGACGGCCAATACCACCTGCTGACGTGGTTGGTTGTTAAGGTGTTACTTCGGCATGCGTGTCCATTTTGTCTCATTGGCCAGCCCTCCCAGTCACTGCGCGCTTGCAAGCAAGTCATTGATCGGACTTTGTGACTTCCACGACCAGGATTGCTTCTCATGAAGCAGTGGCGTGGCAGCCTGAAAATCCTAAGTTCAATCTCAGCACTCTGAACTATAGTAAACTGAAGCGTTCCCGCAACAGACTTCTACTGTTGGCAGACCGTCTTGATAGAAAAGGTGCTGCCCATTGCTAATCACTTATTCTATGCTCTGGCATTTTTACTATCTTACCGTGTCTCCCAATTGGTGGACAACAATGCTGTTTGAACAGCTTTGCACCTGGAACAGTATAAATGAATTTTTGCGTATTGCCATTTAGCTTGTGTAAGCATGCCGCCACGGGTGGCACACAAGAAAAAAAAATCGAATAGTCAACCTATTTTTGGAGGGCGTACCACAGTGCGAAATCTGCAGTCTGCTGAAAATATCTCAGGGAGCAATCACCAGGGCCATAATACAGAATGAAGTAATAGCATGAATGACATAATTTATGCTCACTGGGCCATTGTGCCTGCACGCATTCAGCACCTGCTCCTGTAATCAACTGATGTGCCAGTGCTCAGGGAAGCAGGCTGGCGAGATAGAATGGGTGCACATGCGCAGTGTGACACACTCGAGAGCAGGCACATGGACACTGTGTACAGTAGAACCTCGCTGATACGTTCCCTGTTGATACTATTTCCCAGTTCCAACAATTGCGATCGCGAAAACATGAACTTTTCTCGTAGAGTTACACTTCTTTTCTTCCGGTTAATACGTTCCCGGAAATACGATTATCTGGCACCAACGTTCGATTTATCGTCCAACTACGATCGGATGATACGTTTTCTGGCCTCTAAGAGTCCACGTGCAACCAAGAAGTCTGGAAGCTCGCATGATCGAGAGCAGTAGCTGCCCAGCGCGGTGGCTACACCGCAGTACTCGCCCGACCGTGTCACAAAAAAAAAAAAAAAAACGCCGGTGTGCTGTCTTCCGATGCTAGCATATCACCTAGCTAGACGTAACACACCGCGTTCATCGGTATCGCTGCTGACACCTGCGATCAAGGCAGCTTTAACAGCACGCGCGTGGTAGCTGTTGGAAGCGTACTTAGAGCGTACTTTTAATGGGCGATAACCGAGACACGTCACCATTTCTTTCAGTGGGACCGATTCGCGAGTGCAAGCGCAATGGCGAGCGCAAACAGTGTTTGTGCGGGTCGTCTCTCGTCTTTTCCCCCACCGAGCGCCACCACCTTGATAACGTGTGAAAGCTGAAAGTTTCGACTGCCTGTTTCCGCTCACCTCACCTTTGATGACCATGCCCAACAAGCGCAAATAAAAATGTCTGGCATATCGGCATGCGATCTGTCGAGCAGTGTGGAAGTGGCCGACGCGTTGTAGAAACTTTGGAACTAACTTTGCTCAGTTATGAATTATTTCGTGTCATAAGCAAATCGGAGTCAATATTTTAAATGCCGTTGCGAGCGGTGATATAGCGAAAGCCTTTGGTAGCCTTGGCCCGAGCGGTACGAGCGTGAGGAAGCAACCGCGGTGCACGGCAGAAGCGCGCGCGCGTTTCGACCACTTGGGTGCACTGAGGTATTATCATCCAAAAACTATATTACTGCTTCTTATATGCCGCAACGGGTAGAGCGCCACTTTTGGGAAGATATCTGCGAAGCGCCGCTGAACTTGGGAGCGCTACCATCCGCCATTTCGTCCGTTTCCAAATGTCGGTTTACACTTAACCAAGCTTGGCTAACTCGGTTGACGGCCAACCGCGGTTAGCAGCCTAACCGCTGTTTCGCGCGCCGTGTAAATGTGCTAACCACATTTAACAATCACCGCCAGACGAATTCTCCCAACACTGCTTCGAAAACATCGTCGAACCTGCCATGTCTGATTGCAAGTTACCGATATGTGAGACGACGGTCACTACTTAAAAACAAAAATAAGCAAGTTCGAAAGCCGATAACGCATACGGAATACGGAGCGCATCCTGTGCTTTTTACAGAGAGCAAGTGGACGCAGTCTATTGGAAGGTTATATCGGCAGTGATTAGATCACGCGGGTGATCCCGCCGCGTCAAACCGAGCAGGTCGTCAACACGTTGCGTCATGCAATCCTGTATTGAGTAGATGCGTGACAAGCGTAACCTCATGCTGGCAAGCGTACATTGCACGTGCTTCGGCCGGTTTTGTCGTGGAGCAAAAGCGCAGGTCGCGTTCGGCGCATGCTGCACTCACGCACCACTTGAACAGCCGGGAACCGCCGATAGATTGCACGTTCGTTTGTCAGCTGTTAAGTTGCGGTGCTGGCGTCGAGGAATCTCAGGTTAAAAAAAAGGGGGGAGAGGAGAGAGAGAGAGAAAAACAAAAAAAAGACGGCTGAACGTTTCGTAGCGTCTAGAGACTAAGCTGCTAGCTCTGACGGTCAACATGCACGCGATGCGCTTGCCCAGCGACCTTGGCTTGGGCCGTGCGACGCACGTGGTGTGCCCGTTCATGTGACCTGCTGATGCAAGGCTAGTGCTCTTGGTCAGCGCCACCTAGAAAAAAATAGGTGGCGTTGTCTTGGTGTGCACGAGCACGACTTATGTACCGGAGTGCGCGCCGTTGGACACAACGTGGCCTGTACGTCCGCGCCGTGTATTGATGGGCGCGCACGCGGTTTGGGCAGGCCGAGAAAATGACGATGTGAACGCGCGCATTTTGTTACATGTTAAATAATTTGCCTGAAGATGCGGAGTAGTTTAAACACTGAAGCAAGGGACAACGCGCCTGCCTTCCGTTCCCGACGCGTTCAGCGCTAATGGCTGGCGCTCGCGGTCACTGCCTTGCCTTTGGGCGCCTTCCAGCACGCTTCAGTAGCCATATAAGTAGACGTTTATTGCTGTTCCGTGATGTTTTATTGCCTGGATTATCTGGAATTGTAAAATACTTTAATATTGATATCAATGCATGTTTTTCCGGCGAAACTGCGCGATTTTTTCGTGGGTTTGGATCATACGTTTTCCCGGATAATACGTTCAATGTCGCGGAATTTTTTAAAAACGTATGAACGAGGTTCTACTGTATATGCACATTGTCATGGGCTCGCTTGGTCTCCAAACTTACGATCGTGACTGTACATGATAACTTTGGCATAGCCCTCTTGATTTAGGTACTGTCCGAGGCTTGGATAGCAAGCCCCAGTGACAGAATAGGCATGATAGCCTTGCTTATCCCATATTGTCACTGTGCATTGCACTTGCGTTTCATTTTTACATACGGCCACTATGATGACGGTGCATTATGATGTCGTCATCGCCGGAGCTCAAGATAAAACTTCTTGTAAATGTGCTACTCTGCTATTTGAGGATTCTTTCCATGTAAAGGATTCTTTTGGCGAGCATGCTTTGCATAAAAGCCCGAGTTTTGATTTCACAGTTTTTCAATATAACAATGTAAATTATCAATTTAGAAAGGAGAGAAAGCTGAGCGAGTTGGTAAGGAGTCATAATGTAAAGAAGAGGCATGCAAAACACAGACACAAAGGAAGAAGAGCGGACAACATTTGTGGGTCTTCTTTCTTTTGCGCCTCAGTGCAGTTCTTCAGGTGATGGTTGGCGTTCGTGTTGTCCACTCTTGCGTCCGTGTTTTTCGCAGCTTTTCTTTGCGTTATGTACCAATATTACTGACTTTGTTATGTCAAGGTTTAGCCGTAATTATGCAGCCTGACAAAGAAAATAATGTTCTCAATTTCTACCAAGCACTAAAATTTGTAGAACCTAAGCAAATTACCAACAAAAGGCACACAATCAGGATAGGATACAGTGCTGTGGTCTCTTCCTCCCTGCCTTCTCGTTTTCTTTTTCGCTGACCACTCAACATGTACGACCAATTCCTACGCGCCCAGTTGTCGGTTCTTTGGGAGTAGGACAGGCTGTTGGGCCAGTTGGTCTTGCATCTTGAAATGTTGAACTTGGCGCGATTGACGCACACAGACAGACTAGAAGAGACAAAGCAGACAGGACTCGGTTCTTCGAGTAACATAAAAGGCTGAACATTTTTAAAAAATTCAACAAAGCATAGAGATTGTTAGACCACTTCTGGTAAGTATTCTTAAATCATGACCGGTTATTTATCTATGTAGTTAAATGTGGGAAGTGCACAGCCTTTGCATTTTGCTTATATTAACTCACAGCACAGAAACTCAAAGATTAAAGAAAAAAAAAAACCACGAGAGTAAATGAAGAACCACACATTGTGCGAAAAACAAAAAGGTAGATGTAACATTGAGAAAGAGGGACATGGTAGAGTGGATCAGAGGACAGACTAAAGTAGCCAGTATCATAGTTGACATCAAAAGATATCAAAATAGATCTGGCCATGAATCTAGCCGTGCAGGTTCCAGTCTGCCCTATAAGGTGGCCCCCTGCAGTTTGGATATCAGATCCTTCCCAAAGAGTCTTTGCCTTCCTCAACTTCGCGGCAAGAAGACTACTTATAATAGAGTAGTCATCTCCGGCGTCAACTAAGGCAGTAACGCTGCGGCTCCCGATAATTACGTCGAGGTCGGTGGTTCGCCGTCTGGCGTAGCAGTTAGATCGGGGCACCAGATCACGGCTGTGGTGGGCGGGGTCGAGCTGAGACGGCCGAGGACACCAGCCGAATATACCGCGGAGCAAACACGCACGCTCGTAGTACCCAGCAGAAGTGAACCCAGTGTATTTGAACAATACCCATTTTATCCCACAACCTCGAGGGTGACCCATAACCAACTCGGCTAGAGCTAATACACTGGGCACTCACACCCTCTGCAACAGCTGCGTCGGCTTGCTCCACTGCTGCTTTGTCGCATTGTCAAATCTTTTGGCGCAGGAGTGTTGTCGTGAAGGCTCTGGCCAGGTGACGTGCTGGGACTACCTCGGGAAGATTCACGCATCGTGGTCATCAGCTGTGGCGGAGGATCTTTGGCATTGCGTCGTGCAGCAACCGTACCTCGGTTGCAGGTACGGTTGCTGCCTTTAGGTTCCCAGATAGGGGCTGGGCAATCGGCCTCGGGTTGGGTTGGTGTACTCAAGGCAATCCGGTGAGATGTAGCGGCCGGACGAAAGTGAATGGGATGGTCATTGTTGTCGTTGCCACTGTGCTCCAGCAATGTAGTCGCTGATGCCGCGAGGTCGTTCACCTGGCCAAAGACGCGGCGCGTTCATGTCAAAGCCACGCAGCCCCATCTCGTGGTACTGGCAATAGTGGAAGGTATGGCCTGCTTCTCTGCAGTGGCAGCATAATGGGCGGTGGTTGGGGGTGTGCCAAATGTCGGTTTTTCTTAGTCAGCAGGCTGGTCGACAGGCGGACAGTACAACATTTGCGATGGCGGTGGTGTCTGGTGTCAGTATTGCGACTGTACAGCACTAGGGTACGGTGAAGGGACGGCTCGATGTGCGGCAGCAGCATAAGTCATCGCCTCTGGCTGAGGCTGCGGCAGCTGAGGAAGTGCCAGTGCCTGCTAAATTTTACCGTGTACAACATTTGCGAGGGAATCCACTTGAAGTGGCGACAACGGGCACATTCAACAGAGCTCTTCACACACGAGGGCCCTTATGGTCTCTCGAAGGTCGTTGGAGCACAGTCATTAAGTTTGGGTGAAGTCTGACGTTGAACAGCGGTGGTGTTCACGGCTGCACATGTCCAGCATCTTCTCAATTGCCGTTGGAAGGAATTCTTGGACTGTTTTGGATGGGTTCGTTATCAGCCCAGCGAAACAGCTCCTGCTTTACACCTCTCACTAGCAGGCGAACCTTCTTGTCTTGGACATGTTGATGTTGGCATGGCAGGAGTCGGGTCACCTCCTCCATAAATATCACGAAGTTTTCACTTGACAGCTGCACTCATGTTTCTAGCATTGATGCTGCCCTTTCCTCGCGGAAAATGCTCACGAAGTTCTCCAAAAATGCGGATCAGAAGAGGTCCCAGGTTCCAGGTATTCGTGAACCAGGTCCTTGCAGAGCCTTCCAGGTAAAAATATACATGGCACAGCTTGTCGTCGGAGTCCTATTTGTCGAAGATGGTGACTTGTTCGAACTTTTCAAGGCAACTTTCTGGGTCTTCATAAGATGATCCTCGGAATGTTGGGGGTGTTTTAGGCTGCTGCATCACGACGACTGGCGGTTACGCTCCTGTGGTCGTGGATGCTGTCCTTGTCGTAGCCTGGGTTTTCCTGTCCTTGTTAGGAATAAGCCTGTATTGCTACCTGCAGCTATTCATCCTCTTGACGGCATGAGCTTGGCTCACTGCTGGATGGGGGCCGTACGGTACATGGACTCTGAAGCACCCCCACCATAGTGACGATGAAGAACATAGCAGTGTCAGGCGAACTGTTTATTGGGTGAATCTCTGTCCAGCAGAACAAAGCAATAGCAGTGTCATGAGTGAAGGGGCCCGAGGCACAGGCGATATGGCGAACAGAAGCGATGGTGCGCTAAGGGGTAAAGAAGCTTGAGAAAGCACGCACCGTGAACACGTCCATGCACGTAATTTGTGGACAGCGGGCTCATGGCACGTGGCCCAAGCCGCAATCAAAGATGGAGAACGTTGAGCTGGCATTGTCTGCGAGGCTCGGGTGGGTGAAGATGGTCTAGCCAGCATCGCACTGACGACGGGAGTAGCGGACACCGGACCTGGACGTCACGACAGTTGAGTTTTTTGATGCAGTCGTGACCAAACGAGACTCCTCACACTTGCAGCTGCCTCATTACAGCAGCTCCCGGTGTGCCCGGAATGCTTCGTCTTCACCCGCTAAACAGCAGCACAATTCCCGGGCCACCACGTCATCACTGTGAAGTGCCAGTTGAGGCTGAGACTAAGCCTAACGAGGAAAGCTGCTCACCGACGGCTTTGATGACGATCAGGTAACAGCGATGGAGGCAGGTGGTAAAGTCCAGCTGCCTCAAACAAGGATGGCAACGGCTTTGAACCGGCAACAAGAAGTTCGCCCCAGACCGGCATTAGACTTTGTTGAGAGAGGGGCAGCTACGGCGTATGCTAACACAAGGTCCGTTGTTGACAGACTCCTGTGAGGACTGAGTCTAATGCAGAGGAGTGCGTAACGTCGTGGACAGATTAGGTTGTTCCGCTAGTTGTTCCGTTAGGCTGGGCACTGATCCGTGCAGAGCATTAAAACACTGTTTTCTGTGCCTCCCAGCACCTTCCCAATCTCTCACCAAAACATACCCCTCTGAGATCAGTGACAAGCAGCGCGAACAGTCGTCAGTCGATGGAAAAATTGACTAGCAGAGAAATGTATCGGCTTTTATACATGCCATAGCGGATTCTGGTATTATCGCTGAGATTCGAGAAGGCACTGAAATGTGTGTGTAGGACATGCGAAGTTTCTAGAATGGTCGACATGGTTCCGAAAACGACATGCAAGATAAGTGTGGCCTGCGCTGCGCATCACATGAAAGTGATAACGGTGAACAGACAAAAACAAGTGAGCTGCTAACAAGAAACTGCATGTGCATTTGATGAAGCCTTTCAGTAAGGCCTTCTCCACCCTCTCCTTGGACATCCTCTGAAGGCAACCTGTTCCTTTCTTGGGAACCCATACAGCTGAAAAATTTCAATTGTAAAGGTGCTCAAATGAAAGCAAGGGGCGAAAGGCAGGCCCTTTGCTAGATTATAGCTGACTTGATCTTGCATAGCAGAGCGCCTGATTGTGTCTTCGATCGTGTCTCTGTGAGTTTCTCGCATTTTGTTAAAAGCTGGCGGTGTCTTTCTTATCTTTTAATATTTTGGGGAGGTGGGGTACAATGTAAAGTTTTATCGTACACTCCTACTCACCCTTTCTAGTGACTTAGCTATGCTCTTGGCAGTGTTTTCTGTGTTTCGACGTTTATATTTAACATTCTCTTTTTCTAGTTTTCCTGGTTAGCCATTTTGTGGCAGTTCTTGACAATGGGCACCAGCCGCTCCTTTAATTCCTTTCACAACGCGGTGTATCATGTCAAAGCTGATACAAGCAATTTCCTGTGGTTGCAGGCAGTGAAACAACAAATGTGGCCATGAGATCATTTATTTACAAGTGAGCAAAAAAAGAGAGCTGATGGGAACTTCGGTCTGGGATACACAAGGTTTCAGTGTTCTTCGCCCAGGTGACAAATCGCTTGAGGAGACCACATCGAAAGTGAGCTCTGAGACTTTTCTGTATACATGTTCCACAAATAGTTCCTATGTATCAACTCGCTCTCTCCCTGTCCTTATGCATTAATCCTGTGGTCTCCAGTTATAACTTTCCTTTCCTCGAATATTTTCCTGAATAAAGAACCATTACTACAAACTGCCAAGTTCTCCTGCAACACCTTGTCAGCCCTTGATATTGTCCGAGCCCATTTGGCGAAATTGGGGAAACGCTTCATTGGAGGGAGGGGTGTTGAAGAGAGAAGGTTTTTTCTATGTTTTCTGTACTCACTGTCACAACCAGGCACGAAGCTCAACAGTAACTCTTCTTTTTCACTGTCAACTGCATTTCTCCCTCAAGCGACGAGACCAATTGACGGCAGTGGCTGCCGATCTCCCCAGTAGCTACCCTGCGGCCTTGCCACATGCCCCCTGGTGGCATCAATGCAAAGAGGGGAGGGGCCACGCATGCCCACCGATTATCTCGCAAAGCTATGCACAAGCGCATAGCTTTGCAAGATGCTGTGCACTGGACAAATTGGCGCGCACACTGTCTTTGTGTTCTTCTTCTGCTTGCACGTTCAACACGTACCCCGACCAGCCGCAGTTCTGCTGATGTATTTGTGGGCTGAGGGCATGAGCACAAGAGAAGAAAGAAGTGGTGCATGCGAGTGCTGCACATTGGGCATTGCATAGGAGTGTATGCACACTCTTGGGGACCATATCTAACGATGACAATAGCTTCCTGGTGATCAAGGACATACGACCGTCAGCCTGAACAGCTTCACTGTTAAAAGAAAACATTATGAAATTAAAAGGCTCTAGAGGACATGTGATGAGTTGTGTGCGATGTGGAGAGTTGTATGCATAACAGAATGATAAAGCGTAGGTCTTTATACGATAACGACTTTTGATGATCAGGATAACTGATGAAAATTTAGTCATGTGTGGCTCTTACCCGTATTATGCAGCAGAACCTTGTTGATACGTTCCCGGTTATGCGATTTCCCAGTTCCAACTTCCACGATCATGGACACACAAAATAATCTAATAAAGTTGCACATCTAAAGAAAATGACGATTTGAGTGCGTGCCCGTCGTTACGTGCCACACGATCTGCCCTAAGACGCTGAGTAGTTTGAATGCAGAAGCAAAGGTCAACATGCATGCGTTCTGCTCCCAATGCTGCCAACGTTGTGGCAAGCACTTGCGGTCACTTTACCATGCCTTCGGGCGGGTTCCAACACGGTGACATTTATTTCAATTTCTTGTCATTTTAATGCCTCATTTTCATGAAATAGTAAGATATTTTGATGTCACTATCGGTACTCTGCTTTTCCAGTGAAATTGTGAAATATTTTTATCTTTGGATTACACGTTTTCCTAGACAGCACGTTCATCGTCACATTATTTTTCAAAAAGCATATCAGCGAGGTGTGAGCCATACGTAAGAAAGAAATCAATCATTGGATGTGTGGGTAGCGTACAAAAAAGTGACAGGAAGTTCACAACACCACCAATGTACAGGTGCCACAAGAGACACAAGGAAACCTTTGAGTTTCTAATCATGCAAGGCCCTATTTGATTCAGGTTTCAAATCAAATAGCCATTATTTGGGAACCGAAATATATTAAAATAGTTAACAAATATTTCAAAATGTTAACTGCACCGAAATAAAGAGAGAATTGTTTCAAACATATTGTTACGCGCTATTCCGCGCAGTTAGCGGCTCATCCTGCCGAGCCTGGAGGAATGCACCAAGATGAAGACGACGATCAGAGCAGCGCTCGTGCTGATGCTCTGCCATCTTGTCTGCTGCTCTTTCCTTGTGTAAATATAATTTCTACACTCCTCTGGTTATTCTTATCCCCGTGGCAATATGATCAAGTTCATCTCCACTGGCACATTATGCGCAATAATCATACGAGTATGTGTAGCACAGTAGGTTGCTTCCCTCTGGAGTCGCCCTGCCACTGTGGTCTAGGGTTTATGGTACTCGGCTGCAGATCGCGGGATCGAATCTGAGGTCGCGGGATCGAATCCCGGCCACGGCGGCTGCATTTCAATGGAGGCGAAATGTTGAGGCCCGTGTGCTGTGCGATGTCAGTGCATGTTAAAGAACCCCAGGTGGCCGAAATTTCTGGAGACCTCCATTACGGCGTCTGTCATAATCAGAGCTGGTTTCGGGATGTTAAACCCCACAAGTCAATCAAATCCCTCTGGAGTCCTGAGCTATCGCTTAAGGGATGTAAAGCCAAAGACCAAGATTTGAGCCTGGGACCTAGGTGTGCAAACTAGGAACCAATTCCATCTGTTTTTTGTCATGCTCATCACTGGTTTTTTCCACCATCCTCTGTGTTTCACTTAGTACTCCTACACATTCCATTTGTTTTTGACCACTATTTTTCTTTTGCTGAGTAATAATTATTTCGCTGTGTCATGCTCGTGACTCTGACATGTATCAACACCTTTTAATGTATACTTTTCACTTGTTTTGAAGTGTTAATTTTTCTTCACCCACTGGCTGTGACATTTGCCAAGTCATACTATTATTGAGTCATGACTGCATTATACATCATTATCACTACCCAAAAATAATAATTTCTTGGGTTCTATGTTCCAAAACCACAATGTTATGATGAGAGATGCCTTAGTGGAGGGCTCCAGAAATTTTGACCACCTAGGAATCTTGGACATGCTCTGACATCGCACAGGCCTCCACATTTTGCCACCATCGAAATGCTATCCTGAACCTGGGTTCGATCCTATGACCTTCTAATCAAGACCTGAGTGCCTTGGCAACTAGACCACCATGGCAGGGCATTATCACTGCCATTCAAACCTTGTTTATGGTCGTTACGATCAATAATTCACTTTTATTGGACACGTTTGGGTGTTTTCAACCCTTCTTTTCTGCTTTTTCTTCTCGTTATCATGCCCGCCACGGTGGTCTAGTGGTTATGGCATTCGGCTGCTGATCCGAAGGTCGCGGGATCGAATCCCGGCCGCGGCGGCTGCATTTCGATGGAGGCGAAATGTTGAGGCCCGTGTGCCGTGCGATGTCAGTGCACGTTAAAGAACCCCAGGTGGTCTAAATTTCCGGAGACCTCCACTACGGCGTCTCTCATAATCAGAACTGGTTTTGGGACGTTAAACCCCACAAATCATCATTCTCGTTATCATGAATAATTTAATAACTACCATGATCACGTATTTCTCTTTACTGATTATGCGATTATGACTGTCATGGTCACATGATTACCTATTGATTGATATAAAATGTTATGGCTGTGGAATATTTGAGAGCTACCCAATTCGATTCGAATCGAGCTATTCAATCCATATTAAATTTACTCGTAAAAATCAATATTCATACACCCCTTATCGCCTGTATATATCTTTTTAATTCCGGTTATCTATGACACTTCCATCTGAAGAGATGTTGCAAATACAATTGAAACTCGCTACAACGAACGCCGCTTCAGCGAAATTTCCGGTACAACGAAAAATTCTCAGATCCTCGTAAACAGTCCATAGGAGTCAATGCATAAATATGCTCACCACAACGAACACATTCTTTTGCGCCGTTTCGCTTCAACGAAATTTGATGATGCAATTCTAGTCTCGAAAATTCCATTTGTTCTGCAGTAAACACAATCCCGAACAATTTGGCGCACTTCAGAAGATAAAACTAAGTCTAAAAAGATGAAATCGCTTGTTGGCACCACCAAAACGGCCGCTGTTGACTGCCGATGTCTACCGATGTCTACCAATGCCGTCAACTGATGTCTGTCGAGGTAGCGCGCACGACCGCCCCTCTCCCACCGGCGCCCCTTTTGGTCCTTCGCCCGATGAAAGAAAGGCTGGGCGTGTCCTCTCTGCTTGAGAAGCAAGCGACGACAGCCACCACATGTGGTGTGATGTTATCTCATTGTTAAGTTCGTTCGGCGGAGACAGCCGGGTCATTTCATCTCTGCTTCAGCCGCGTTTGACCCTAGCGTTAGCGTGCTTTTACTCGCGTCTAGAACATACAATGCGTGGGCAGTGTTATCGAGTTGGACTGTTTTTGTGAAAGCCTCAAAACATGTACCATACAATGTGCACACTAAGTGGCAAATCATCCTGTAACCTCAGTGTGTTTTTAACATCACATTGAGAGAAATGGCTTTCACATGTGACCACACAGGCAAGCCAGCACTTCTAACTACAGGGAAGTTGCATCACTGCTGTACAAAGTAGCCTCTTTAATATGGGTTAAATCGTTGTTTGGGCAATAAGTCTTGCGTGAAATGTGAGCCTTATGAAATTTTTCTTGCGGTTTCCTGCAGTGATGACAGACTAAAAGTAAATTCTATTAATGAAGTAATGTCATAAGTAACATGCTTTACTTTTCTTCTTTGGAACTTTGGGGCGGTAACGCTCTCTTATTTTTGCTAGTGTAATGTACTTAGTTATTTTTTTATTGGTAACACTTATAACACTGCATATAGCCAGTGATCTATTAGATCAATGCAAAGAGAAGGGAAGCATGGTCAGAGGTGACGACAGTTAAGAGATTCACAGTGGAACAGGCCAGGCATGCAAACGTGCACACAAAAGAAGTGTACAACACAAACCTTATTTTCTTATGAATACAAAGTGACTGGCTCAGCTTTCTGTCATTCCGAGCAGAATGAGATGGGAGTGAACTTTGTAGCAGAAGCCTAGTTGCGTATGCATGTTTGCAGTTGGACACGTAATGAAGGGCATTTAGATCCAACACACGTCTCATCAACTGTCTTGGCAGCTTTAGGAATTGCATACGGGGGAAAAAAAAATATCCTGTGAATCTAGTGGTTCGACCGCTAGATTCTGTGGAACCCACACTAGAAACCAATGCTCTGTACAGTTGCATTTGCAAAAGCTTGGTTGAACTATCTTCAGAAATATTTGTCCTCTAGAGACATCTTTTTCTGTTTGTTACCTATGAGCAGATGATTGGAGAGTGGGAAATTTTTACTCTGGCCGAAACTCTGTGGCTGTTTGATTGGTCTTTGCGGGGTTTGGCCGTGTTCACCACCCGTAAACCAACGAGAGCACACTGGCACTCGTTTTAGCAGTTTCGAAAGATTTCAGAACTGAACTTCTTTGTGGTTTGTCATGAAATGTTAAGAGATTGCAAAACTAGATGGTATGGTTTGGCGATACTGAACTGGAGGACTGTGGTGTACTCTATTTTGCTTGACCCATAGCAATTTGCCAGGTGTCATTGAGGGGCTTTCTCTGGGCATTGTGCCGTATCTGGTGTTCCTGGTAGTGCCTGTTCTGGGTCGCATGAGTGACCAAGACGAGGCTGTCCGGCTTATGGCCACCCACTGCTTTGCTGCCCTGGTTCGCCTCATGCCGCTGGACGTGAGTACTTTGCCACTTTTGTGATGGAATCTATTTCCAGCTGCTTTACGGTCACAGGTGAACTTCATTGTTGTGCAAATTGGAGTGTGCAGGTTGTTCTGAGCAGGGCCCTGAACTACCCCCTTGCATGGTGAGACAATACATTCAAAGGGTAACATATGCCACAGTGGTCAGCTGTGGAGTTGAGTGGGCTCACGCAAGGTACTCAGGAGCCCTCTTCTCAAAGAAAGGCTACTGTAGCTGCTCTTCTGCCACACAGCAGACTGCTGCTACTGTGGCCATTTCACTGCCACTTGCCATGCACACATCTTTATTGCGCATCTTCTTTCAGTGAAAGTGTGCACGGCCCATGTGCTCACTTTGGTTTGTGTAGTGAGTTCGTGGGAAAAACATTGGGTGCAAGCAAATATACAGAAATACATTTGTTAAAGGGCAACTCCAGTGATTTTCCAGTGTCCACGGATCTCAATGAAATTTTTCAGTATACAGTTAAACCTAGTGTGGGCGTTTATTAAGCACGTCATCATCATCTGTATTTTACCATCATCACCATGTGTTCTACGTATCTTCTTCATCGCTGTTGTGTGATCATCATCGTTGGGTTTGTGCCCATCGCGTTAGCATCATCGGGTGACCTACCGGCCTACTGAGAAGAATGAACGTCGTCCAAACCGAGGTCTCATACTAGCTATAACAAACCTCGACATAATGAATTCCTCAATATTACGAAGTTTTTCAATTCCCCGCCGTAACTCCGTAAAAGAACATGTATTTGCAACCTCTGTATAACTAAGTCGCAGTGGGAGACACCCATGGTATAATGTATTGTCCCTACCAACAACCTGGTAATTTTGCCCCAAATATCGAATTTTAGCACGAGCAGCAGCCAGATCTCCCACGGCTACACCACCAACGAAGAAGCGTGAAGAGATATCGCAAATGGCGTGCACGCAGCCCTCATGGCAACTCAGTTCTGCAGAGTGCTGCCACCGAAACACGAGGTGGGAGGACGCTTGCCCGCGCGGGCCCCGCTTCTTTCTCAACTTTCCTGCGTCACTCGAGTTGGCGGCTGTCTCGTTTCATGCTGCCTCCAAACCTCGTATCATTTTCCCAGTGGGTGTGGCGCGAATGTCCAATTTTTCTTTTATTTAGCCTTCACGTCGTTCGTATTGGCTTTTTTTTTACGCAGTACATGCATCCGACTGGACTCCCATATACACGCATTCAGTTGCTTGGGTGTGTCACTGCAAGCATGACTGCCTCAACTGAAACAGTGCCCACCCATCACGCAGGAGCTTGGCTTTCATTGCGCGCGAATAGAGCAGTCATGGACTATGTGTAGTAGTATCACTGTTTTTTTTTTTTAGTGTTCTTTTATGGGCGACTGTGCTGTCCCTACCAAAAAGACGTCGGTTGCGGGGCTGGTGGAAAGTGTCTGATATCACGGTGATGGCGACAAATCTTCAGAGGACGATTCGAGCTGTGCCTTCTGTGTTTTTGCCGCGAAATAAGTGTGTTCTGGGCTAAGTATACCTCCAGTTGCCCCTTTGCTTCATTTGCTTATTTCTTTTCCAAATTTTTATACCGAAACTGCATATAATGAAAACCTCTTTATAACAAAAATTTGCAGTCATTTGTTAATTTCGTTATATTCATGTTTAACTGTATATTCTCCTCAGTACTGTAAAAATATATGGCAAGCCAGGCGGTTGCAAGTTATTTAGTTTTCCTGAAAATGAATTTTCAAAATCTTTAGTGGATTCCCACGCAGGCCACCCTGTGTTTTTAACGTCATTACCATCAACACTGCCTACCCGAGCAGGTGGGCCTTCAAAAGCAAGACGGCGATACTCCAGCGCTCAAATCATCGCTGTCAAGTTCAGAAAAGCTGTCATAACGCAATACATGAGTGGATGGCCTCGCCACTGTCATTTTTCTGGCACCATCTCCATATTTTTGATGGTAAGAACGCGTGACATCACCGCACATGCTGCATGAAGCGCCTTACCGTTTTCGGTTTGAGCACGCCTTTCAATCAGTTATTTAAAATTATTGGTGCATTGCTGAGCAGGCTGAGCCATCCTGGCTGCTACAGGAAAACATGGACATCAGAACACGGTGAAAAACACTACCAGAGTTGCCCCTTTTAGGGTCTATATGGGGCTAAAATATTCATATCTGAACAAAAAATTTCGTTTTGTGTTGCTGGTTTATTACAGCACCCTTTCACCAAGTTTGGTGGTTATATGAGCAGCAGAAAAGAGTAAAACAAATTTCATTTGTGAGCAAGTTGATCGAATTTGTCGATGCGCCATCTGCGAACGCCTTTTCCAAGGTTCCACCGCAGACAAGAAACCAAACGTGATGCGAACACCCAAGTTAGAAAGCTTGCTTTTTGCCTGTTTTAACCACAGAACATCTCTCGAGATTGCACCAGAACACCAACAAGTGAAACACAAAGGTGTGTGCCAATGTAGAGTGGTGAGGATATGAAAACACAGGCTGGTTGAGGCACATCACTGTCTGCCACTGGTCTTGCACCATTCAGGGTTGCACTAGCTTTGGTTAACACTGTCTTTTGTTTCTCCTGAGAGTTGATTGCCACCAGCGGATGGTAGGTGGGGTGTGACTGCAAGAGCCTCACGACCTTCAGTTTGAGCTTGAAAGGGAGACAAAAGAGAAGTGCATTTCGAGCCTTGTTGATGAACCTATGCATCTTGGCCCTTCTCTGTAAAGTGAAATGGCATGCTGTGAAGCCTTTCAGCTTCTTTCTCTTAGTTTGCAGTTTTTGGGAGAACAGCACCATCAAGAAAACCATCATTTCCAAACTGCTCCACCAAAAACTTTTACAGGGTGGCTTCTAGGCTGGAATTTTGTCAGGAACAAGCTAAGGTGTTGTTTAGATCTATAAGTATTTTTCAAAAGAAATAATCATTGTACGTCTGACGTAAAATGACAAGAAAAATGAAGTTTAGACCAATGGCAATTTATAAAGCATAGCATAAAGGACGTACGATGGGCCGTGGCCTGCACTCTAAACTACCTAAACTACCTAAACGCTGTCTAATCAAGAGCAATGAATATACCTTTGTTATTTTTGAAAGTATAGTTTTCCTAAGCTGTCACACCTGATTACACATTGTGACAGTTGCAAGACATTTTCTGTACATGCTTGGGCACAGGAATTCAAAAGATGTTCTAATGACAAGGGAATGACATAAAGTGCTCCTGAAAGATCGGTGCAGCAGTTGAGAAGTTGATTCTTCAGCCCTGCACGCACCTGTACAGTGGGACTCACCTGGGTGCGCAATTTCCTTTGGGCATCTTCTCTTGTGACCAAGTTAGCTTCCACAGTCTCCCGTGTATACTCACCCGACCACCTGAACATCTGCAGTGATTGCAGTGCACTGACACACTAGGCCTTCTCGGTGATCATTCACTTGTGCTCTCCTAATCTGGCATCTGTTACTCTGATAGATGTATATAACTTTACCGGAGAACGGAAAATGATAGACATTACTTTCATTCCAGTTTGGAACAATTAATTTTGCCTTCTAAACAGATGAAGTTCAGTAAATGTGGTATTTGAATGCTGACTCAATGAGTCTCACAGTATAGGTGTACTGAACCTATTGTGCACTATTAAACACCTTCTTTTTTCCTTTCTTGCTTTGCTACAGACCAACAGTCTTGGAGTGTTTCTTAAGAAGCTATAGGATTATGTACGCTTATAAAATGCAGCCAACGATTTGGGGCTACATAGTCGTCCTGTGATGCATGCTTATACAGTCCGAGCCTATCGATGCTACAGCAAAAAAAGGAAATGCTAGTTGCACAGGTAAAGCTGGCAGTCTTCTCTCTAGCTGTTCTCTTGCATGCATTGTTAAGGGGGACACTGCTCTTGGAGACAGAATATCACGAAAAAAATCAGTTTTTAAAAAATGGTATTTCCATGGCACACGGAAATACCATTTAAAAAAAAAAAGAAGGAGTGACCTTAATTTAAGGTCGGGCGGTCCCATGCCGCCCATTTCCCACAAGGGTGGGTGACCTCCCAAGCGTACAGTACCTTCCAACAGCCGAGCACCGGGCGGAAATGCGCTTGTCCCTATTTTACCGGTAGGTACCCGGCGGCAGTGGCGGATGCCTCCCTGCCTACCACAGCAAGGCGGACGCTCAACTATTTCACCAAGGCCGTGGTGGGTAAGGTGTGCCCAGGGGACCTGCCACGTCCTTATGGGGCCACCTTTCGAGATAAGTACACGTAAACCGAGCGCCAGGTGTGTACTCCTCTACCCGTTTTTAAACCGGTGGGTGTCCGGCCGGCACTGGGATTCGAACCCGGTACCTACCGTGTCGGAAGCGGACGCTCTACCATTGCGCCACCGTTGCGGTTAAAAAAGGAGTGACCTTAATTTAAGGTCGGGCGGTCCCATGCCGCCCATTTCCCACAAGGGTGGGTGACCTCCCAAGCGTACAGTACCTTCCAACAGCCGAGCACCAGGCGGAAGCGCGCTTGTCCCTATTTTACCGGTAGGTACCCGGCGGCAGTGGCGAATGCCTCTCTGCCTACCACAGCAAGGCGGACGCTCAACTATTTCACCAAGGCCGTGGTGGGTAAGGTGTGCCCAGGGGACCTGCCACGTCCTTATGGGGCCACCTTTCGAGATAAGTACGTAAACAGAGCGCCAGGTGTGTACTCCTCTACCCGTTTTTAAACCGGTGGGTGTCCGGCCGGCACTGGGATTTGAACCCGGTACCTACCGCATTGGAAGCGGACGCTCTACCATTGCGCCACCGTTGCGGTTGAACAAGTTTCTCGCATGAACAAGTTTCTCGCATCTAGAATTGATGAACAAGTTTCTCGCATCTAGAATTGATATTTCAGCCACCGTAACAGTTTTTATCAAAGACAAGCTATATATTCTGACTATAAAAATGTACCAAAACTGGGCTGTTTTCATGCTGAACTACAAGTAGTGCACCAGTAAGCATCCAGATTATATCCCTGGTGGCCACAGATCACCTAACAAAAATACAGTAATTCTGTGTTTCACTTTACTCAAACTGGCCTTCTTCTGTTTTTCTCTCATTTCTCATAATGAAAATCTTCCTGCAGTGGCAAACTTGCAGAGCAATATCCCTGCCTTCAGAGCAGCTAGCACAGCCATTTTTGTTGTGACATGCAGATTTACCTGTAGAGTACACAATGGTAGGAGTGACTTTTCAAATAACATCACTGAAAATTTTTAATTTCTCATTCAATTAGAGCATAAGGAAGGTGTGTCTGCAACTTTGATATTAAGACTGCTGCAGCCTTGCCAAAAATCTTAAATAAAAGACAATACTTCTACCGTTGTATAGCTTATATGTTTTAGCATCTAAACATGTGTCAGTGGTAGCTCTATAATAAGGTTATCTTGTGGCATTGTACTGGCAAACAAAGAGTAATTAAGTTTAATTATCTCTATAACTAATTGACATAAGAGAAACATGATCATATTTTTGAAATCAGCATCAGAAACTCAATTGTGATTTTTTCTTAAAAATATGCGAAAGAGAAATGCCTCACATTTTCAAGAACAGTGTCCCCCCTTAAATGGCCATGGTGTAACTCCACCTGCCAGAGTTACAACTGTGGCTGTAGAAGGAGATGCTGGAACTTTTAGCAAGGAGCCCGACCTTGTAGCGTGCTACCCAATAATTTTCAAGCCTACTCCCGCAAAAATAGCTGGATATTTTCAGAGGAAACGCTACATTGGCTGAAACAACTTAATGAGCAAACAGACAATGAAGCCAAGGAAAGCATAGGGGAAGTTACTTGTGGTATTGTAATTGTGGAGAAAGTAGAAAGGAATTAAAGTGGACGAAAACACAAGCCTGCCTTCGGTGGGACCCGAACCCACGACCTTCGGATGTCGCGTTCGATGCTCTACCAACTGAGCTACGAAGGCGCTCGTCCCCCCGTCCACTTTATTGTGTATTTATGTACATAGTATCCTGGGAGTGTTAGGCAGCGCCACTCATGGCCAAGGCGGCGTGTGTGGAACGCACTTTCTTGCCAGGAGGCGTCACGTAGAACGTGAACTTAGCTGAGATGGCTGCTGCCCAATAAGCCCTCGCATGCTACCTAAGGCACCAAGTCTGCCGCAACGAGGCCCACGCTATGAAATAACGAAAGGGAAGGGGTCAAGGGCTTTTACAAGGGGTCTTTTACAAGGGGGCTTTTACAACTTTTACAAGGGGTCAAAGTGTGTTCCACACACGCCGCCTTGGCCATGAGTGGCGCTGCCTAACACTCCCAGGATACTATGTACATAAATACACAATAAAGTGGACGGGGGGACGAGTGCCTTCGTAGCTCAGTTGGTAGAGCATCGGACGCGACATCCGAAGGTCGTGGGTTCGGGTCCCACCGAAGGCAGGCTTGTCTTTTCGTCCACTTTAATTCCTTTCTACTTTCTCCACAATTACAATACCACAAGTAACTTCCCCTATGCTTTTCTTGGCTTCATTGTCTGTTTGCTCATTAAGTTGTTTCTAACAAATTAAGAACGAGCCCTTGACCCCTTCCCTTTCGTTACATTGGCTGAAGTGTGACAAGGGAGACCCATGTTGCTGGCCATTGTCAAAGCCTCAACTAATACTGGCTCACTGAGCACTGGCAACACTGGGACATGGGCCGCACATAACCACTGTAAAACCAATGTGGGTGCTGCCTCGGTACATGTTTGCTTAATGCGTGTGCATTGACTATGCAAAGCCAGTAGATATTTGGTTAGCTGCTGATCATTGACTATACTAAGCCAGCACATAATCGCTAAGCAGTTGCTGATTTGACAATACAAAGTCAGCAGGTATTTGCCCTGTGGTTGCTCAGTTCGTATCAAATTTAATATATGAATAAACTTGGCGAAGCGACTTGAAGCATTTAGCAGGGCAAGTTGCAATGAAAAGTCAAAAAGTCATCAAATGTCAAAAGTAGAAGCTCCATGACTCTTGTTGAAAAGTATTCAAAGATCAAAGTGCCGTCATGAAGAAAAAAAGAAGTGAACTTGAAGCAGTCATTCAAAGATCAAAGTGCCATCATGAAGAAAAAGAAAAGTGAACTTGAAGCAGTCATTGCAGTTGTGACTGCAATGACTGCTTCAAGTGCTGGCTTATGTGCTGGCTCAGTATAGTCAATGATCAGCAGCTAACCGATCTGCTGAAGCAGTTGTGACTGCTTCAGGAGATCGCTATACTAGGAAAATCTGCAACTGCTGTAAGACAGACACCTTTGTAGCGTGCGTGTACATGAGAAGAGCGGAAAGAGGATGGATGCCCAGCCTGCACCACCAAGGTACCGCAGATAGTTGAGGTGGGGAAAGGAGCAGACCAAGGACAGGGGTAAGGAATAGAAAAACGAGAGTGAAATAAGAAAAGGAAGTAAGAAGACAACTGCAGCAGGTTGATTTAGAGATCAAACGAAAATGAATACACAGGTTGTTGTCTTCATTCTTGACGAACAATTCTTCCTTTTCTTGAGGATTGCCTGTGGCTTGCTCTGTTTGGTTCTTTTCTTTCCATTTTCTTTTTTCCCTATACGTTGTTCTGAAATAGTGTCTGTACTCTCGAGCACCAAAAGCAGACTCGACGTCCAGCAAGGAGAATCTCTTGCTTAGGATTTCGAAAGCTGTGTGGAACAGTTAGACCAAAATTGTCAATTTTTTTTTTTTGAATTCTTAATATCACTTTTTTTTTTCAAAATTCCACTTTTGTTTGTTTTTGTTTCATATGACAAGAGTGACAGCATTGAGGACCTCACAAAGAGCTACTATCAATCATGAAAGCTTTTGTTATGATAAAGCGACGTCTGTGCAATTTTTTGTGTGTTACCGTGTATCGCATCAAATAAATACGTAGACTTTCAGTACATTCTTACCTGTTACCATGGCATGCATTGAGGGAAAGCCGCCCTCGACAGCTGTGCTTTCTTTTTTTTTTATTTCTGTCCTAATTCTAAACGGAGATCAGTGATGTAATACATTTTCAGAATCAGAATTGCGTGAAAATAATTATGACTACTTAAAAGAATTGGCGATTTTGGTACTTTTCTTCTTTTTTAAAGTTAAATTGGAGGTTAACCGATTACTAAATCCATGCACAGTTAAAGAGCACTGTTTCACATGCTGCCAAGCTTTTTCTCATTGTGACATGGCCGTGCTGTACAGGCACGTTCAGCAGGGACTGTCGTCATGCTGTGGTGCATACCCGTTAAGGCATTGCCGCACTGGTGCTGAAGCCGGAATCGGTGATCGGCTTGTGTCTGTGCTTGCCGAACAGGTTGCTGCATCAGACGCTATCAGTGTCACGTTAATCTTTGAAGTTCAGCTTCAGACGTTTATTGCAGTGTGGGACTCATTTTGGGTTACTCTCTTTTGTTGTAAATTGAAAGTTCGATTCGATAGACCATTATTCCACTGAAATTCAGACTGCATGCGCAAAACAGCTGGAAAATGAAATTTTATGTGCTTGAAATAGAAATTTATTTTGCTTCATGGTGCTCCTAAAGGTTGATTCTGCCTATGCCAAACTGCTCCAAGAATTGCTCCAAAATTGCTTTGGGCAGTCCCGCCCCTGATCCTGTACGAATGCTGCGTCAGTGCCAGTTATCACTAGCCACCTACTTTACTGTATTACTATAAACATCTTACTCTCTACTAAGTCTAATGCAGTTGAGATAAAGTGGCATTAACTGTTTGGTCACCGTGTGCTGTGGTCACAGAGCGGTGCCATTGACGAGTCTGGAGGACCCCTGTCGGCAGAGCTGCGTGAGCGCCGAGCAAGTGAACGTCACTTCTTGGAGCAGCTGATGGATGCACGGCATGCGGATGTCTATCAGCTGAGTGTGCCCATCAACGCACAGCTACGTTCTTACCAACAGGCAAGGGCTGCTTCAGCATTGTTACACTTTGTTGGTGCGTGATAGCTTGCAGCACTAGGCCATTCATCTTCAGTAAACGTATCCATGGCAGAACACACTGCAGGGTTAGTTGGGTCTTTTCAAATGCAGGCAACATGAAGGTTTCAACAAAGACGCAGAGAGACTAGAGAATGTCACCAGAATATGAATCTGCAACTTTTCTGCCCACCAGTCCTGCTACAGTGAGAGCCATGACTTGATGGAAGCTCCCTCTATCAGCACTACTTTATTCTCCATGTGTGCCAGTAGAATTACGTTGTTAAATGCAAGGCACTCCCCACAATCTACTCTCACAAATGCACATGTGCTGAGGTCTGCATTCTTGTTGAGTGTAAAATGTGCAACCTGGCTGAACAATTAACAGCATCAATCCTGTCTAGTCTATCTGTGTCCTTGTTGAAATCTTCATGCTACTTACATTTGAAAAGAAAAATTAAGCCTATCCATTGCTGGATACAACTGCAACAGCACTAAATAACTGCACAGTAGGTTTTGGTAAAGGGACTGTTTTCAGGCATCATTTCTGTTTGACCAAAATGTTGCCTACATCAGCGCACCCCGTCCTCCCTCTTTTGGATTTGAGGGGGGGGAGAGAGGGAGAGAAAAAGAAAAAAAAAATTGGCCGCATATCTCCGTGCTTCGCTGCAAATGTCGTCGAAAGACGATAGTCTTCTACCGGCAGTACTACATGAGTCTCGGTTCGCGTGTTTCTATTTCCCCGACGAGTCGCGCAAGCGAGAGGGAAAATAAAGAGACGCCAGAAGAGAAAGGGACCAGCCGGAGTGGCGGGTGGCCGTTCCGCTGCCTTGTGCTACCCGTTCGGCACGAGCGTGAGATACGGGCGCCATCTGGCCATGATATCGGGAAACGCAAGAAGCTTGCGTAGTACGCAGAACTGCGTAGGAAACGTCCGCTTTCGCGCATCCTAACAAGCACTAGGGTCTTTAGAATTACGCATCTATGTATTTTCTACTAAAGGAACACACCGTCTAATACTTACGTATTGATTTTGCGCCTCAGATATGCGTAATATTTGCTTTTTGGTCGACTGTGTTCAAAAGTATGAAGGTAGCTACCAGTTCAAGCTGGGTGGTCATTGAGGAAGGGGTTCACCTTTCCCAGCAGGACACACACACACACACACACACACACAGACCAAAATTTCTGCGTTGAAGTATTCCAAGAAAGACTATCGTCTTTAAAAAAAAAGTCCATCTAGGCCGGTACACTCCGTCGGTTTTTGAGTGACAGCTTACGTTCCTGAAATGGTTCTCTCACGTGTTTAATAGTAAAAATACTCTATGGCTTTTAAAACAATTTGAAATAAGCAGTGTGATTTAAAATGAAACTAAAGTGGAACCAAGCATAACTTCTTTGTGTGACACACTTGTACGTACAAGTTGAGAAGCATGAAAGGAAGCATGCACCTGTTTGTAACATAAAGCTGCAAGGAAATCCAAGAGTGATCCATGAGTCCTCTACTGCTATAGATGACATTTTAGTTTGGGGTCTTGACTGTTCTGAGCACGTTGCTTGCTGGAAAAATGTTTTAACTAAAATGTATTCTTGTGGTGTGAAACAGTAGGTGTGTGCTTGCTGCTAAGGAATTTCCATTTTTAGGTCATATGAGTTGCACGGGGGCTGTTTGCAGTAGAGTCAGAGGTGACTGCCATTCTCAGTGCCCTTCCTCCTTCGGACTGTAAGGCATTGTGGCCTTTCCTAGGGCTGGCAAGGTACCATGCAAAGTGTGCACATTGTTATGCAGATGTGGTTGAACTGCTGTGCTGTATGCTTCGCAGAGGACAGGCCTTTGACTGGTCTGATGAAGCTAATATGGCAGAGCATCCCAATATTGACATATTCAGTGAAAGTCTTTTTGGCACCTACGACGGGTGCTTGGAACGTCGGCATAGGTGCTGTGTTTCACCAACAAAAGGTGACCAGTTGGTGACTATTGGTCTTGCATCACTCTCCCCTGCCGAGTGCAGCTATTCTGTGGGTGCACGTGAAGCCCTTGCTTGTCTGTCTTCACTTGAGAAATAGCATGTATAAATATGCATGTCATTTAATACAAACCATAAAGCTTTGACTACTTTGCTGTCAGGTGGTGCACCACGCTGTTAAACAGTCGAACCCACTTATAATGACCCCAGATACAAAAAACTATCAGTTATAACAACGGATGCACTTAGGATTTTTCTATGCCACTCATTGACACTGCACCCTGACATAGCGAACACCTTTCTAAGCGTTTACTTTCATAATCAACATTTCAGATGTGATCACGATAAAACTATGGCATATACGAAGTGGGGAAAAAAGAAAAAGAGACTTAAACTGGCGTTCAAAGCACAAGGGCAGTGTGCACGTGGCCTGCCTTGACACAGCTACCAATGCACTTAGCCTGGGGCCAAAACACGTCAACATTTTTTTTTTTTCCTTGTGGCAGCTCAGCGTTATCCCGGAAGCGGTGGATATGGTTTGTTACAAAGACAGTTTACTCCACTCGTAAGCACGCTGCCGGCCTCACTTTGTGGAGTGTGTCACTCGGTTGTGGGGTGCACTGTGGGAGGCTATCCTGATGCGTAGCCTCTGTTCTCAGCCCAGCTCTTGTGGTGAGGAAGCAAGCATTCTGGTTCCCCCTTACCTGACAATAAAATGCAGGCAGAAGAGGTGCTGCTTTGCGTCGGCAGCCATGCTGTTGCGCGGAGCACGCATTGAAAAATGTATTCGGAAAAACTTGAAGGTAAACTTTTCGACAGAAATCTGCCTGGCTGAGTCGGGCAGCTTCAAATACTATGGCTGGAGACACGTCGCCTCCAAAATTCGCAAAAGCTGCATGGAGCTCGCCAGTCTGACTGCCGGCACCAGCAGGGGTAAATATTTTGTTTTATGGGCATCATGTAGCCAGGCACTTCATTATATTGTGGGAGATCGCCGCGTCTCGGCTCGCAGTCCAGGCCTGCTACGCCCAGCAGCGTCCTGCCAGCGTCCAGGCCGATCCCTGGCCCCGGGCCAGCACCAGCGCGTGCCACGCACCGCGCTTTCACATTGTCGTCGTCGTCCCTTAGAATCTCCTCCCAGCGGCCCTCTGCCGGCGATCCCCACACTGCCCCTCCCTCTGCGGAGACGGTGGCATTGGCCCGCGGTAGTCTGCGACGATGAGACGATGAGCGCCCCTGCCGGCTGAGAAACCTGGGATGCTGGCGCACGGAACGTGGTGGGGATAACAGGTAGCCCGTCTCCTGGCAAACGGTCTTCCAGGATCACGAGGCCCTAAACGTTTGAACGTCTTCCAGGAACCGTCGGTCCTAAACCAAGCCAGGGCGCAGACGCTTTACTGGTTGTCCCATCAGCCTCGTTCTGAAGAGTGCACCAGCAGGCCGCTGGTAGGGGCAGCCGCCATGTTGCAGGCTGCCGACCACAGTGAGGCCGTCCAGCCATCTTATGTGTGCATCACGTGGGAGGGTGTGTGGGTGTGTCGGCGTCTGAGGCCGTGTCAGGACGTCGGAGGCTGCACTCACGAAGAATCACCCCGTTGATGTCCTTGGCGGCATAGACGGGAAAGGCGACATGGTTATCGTCATAACGTACCTTGTAAACACGGGCATTGTCGTCAATGGCATCGTGGTCACCAACACCCTTGCGATCACCGGCGCCCCCGTCGTCAATGTCGTCGACCGGTTCGCCTTTTCTCTAATACCGTCTTCGCTTGCCGTCAACACCGCTGGCCTCATCCTTAAGCTCTCCTATTCAATCATGACTCCTTCTACTCTTGCTCTTCGTCCTTCATATTCTGCAGCGCCATCGCAATCGAAGCCACCAACCATCAAACGTAGGGAACAGTCCGTCATCGTCTCGATCTTCATCTCCCCAGGCATCGTTCCGCTCCTCGTCGCAGTCCCCTCCATCGCCATGACGTGTTCTCCATCATCATCACCGTAGTCGTCATAGCGCCTTCTTTCGCACTTGTCAGCTAATTCCCCGTTCTATTTCTTGTCCCCTGCTCAGTCTGTCAAACCTTCAACACGAACTTTTTCGGATACCTCAGCTGAGGTCTCCTTCCGCGGACACTTCTCCGGCTTGGCGTCGCCAGCGCTCTTCTCTTTGGCTGAGATGTCTTCGTAGGCCTGCTCCGTCGCCGCATCGGCTTGCTCCTCCGTTGGCTCCATGGATTGCCGCGCGAACTGCAGGAGAACTGGTGGATCCACTCGCCTTCGTTCGCCGGCTTCTCATTATGACTCAGCTAGCTGGTCGCATTCGCATGTTTGAAAATCACGCAGCCTGGGCAGCGGTCATGTAGAAGCTGCGGGTTTCTGAACGGGCGACACGGCTTCTCCCACGAAAAGGGTCCGTCCCGGAACGCAGCCGAGGCCCCACGTTGGGCACCATTGTGGGAGATCGCCGCGTCTCGGCCCGCAGTCCAGGCCTGCTACGCCCAGCAGCGTCCTGCCAGCGTCCAGGCCGATCCCCGGCCCCGGGCCAGCACCAGCGCGTGCCACGCACCGCACTTTCACATTGTCGTCGTCGTCCCTTAGAATCTCCTCCCAGCGGCCCTCTGCCGGCGATCCCCACACTATCAAGGTTTAATTGTATTGGCACATGCCTAAATGTGAAGAAGCATAAGCTGCACAATGGTGGGAGTGCTTTCTGTTGTGATGATTAACATGCAACCTAAGCGTGCATGTGAGTGATCTAAAGCCACACAGTGGTTCTCAAGGAAAGGAACTGCTGTAAGAATAAAGGCAAGGTGTACTTGTCTCTTCTATCTGGTAGCCAATACAGTGACATACCACAGTTTTATCTTAAAACAGTACATTCAGATGTGTTCTTATTCTGAACCCATGAAAATGAGGTGCACATTAAATTCGAGTAAATATGGTGTTCTCCTTGCTAGATCATGACTCGCTTTCAACCCCACGCTTTCTTGCTCTACGTTTTGAATAAACCACATACACAGAGCCAATAGCGTTTTCTTGGCCTGTGTTTCAAACAGAGCCACTGTAGCTGTTCAAGCCTGGTGACGAAACAGGCATTGACTGGCAAAAGCAGCGTAAACCAAACAAGGTTAGCATCACTTATTAAGGGTGTCAACAATATGCAGTCATGTCTGAACAAAGCCCATAACACACAGTGAGTGCTCTTCAGCCAGGACATGCTCAGTCTGAATGCTGGTGCCTAAACGTGTGTGGAGGAAACAACTTTATTTAAAGAATACTCAGGGCGGTGGAGTGTATAGCCGCTTATCCGCGTTGACCTCCTCCGCCCAGGCAATTAGAGCTTTTTGTATTCGCTCCTCGGGGGACCGTATCAAGGTCTCCCATGTCATCTATGAAGGAGTTGTCAGAAGTTCCCTGGGTGGGGGAAGGCCCTCGCAATCCCAGAGGATGTGACTTTGGTTAGCTATGGCATTTTTGTCGGAATTTTGGCATATTGGGTCAACCTTCCCGCTTGTGAATATCGCTAAGCGATGCAGAGTGGTAAGAGTGTTAGTTTGAATACGGCGGAGGATTGTGGCCTGCGCTCTCGTGAGGCTGCTATGTGGTACAGGGTACGCCCTCCTGTCCTCTTTATATAGCTTAGCGATTTCTGTGTGGGAGGTCACTAGCTATCCCATAGGGGCATCCGGTGCCAAGGAGATCGTGACCCGGTTTGTTCCGGGGTTTCCCGAATGAGCGAGGACCCATAGAAGACTGATTTTGGCTCTGTCTGTCTGATTGAATTTCCTCAGAATCTTGGTTGTGTTCAGTCCGACACTGCCTCTCATGAAGCTGAGAATTGCGCTCTTAGAGTCGCTAAGGGCAGTGTGGGTAGTCGGGTTCACGATGGCCAGTGCTATGGCCATTTCTTCAGCCTCTTTGATTGAAGCGGCTCTAGTTGAGGCCACATTTACTACTGTAGAATCTCAATGATACGAATTCGTAGGGAGCACGTAAAATATCCATGTCATACCAAATTCGTATGAGCCGAAATAAGTTAAAGCTGATCATGAAGATGAACGAGAATGTTATTGGGGTCAACTACTTCTTGCTGAAAAAGTCCATGATGTTCTTTTGAACTTTTTTAACTTCGCTGTCCCTCAAGAAAGCCACCTGAAAGGAATAAAACCATGCTGCGGTTTCTTCACTCACGCTACCGGCGCTTACGGTGCAACGCAGGACATCGAGGGCGTCGAGGTTTTCAGACGTTGACGGTAGGAGATCACACTCACGGACACCTTCACCATCACTGTTGGACTTGGTCCCCTTTGTCTCGTCAACCAATTCTTCAATGGATCGCAGCCCACAAGTCACGACATTGTCGTCTGCAGTGACGAAGTCCCACGCTGAAGCTTGAGTTTCAAGGTTCTCCCAACCTTCAATGCGCAAATTGGAGTCAGGCTCTTTCTTCCATCGGCACTACATCCAATTCTGCAAAAAATCCACACTTGTGACAGCAGTTCACGATCCTTCCCTGGATCACATATCCCAGGACATGGCCAAGAAATGTAGCATGTCAAGCAGGCTGATCTGAAAGTTTTCATCCTTGTGCTCACTTTTCGCCAGGAGCCTCTGCACAAGCAATCCCTTGAAATGGTGCTTCACATTACGGATTATTCTCGCATCCAGCGGCTGTAGACGGCTCGTAGTGCTTGCGGGTAGTAACCTTAAGGCGACATTGCTAAAGTTGCAGTCTTGGGGATCGGCCGAACACTGGTCGACGAAAAGCAAAATTTTTGTTTTTCACTGCCGTTTTCTGGTCCAAAGTCATAAGGAACTTGTGGAAAAAATCTGCAGTCATCCATGCTTTGTTTCCCTTGTACAAGCAAGGCAAACGTCTTGCCGATCGGAAGCAGTTGTTGTTGTTGTTGTTACGTGGTGTTTAACGTCCCAAAACCAGTTCTGATTATGAGAGACGCCGTAGTGGAGGGCTCCGGAAATTTCGACCACCTGGGGTTCTTTAACGTGCACTGACATCGCACAGCACACGGGCCTCAACATTTCGCCTCCATCAAAATGCAGCCGCCGCGGCCGGGATTAGATCCCGCGACCCTCGGATCTGTAGCCGAGTACCATAGCCACTAGACCACTGTGGCGGGGCCCGATCGGAAGCAGCTTGGTTGTTTTGATTTGCCTAAGACAGAAAGCTGAATTTTTTCAGAGCCATCGGCATTTGCGAAAAGTAGCACGGTGACACATTCCTTACATTTCTGGCCACCCTGGCAAGCCTGGCCTCATCGGTGTTAAGCGTGTCGTGCAGTGCCTACTCCAATATCAGAGCCGGCAGCGTGTTCAGCCAGTTGCTGACCTGAGACTCCTCTACTTTCTTTGCTTCACTGTTGACAACTTTGTAAACTAGTCCGTGCCTCTCTTTAAAACGGTGCAGCCATCTGCCGGAAACTCGGAATTGTCGATACCAAAGGAAAGCACAATGTTGTCTGCCTTTTCGCGTAGCACCTTGCCGTCCAAGTTGACGCCAGCTGCTGTCACTTCGTGAAACCATGTCAGCAGGACCTCTTCCAGCTTCACGTGTGTAGCCGTCTTTGCTTGCTTGACATTAGCGCCGAATCTGCTGGGCTTTCCTCAAGACGACGTCTTGCTGCCCAACAATGGTGGAGACGAACGACAGTGCTATGCCTAACTTTCGCCAAGTCGGTGTGTTTTTTTCTTAGGGTTTTCGTCGATCTTCCTCAGAATTTCAATTTTCAAGAAAGGGCCTTCCGCTTCCGAGACATGTCAACGAACGCATCAGTCTTCGAGTACGTGCAGAAACTCAAATGTTACGCACACGGCAGTTGCAGCAGCACACGTGCGTCTTTATGCGCACCTGCACAAGAGAACACCAGCCTGCACTGCCTGCACCACATGAAAACGTGCGGCGCGCGCGATGTAGCAGTTAAAAAAGAGAAAGAAACACTGCCATATGCCAATGAGCTGCCAAGAAAGGGCTGACGTACCAAACTTGTCAGGCATGTGACCCGGCCCGGAAACTAGAAATATTGAATGGGAGTCCCCGCATTCCTTGTCACCACTCTCCTCCTCGCACTCTCATTTCTCGAGCCAGCGTGCCGGAAAGGTTTTCTCTTTCACGTCGGCGGGGTGCAGTGTGGCTGTGGACGGGTTTGTTGCTCACGGGGAGGAGAGATTTCGCTGCTTCTTTGCGCTGCAGGGGCAAAGAGGTGAAGGCAAGCGGGGTGTAAAAAAACTGCCAGCAGCCGTTGTGGCCACTCTCCCACTTTGAGTCAGCCGCTCGCGTGAAGCGGTCATTTCACGCATTCGTATCATCCGCAATGGCTGGGGAAACTGTTCGTATAACACCGAATGTTAGCGCATTTTATACAACATAGTCCATCCAAAACAACATTGAAATTTGTATCATCGTGAAATTTGCATCAACCGTAATCGTATCATCGAGACTCTACTGTATTCTGTGTTCTCCATCCACGGCACTCAGGGTGTATTTGTTGTGTTCCTGTTTGGTGCCATCGACGAACACCGTGGTTTGGTCTTCGCTGTGCTTTTCGTGTAATCACTCCAGCCTGGCTTTTCTCCTGCTGTCGTGCCTCGCCGCCAGGGTGTTCTTGGGTATTGATTTGATTTTACAGCGTAAGCTGTTATGAGATCACAACAACGGCGCCGTAGTTGTCTGCCGCCGCCGCCGCCGCCGCCCGTGTCCGTAACCAATATCGCTCGTCGTGAAGAACAGGAAAACTGCTGCCATCTATTGGCGCTGATTTCCTCTGCATAGCCTTCGAAATGTGTTTTTACGAAGCACTGCCTCGTGAAGGAGTTTTGTCGTATCGCTCCATGCATCACGCGACAGGCGACGTGCGCAGCCCTGACAGCAACCTGACATGGCTCTTCGATATACCTGATGGCGCCTCCTCGCAAAATGCGGACCGCTGCTGAAGAAGTGAATCGCAGAGTTACACGCGCGGCTGCAGTAGTGCGACGCCGGGCACAGCAGACCGCTGTGCAGAGAGAAGCTCAAACCGCAGAGTTATGGCACAGGGGATACCCACCACCTGTACTTGCACTAGTTTCCCCAAGCATTTATAATGGCCTCTAGCAAGGTCGCTACTTCAGCTTACGCTGTCACTGTCCTGCGATTCCGCGCAGGCCTGGCTCTCTTTTAGATAATGCCTGATTGCGGAAGGTAGAGGTTCTCTTCCTCCCGTAGTGTGTATCGGCGTGATGTTAAGTCAGGTAAGTATATGCAGTCCCACTGTTGTGTCTGATAGGCGTGTTATCTGTGCTGTTTTGTGTGCCTCGATCAGTCCCTCTAAAGTTTTGTGCACTCTGAGTTTGAGAAGCTTCTCAGTGCTAGTATAAACAAGTAAACCTAGGGCCCACTTGTATGCTTGTCGAATTAGAGCGCATATTTTCTCCTTGTCTGATTTTTGGAGGTGATAATAAGGAAACGTGTGCACTATGCGACTTAGTGAGAATGCCTGAAGCAGCCTACATAAGTCCAGCTCTTTCATTCCTCTATGTGTGTTGGCCACACGCCTGAGCAGGCAACTAATCTGCTTTGCGGTATTCTGCAGTTTCGAAAGTGCTGCCGTATTGTGCGCGTTATGTTGAATAAGCATGCCCAGCACTGTAATGGTAAGAACCAGAGGAATTGGGCTGCTTTCCAACACAACTGTGATTGGTGCTTGTTGTTGGAGGTTGTTAGTGTCTGGCGTCTTTTTCGTTTTGCTTCTAATGATTAGCAGCTCGGATTTCGAAGGGGAGCATGTTAGGCCGTTGTTTTTCACATAATCTTCTACAACGTTTGCTGCCTCCTGTAACACGTCGTTGATCTCACTATCTGAGCCGCTGTTTGCCCAAACAGTAATATCATCGACGTACATGTCATGTTTGATGTCTCGTATCCTGTTTAATTGTTGTGGTAGGTTCATCATGGTGATATTGAAGAGTAGGGGCGACAGCATCCACTTGTTCCTAGTGTAAAACTTTTGACCGTGCACTGCACCTGGTTGTTGCCGCTCTTTCTTTCAGAAAATCAGAAATGCAGGCAAAAGTTCTTTCTGCTACATTTAACTGGGATAGGCCATTTAAGATGGCCTGATGCGCTACATTGTCAAACGCTTTATTTATATCGAGGCCCAGTATGGCACAAGTGGCCCTCAAAGGGCCTGGTTCAAGAATGTCTTTCGCAGCGTAAGCTGTTACGAGATCACAGCAAGGGCCTTTTTTGGCACCGTAGTTATCCGCCACCGCCGCTGGTGTCCGTAACCACTATCGTGCAAATTTTAGAAAAAATAACCAGGACTGAGAAGTATTCGAACTCATCCTCTGTGTGGGTTCGAACCCACGCCCTCTGCATAGCGGTCGAGCATTCTACCATTGAGCTGCACCTGTGCTGGAAAAATCATCGCTAAGAGACCTAAACAGGCATAACGTCTGCTGAGAAATCACATTAACAAATGTAGTGTTAGGTGGCAGAATAATAATACGCCACTACACATCGTGGAAAGTGGATTGCATAACGAGTTCGAGGAATCATTTTAAAGAACACAGGGGTGCATGCTTCGTAGCTCTGCACCCATTACAGAGGCATCATCAACATCATCATCATGAAACAATCTTCTTCAACTTTTCCGTTGTCATTATGCCATGTTGTCACGCGGCAGGCGATGTGCGCAGCCCCGAGAGCAACCCGACTTCGCTCTTCGATATACCTGATGGCGCCCAGTGGCGCACCCAGGATAGCTTCCAGGGGGTGGTTCAATTTTTCACGAAGGGCCAGGCATGCGATTACACAGTTGTTGCGTGTGTATAAAACAATAAATAAATGCCAAATAATAGTAACATCAATGATGATGATGATTTTTTATTTTTTTCGGCGTTTTGCAGAGACATTAGCACCGCATTCTTCTAGGGCATAGGAGCAGTTACGGAGAGGGAGGGGGTTAGGTCGGCCTCAGGGGGGGGGGGGGGGGGGGGTTACAGCAGGTTCTTCTTATAAAGCTGTTTCACAGCTCGAATGATGCCTTGGTCCAAGGGCCGGGCAATTGCTGTGGTGTTGAGTGGCAGAAACGCCAACTTCACAGCTGTGAGGCTATCCAGAGTGACATGCACCGATGTGTTGTCTAAAACAACCACAACTTTTCTGTTCATTGGCCGCTGTGATGAGTGAAGTGGCCGTGCGGAGCAAGAAAGTTCAGTGTGTTTAAAGTGTACACCACCGATGCCATCGACAAAGACAACGACGATGACGATGCATTGTGTCACGGCACGTGGTGGCGTGACACCGTACGGCGAATGAGGAGGCAACACGGCACCAAGGCAGCGAGAGAGTCACGGGTTCGGAAGAAGAGCAGAAGGCAGGAAGAAGGCAGACGTGGCTGGGTCATCGAGGAACCAGCGCGCGGGAGTAGAGACCCCTCCGGATTGCGGACTCGAGGTCTCAGCGGGCTCCCACTTGGGGCAGTGCCACTTTTCACTTCGGGCCTGGCGTGGGTGGCACGTCGCCAGGACGTTCCCTCCAGGCAAATCCGGCTGCGACTTCAGCGAGCGCAGGCCACCCGCCGAGTTCATCAGCGCAGATGCGGAACTGGTCAACGGCCTCAGCTGTGAGCAGCGTTCTTGACGGCGGCGTCGGGCATCACGTCCACCGCGCTGCTTCAACTTCCGACTGTCCCCTCCCTGCATTCACCTGCGCAATGACCGATCGCCGCCTTCCCATCCGGTGAACTTTGCCTTTGGTTTTTTCTGCCCTCCTGGCTCTTATTTGGTATCAGCATTCTGCATTACTAGCATTTGATGTATTTTCTTTTACCCCACTCATTACACCTGCATAATTATTTTGTAAATATACAGTGTTTGTTGCATAAATGGCTTCGTCGTTATTGCTCCGATGACAGTTGTCATCGCTGGTACTCGAACACAAACACGAGCGTCTTGTTTTTAAGAGAGATAGAGAGTTGGTTCTTTGTTCATCTCTCTCCCCCGCTCGTTACAGCTGAAAAGCGACGTTCAGTGAAGCGTATGTACTCCTCAAAGAGTTTTGCTGTCATCCATGCTTTGCTGTTGCTCCGATAGGTGACTCCAGATGGCAGTCGGGCACCTTTAGAGGACCCCTAAACCACCCCCGACATTTTTTTGAACATCTCAAGTTAACACGCACATCAAATTGAGAATGGTGCCATGATGAACGATGTCAAATGCGGCGGCGCTACGTGCCGCGGCCACGCCACGAACTTGAAACACGATCCCGCACGCCTTGCCATCCATTTCCGGCATACCAAACTTAGCCGTGATGACATTGTGGTTTTTGGTGACGTCAGAAGAGTCTGAGCTCTGCTGATTGGTCGAAGGAGAACTTCGACTTCCGGTTAGTCTGCTAGCAAATGCACGCGCTCCCTGCCTGTTTGTTAACTTCTGTGATGGTGCACTCGACGGACGATATTTTCCTTCGATGCTGTTAAGAGCGGTATCCTGGCAGGCTTGCCAGATTGTGATAGAAATGTGTGAAGATGTGGGCCCAGGACCCCCTGTTAAAGGAGTACTGACACTATTTTGAGGCGGGGCAGAAGGGACATTTTTGTTTTCTAGCCATGCATTTTTAATGCTCTCGACACACTGAAGCCAGGAAACACGCGCAAATTATTTTAGCTTGATTTTAAAGTTTTCGTCACCCAGCATCTGCAAGCCAGCCCAAAGCAATGGACAATACGGTGACATTTGAACACTGTCTCTTGAATATATATTCAAGAGACTGTATATGCTTGCTGTATATGCTCGCTACCTAAAAGATGTGATAGGACGACCTTATAAATAAGTGATATTGTCATTCTTGCTTCATTGTGAACAATGCTCCCATGTGGGAGCCCAAACGCCTTTCAAGAATATATTTATTTTTTACTTTGGTCGGTGCTGCTTTGTGTTCTTCGGCCGCTGTGATGAGTGAAGTGGCCGTGCGGAGCAAGAAAGTTCAGTGTGTTTAAAGTGTACACCACCGATGCCATCGACAAAGACAACGACGATGACGACGCATTGTGTCACGGCACGTGGTGGCGTGACACCGTACGGCGAATGAGGAGGCAACACGGCACCAAGGCAGGGAGAGAATCACGGGTTCGGAAGAAGAGCACAAGGCAGGAAGAAGGCAGACGTGGCTGGGTCATCGAGGAACCAGCGCGCGGGAGTAGAGACCTGCCGGATTGCGGACTTTTCACTTCGGGCCTGGCGTGGGTGAAACGTCGCCAGGACGATCCCTCCAGGCAAATCCGGCTGCGACTTCAGCGAGCGCAGGCCACCCGCCGAGTTCATCAGCGCAGACGCGGAACTGGTCAACGGCCTCAGCTGTGAGCAGCGTTCTTGACGGCGGCGTCGGGCATCACGTCCACTGCGCTGCTTCAACTTCCAACTGTCCCCTCCCTGCATTCACCTGCCGCAATGACCGATCGCCGCCTTCCCATCCGGTGAACTTTGCCTTCGGTTTTATTCTGCCCTCCTGGCTCTTATTTGGTATCAGCATTCTGCATTACTAGCATTTGATGTATTTTCTTTTACCTCACTCATTACACCTGCATAATTTTTTTTGTAAAAATACGGTGTTTGTTGCATAAATGGCTTCGTAGTTATTGCTCCAATGACAGTTGTCATCGCTGGTACTCGAACACAAACACGAGCGTCTTGTTTTTAAGAGAGATAAAGAGTTGGTTCTTTGTTCATCTCTCTCCTCCGCTCGTTACAGCTGAAAAGCGACGTTCCGTGAAGCGTATGTACTCCTCAAAGAGTTTTGCTGTCATCCATGCTTTGCTGTTGCTCCGATAGGTGACTCCAGATGGCAGTCGGGCACCTTTAGAGGACCCCTAAACCACCCCCGACATTTTTTTGAACATCTCAAGTTAACACGCACATCAAATTGAGAATGGTGCCATGATGAACGATGTCAAATGCGGCGGCGCTATGTGCCGCGGCCACGCCACGAACTTGAAACACGATCCCGCGCGCCTTGCCAGCCATTTCCGGCATACCAAACTTAGCCGCGATGACATTGTGGTTTTTGGTGACGTCAGAAGAGTCTGAGCTCTGCTGATTGGTCGAAGGAGAACTTCGACTTCCGGTTAGTCTGCTAGCAAATGCACGCGCTCCCTGCCTGTTTGTTAACTTCTGTGATGGTGCACTCGACGGACGATATTTTCCTTCGATGCTGTTAAGAGCGGTATCCTGGCAGGCTTGCCAGATTGTGATAGAAATGTGTGAAGATGTGGGCCCAGGACCCCCTGTTAAAGGAGTACTGACACTATTTTGAGGCGGGGCAGAAGGGACATTTTTTGTTTTCTAGCCATGCATTTTTAATGCTCTCGACACACTGAAGCCAGGAAACACGCGCAAATTATTTTAGCTTGATTTTAAAGTTTTCGTCACCCAGCATCTGCAAGCCAGCCCCAAAGCAATGGACAATACGGTGACATTTGAACACAGTCTCTTGAATATATATTCAAGAGACTGTATATGCTTGCTGTATATGCTCGCTGCCTAAAAGATGTGATAGGACGACCTTATAAATAAGTGATATTGTCATTCTTGCTTCATTGTGAACAAGGCTCCCATGTGGGAGCCCAAACGCCTTTCAAGAATATATTTATTTTTTACTTTGGTCGGTGCTGCTTTGTGTTCTTCAGCTCTCTTGAAAATCGGCGATATCACTGTCAGAGTCGCTGGACAACCATGAAATCATTGTTTTTTGCATGCCCTACGTGGAATTGACCACACACGACAAAGTTGCAGCGACGCCATCACGAATTACTGTCCTCACGTGACTTAGACGCACGTCCGACTGTGTCGACACGTCACCAGGAAACCGTCCCTTTGAAATCAAAACCGAAAGTGGCCTTTCAAGGAAGCTCTACTTAAAATATTGTTACGGGGAAGAAAGACTCTGGTTAATATATGTTTACACGCTTTGTACAGTGGGCAGAACGCAAGCATACAAGATGGTGCCCCGTCCGCGCGAACATCAGTGAACGTCGTCTTCCTCGGTGCTGTCTCCATCGTCTTCTATCGCAGCGCTTCGTCGCATGACCCCCAGCGGTGAAGGCGCCGTCTCGGTGCCTGGCAGGTTTGGGTGAAAGCGCTTCAGGCGCACGACGTGCACGATATCAGAAGTAGGCCGCGCTGAGGTGTCGTCAAGAGATTGGATCTCGTAGGTCACATCAGTCACTTTTCGTAGGACACGGTAGGGGCCTGAATATGGCGACAGCAACTTCTCACAAAGGCCAACTCGCCGTGATGGTTTCCAAAGTAGGACCATGTCACCAGGGCTGAAGTGGGCATCGCGGTGGCGAGCGTCGTATGCGCGTCGTTGCTTTTCCTGCGAAGTCTCAAGACGACGACGAGCAATCTCACGTGCCTCTGCAGCTTTAGAGATGGCATCACGGGCATATTCTGACATCGCGTCCGGAACGGTTGGGAAGAGCGTGTCAAAAGGGACGATGGGGTCTCGGCCGTACAAAAAAAAAAAATGGAGAGAAACCAGCAGAATCATGGCGGGACGTATTGTAGACGAATGTGACGAATGGTAGAGCGGCATCCCAGTCACGGTGGTGCGTAGAAACATACATGGCGAGCATTTCTGTTATTGTTCTATTGAGCCGCTCTGTGAGTCCATTTGTCTGAGGATGATATGCCGTTGTGAACTTGTGTTTTGTAGCGCAGGAGTGCAAGATGTCTTGCACTACCTGTGACAGAAAGGAGCGGCCGCGGTCGGTGAGCAGTTGTCGAGGTGCACCGTGCTGAAGTATCACATCTTCAAGGAGGAAGTCTGCGACGTCAGTTGCGCAACTGGTAAAGAGAGCCCGTGTGATTGCGTACCGGGTGGTATAATCTGTAGCAACCGCTATCCATTTGTTGCCACCGAGCGATAAAGGGAACGGGCCAAGGAGATCAAGTCCAACCCTGAAGAATGGTTGCGATGGTATGTCAATGGGCTGAAGGCGGCCAGCTGGAAGGGCGGTTGGTTTTTTGCGGAGCTGACAAGATCTACACGAGGCGACGTAACGGAAAATGGAACGGTAAATACCGGGCCAGAAGAAACGACGGCGAACACGGTCATAAGTCCGCGCAACGCCCAGATGACCCGCTGTAGGAACATCGTGCATCTGAGCGAGGACAGCCTGACGCATTTGTCTAGGGATGACCAGTAGCAGTTCAGGGCCGTCAGGGTGCATGTTATAACGGTATAAGACGCCATCTTGTAGTGCAAACATGCGGAAAGGGGTTGGAGTGGTCGGGCCTGTGAGTTTGGAAATGACGTCTTTGAGGTAAGGGTCATGGCATTGCTCATCGGCGATGTTGCTAAACGTGGTAAGAGCTAGCACACAAGTTGACTCGCCGGTCTCAGGGATGTCTGGGGTGTCTACCGGATGGCATGACAAGCAATCAGCATCTCCATGAAGTCGACCCGTCTTATACACCACTGTGTACGAGTATTCCTGCAGCCGTAGAGCCCACCGACCAAGCCGTCCAGCTGGATCTTTTAAGGACGAAAGCCAGCATAAGGCGTGATGATCGGTGATTACCGTGAAAGGCCGTCCATAAAGGTAAGGGCGAAATTTACTCACTGCCCAAACGAAGGCGAGGCATTCGCGTTCTGTGATGGAATGATTGCGTTCAGCCGGTGACAGAAGGCGGCTAGCGTACGCTATGACACGGTCGCATCCATGTTGTCGTTGCGCCAAAACCGCACCGATGCCGTGGCCGCTTGCATCGGTGCGTACCTCTGTTGGAGCGGACATGTCAAAGTGGCCAAGAACTGGTGGCGAAGTGAGACACATCGTCAGCTCAGCGAATGCACTAGATTGTTCAGGACCTCAGACAAAGGTGACGTCTTTCTTGAGAAGCTCCGTGAGAGGGCACGCTATGTGAGCGAAATTGCGCACGAATCTGCGGAAGTACGAGCAGAGGCCCACGAAGCTTCGAACATCGTTTGCACAGGTGGGCACAGGGAAGTCCTTGACTGCGCGAACTTTTTCCGGATTGGGACGAACACCCGACGAATCAACAAGGTGTCCGAGCACAGTAAGCTGGCGGCGGCCGAAGTGACATTTCTTGGAATTGAGCTGAAGCCCTGCCTTCCGGAACACTGAAAGAACTGTTGAGAGACGCTCGAGGTGCGTGGCAAACGTCGGTGAAAAGATGATCACGTCATCGAGGTAGCATAAGCATATTGACCATTTTAAGCCGTGAAGGAGCGCGTCCATCATTCGTTCGAATGTAGCGGGAGCATTGCATAGTCCGAATGGCATGACTTTAAACTGATAGAGTCCATCAGGCATGATGAACGCAGTCTTTTCACGATCCATTTCGTCAACTGCAATCTGCCAGTACCCGGAACGAAGGTCAATTGAAGAAAAATATTTGGCACCACTGAGACAGTCAAGAGCGTCATCTATCCGTGGCATTCATTGCGTTGCCAGGCACCTCGATATTATTTTTAAGGTTCTCCAAGCCAGTGCTTTTATTTACAGCAACAATACGAGAATGTAAAAAATTCGTGTCAGTACTCCTTTAAAGAACAGAATCGAGCCATGAGTGCACTCATACAAAACGGGTGCTTTGTACAACTCTGAATGAAATATCGCCACACAAATAAAGTTCATGCAGTCAGAGGTCTCAACAAATAAGCACGTCTCTCACCATGTTTTCTGTTGTCATGTCCTGTTGACACATCGGCACTGGACGAGACGCCCAGCCGAGCACCTACTGGCTTCGAGCCCTAACACGCATTTCGCACCATAAATGCTTTGTGGCAATTGCACATTGTCTTTTCGTCCATCTACCCATATTGTCACAGTGGTGCATAACTTTGTAAGTATGTAACTGTACAAACACGTAACACAAAGAAACCCTGTTCTACGTCTTTCTGGTCTTTGCATTATGTATCTGTGCTGTTGTACTTGTAGAATACTACAGCCATCACATGTACCAAAATGGAATTACATGAGCACAATGGTGGTACTACTCTCTGAGGTTTCTCTCTTGCTTGGCTGACTTCTCATATTTTTGCCTCTTGTTTCAGGAGGGCGTGAACTGGTTGGCCTTCTTGAATAAGTACAACCTGCATGGCATCTTGTGTGATGACATGGGCCTGGGAAAGACGCTCCAGTCCATCTGCATTCTTGCCTCCGACCACCACAGAAGGGAGCAGCTGTACAAGGTACTCATGTGCGGATTGAGTGTGCTGAGGGCACTTGTGGTCATAACTCAGGCTGCTAGTTAGCATGCAAGGAAACTTTCCATGGGAAACGAGTTCTGTGGAACTCCTCAGAATGGAGCAATGATTATGAATGGGAAAACTAGCACCCACCTCTATGCAGCATAAGGCTACGAGGAAAAGCATACATATTTCTTGGAAATGAGAACTTCTTAGTGGATGAAAAACTCATCATGGTTCAGGTTTCGAACCTGGGGCCATTACTCTGCCTATTGAGCTAACCAGGAAGCTAGAAGCTGGCAGTTATGATAGCGTGGTGTGGCTAACAGCGGCTGCTTGAAGCTGGAACCAGTTGGACGACCGAGGAGGGCCAGCAGGGAAGACGAGGCAACATAAAAAACAAACAATAAAGATTTAATACATCACTACAGGTGGGTGAGGTGCTCAAAAGAACATTACAAACGTGCGCACAGCAACATACTGAAGCGAGGGTGGCTGCCGAGCGCTCACTGCCTCGGCGGCGAGTTCTGTCACCCCTTTTTTACCCTATCGTGAAGTGTTCGCAGTGTTCCTCCTGATTGGCGTATGTTATTGCATGTCCTCCGTTCAACAGACGTGGCGGCATCTTGCAAGTTGTCGACAGCAGGGTGGGGGTGAGCTTCTGAAGGTGAAGAGAAGGGCTCATGTTTACCGCACAAACACTGCACACAAGCACAATTGCCACGTGCGGGAAGCAAGTCCCAACATGCTGGCTTGGTGCCTGGGCTTCACAGCAAACAACTTGTTTGGAGTTAGTTTCAAGTGTTGCGTTGTTTCAATCGTAACACAGTGCAAAGGCGAATTATTGCTAACTCGATGCCCACGAGCCCTGTCGTGGAGGAGAAGTTTCCTTGTAGCTTCCATGGTTGGATTCCCCTTTCACAAGCACAGACTGCACTGGTTATTTGAATAAGGGGTTCAAAAAACATCAACTAAGGTGCTGTGAACATGTAGCGATACCATGCATGACAATATATTGTTGTAGCAATAACCTGACTCGAGAGTATCAGTTAATGAAATGAGACTATGAGACAAAAACCCATTGAATAATGATATTGTTATGGTGAGATGAGTTTATTGGGAGATGATCAATGCGAGAGGCCTAGGGACCGAAGGAACCACTGTTCTTTCTCGCGTCGTCTTCCTCTGCTTCTGAGCGTCCACTGCGTACCGTAGCATTTCCCCCCTGGCAGACGATGCCCACCTGGCGAGTCACTGCGTGTCCCAATGGTGAAAACGTTTAAGACGGGCAACATGGACAATGTCGCTCTTGCTTGAGCGACGGCCAGAGACAAGAGTCGAGATATCACGTAAGTGGCATCACTGAGGCGTGCGATGACGACGAAGGGGCCTGTGTAGTGGGCCAGGAACTTTTGGTTCAGGCCGCGCTTGCGAAGTGGTGTCCATAGCCGCACCAAGTCACCTTTCTCATACAACACGGGCTGATGATGCTTGTCATAGCGGATCTTGGAGCGGTCTTGAGAAGCAAAGGTTCGAAGGCGTGCGATGCGTCGGGCCTCTTCTGCGCGGCAAAGTGTTTCAGCCAGTGAAGGCTCGTCGGTTTCAGAATATGGTAGAATCGAATCAAGAGCTGTGCGGGGCTTCCGTACGTATAGGAGATAGAAGGGGCTGTATCCGGTTGTTTCATGTCATACAGTATTGTAGGCGAATGTTATAAAAGGCAAGACAGTGTCCCGAGTTTTGTGAGCTGAATCGACATACATTGAAAGCATGTTAATGAGAGTTGTGTTAGTGTGTTCAATTAGACCGTTAGTCTGCGAGTGGTACAGGGTGGCATGACGAAAACGAGGCATAGAAAGACATAGCAGTTCTTCAACCACATCAGCAACAAATTGCCGGCCACGATCACTGATAATGACACAAGGAGATCCTTGTCGTAATATGATGGATGACAGCATGAAGCGGGAGACATCAGCGGCCGTTGCAGCAAGAACCACCACACTTTCGGCGTAGCGTGTCAGGTGATCGACACAGACTATAATTCAGCAGTTGCCTGACGTTGATCGCGAAAAAGGGCCGAGCAGGTCAATACCAATGACTTCAAACAGTGAAGCAGGGGGTGAGATGGGATGGAGAAGTCCTGAAGGGCCGCTAGTTGGACGCTTGTAGCGCTGGCATAGCTCGCAGCTTGCAACGTACGCGGTTACACTGTGGCGTATCTTTGGCTAGAAGAATCGTTCTTGTGTGCACTGAAAGGTTCTGACAAAACCCATATGCCCAGACGTAGGGTCGTCGTGCATTGCTTGGGGCGCGTCACGTCACAAGCTTCTTGACACGACTAGAAGCAAGCGGGCGCCATTGCTAGAGTAATTCTGCTTGTATAGAATGCCATGCTTTACAACGAAACGACGTTGACCATTCGCTTCCGAGAGAAAATAATGAGCTAAGCCGCTGTCGCTGCGTTGCTCCCTGCCAAAAGTGGCAAGGTCTGGAAATGGAGGGTCAATCACCAAGTATTCGTCGAAGTTGTCTGCGTCACATTCGGTCGTCGGAAGAGGAAACCATGATAGACAGTCAGCGTCGGCATGACGGCGACCGCTCTTGTAACAAATCTCAAAGTCATACTCTTGCAATCGTAGGGCCCAACGAGCAAGGCGGCCGGATGAGTCACATAATCCGGTGAGCCAGCATAACGAATCGGTGACAATGGAGAATCGGCGTCCATACAGATAAGAACGAAACTTGTGGACGGCGAACACGACCGCGAGGCATTCTTGCTCCGTTACAGTGTAGTTGCGTTCAGCCTTACTCAGACAGCGACTGGCATAGGCAACCACGTGTTCTAGGTCGTCATGGCGTTGTACCAAAACAGCACCGAGGCCTATACCACTGGCGTCGGTGTGTACTTCAGTGGGAGCAGCTGGATCATAGTGGCGAAGTACGGGCCCAGAGGTAAGGAGAAACTTTAGCTGTGAAAACGATGACTCACAATCTGCTGACCACTGGAAAGGCACGTCTTTGTTTAGTAGACACGTCAGGGGGTAAGCTAGGTCGGCAAATTTAAGCACGAAGTGGTGGAAATAGGAGCACAAGCCCAAAACACTTCATAGCTCTCATAGTGTCCATGGTTGTTTGAAGCTGCTAACTGCAGCAACCTTCTGGGGGTCAGGACGAATGCCGTCTTTGTTAACAAGATCACCGAGAACCGGAGTCTCACGGTTTCCAAAGCAGGGTGTCTAGTGACCGGGAAAACAGTCAGGGAATTTTTAGCCACCGGGAAAAGTGAGGAAATTGTCAGGGAATTTGTAAATCATCAAGCGAGACAAGTCAGGGAAAACTGTCTTGGGGCCTGCGCACACTACTAATGACTCGCACAGCCGATTGCTTTGGGCGAAATGCTAGCATCAGTGGAATGAAATTTCCATAGAAGGACGATAGGAGGTATCCAAATTCCATGCTCAGTCTGCTTATTTTATTTTGTGTAGGGAATCTTGAAGGCGATGCATTTTGGTAGCTAGTCTTGAAGTCAATGTATTTTGGTAGCAAATCTTGGAGAAGATGCATTTTGGTAGCGAATATTGAAGGCAATGTTTTCTTACGACATCAAGAACCAGAATTACGTTATCGAAGTGGAACACGGCATGTTTTCGGCGTCACCTATTTTTGCGCCATCGTTTGCACGCACTGACCTCTACTAAAATTAGTTTGCGCTTTCTGGCTGCAGAGGCAGGGTAACGTAGCATATTGAGCCGAGCCACGACAAGCGGCACGCAATAAATCCAACATGGCGACATCCCTTTGTTGTACAGTGCGACTTGGCTCTACTACGACTGAAACTGTGTGAATTGTGAGCTTTGCGTTTTCGCAGACGTTTTCCCGGAGTTCCTGCATAGTGTGAATTGTGCTGCGCGACGTTGTCCACGACTAGGTGCTTCTGTGAACATATCCGTATATTTCTGTGACAACATGTTCCGGAGAGAACAAATTCATCGGACCTTCAGCATGTCAGACGCAATCATCAGTGTCGTGCGCTGCTTATCAGTGCTGCGTTTCAGTGTCGCGCGCTGCAAAACATTTTTCATCGAAGATGTCAGGAGGCAAGAAGTGTTCCTTTAATGCGGACTGGGCAAACCCAAGTGTCTCCGACTATGCAAGTTGCATTAGGCCCTTAGAAAATGATCCGCACGGAGCCATGTGTACAATTTGCCTGTAGGCCTGTTAAGGCTTACAGTATCAATAAAATAAAATAATAAATAAATAAAACGTTTTTGCTGAGCAACATGGGTCACAGAGCTGTTTCAAGTCATGCCTCTAGCAAAAAGCACATTGCTGCATTGAATTTTCTCAAAAGTGCTTCCCAGCCAAAGCTATTGTCATTTTTTAAGAGCCTGACGGACGCCTCGCCTAGCAGTAGCGCTGGATCTGCGCCTGCTGCTACCGAAGTTGCAGTGACTACAGCTCTTGTGCAAGTGTCAGCGGGTGGTTTTTTGTTCAAAAACAACGTGACTAAAGCAGAAATAATTTGGTGTCGCAATACCACAATGACACATGGATCCTTTCGTTCTGTGGCAGCATCTGCGGCACTTTTTCCACTGATGTTTCCCACTTCTGAGGTGGCTGCAAAAGTTCAGTTGGGTAAAGACAAGGTAGGCCACACAATTTGCCATGGCATTGCGCCGTACTTTCGCAATTTGTTGCCATCGAGCCTCGTCAATGTGCCTGACCTGGTAGTCTGTTTCGACGAGGCGCTGAACAAGGTCACCCAGAAACAGCAAATGGATGTTCTGATTAGATACTGGGATGCCGCTGACGACCGCGTGAAGACTCGCTACCTGACGTCTTGTTTCTTGGGTCACACATGCGCTGAAGACTTGGCGTCTGCTTTTTGTAAAGCGGTGCAGGAAATCAAGGGATCCAAAATCCTGCAAGTGTCCATGGACGGGCCAAATGTCAAGTTTAAGTTTTTGCGGTCTCTGAAGGAAGAGCTTCGCGAGTCAGATGAGAGCCATATCCTGGACATAGGAAGCTGTGGCCTCCATGTAATCAATGGTGCTTATAAAGCTGGCCACGTTGCATCTGGCTGGGATTTGGTATCATTTCTTCAAAGCGCCTACAATCTGTTCAAATGTGTTCCTGCACGTCGCGCTGACTTCGTCAGCCCCGCGGGGTGCTCGAAATTTCCGATGAAGTTCTGTGCAGTGAGGTGGCTGGAAAACAGTACTGCAATCTGTAGGCACTGGAGATTCTGCCACACCTCATTGTATTTGTGCAGCAGTGTAAAGAAAAAGCGCACAAGAGGCCAACATGCTCAAGCAACAAAGTGGTTGAAGAAGCTGTGTCTTATCAGGTCTTGTCAGCAAACCTAGCTTTCGCTCTTTCTATTGTTGAGGAATTGGAACCCTTTCTGCATGAATTTCAGACGGATAAACTGATGGTTCCATTCCTGTCGGCAGCACTAGAGAGCATTCTGCGTTCACTGCTGTCGAGAATTGTAAAACGGGAAGTTCTTGATGCTGCCGACACGATCGCCAAGTTGGTGAAGATAGACGTAAGCATACCAGAAAATGCAGTAAATGTAGCCGCATTCGACCTTGGGTTTTCGGCAAAAAACGAGCTCTGCAAGAAGAAGAAGTTGTCACAGCTTGCATTAATGAATTTTAAAAAATGCTGAGTATCATTTGTCAAGGCTTGTGCACAGAAAGTGGTGGAGAGATCGCCACTTAAGTACAAGTTGGCCGTGGGTGCAGGCTGTTTGGACCCTGTCTGTGCATTGTCATTGGAGGCTGGCCCCAGGTGGCTTACGCTGGCACTTGAAGTACTTTCCGAGCACCACCGGATGACCGGCTTGCAAGCAGAGCGAGCCCATCGCCTCTACGTGAAGGTGTGCTCAAAAAGCAGTACACAGACACAGCTGGGAAATTTTGACAGGAAGCAACAGAGGCTGGATACTCTGTGGACAAACATATGTTCCCAGGATCACAAGGAGCTGCAGCTTTTGTGAAACTTTTCTTGTGCTTATCTCACGGCAATGCTGCGACAGAGAGAGGCTTTTCTGTCAACAAGGAGTGCCTTGTTGAGAATTTGAAAGAAGATTCTCTTGTGGCACAGAGAGTAGTGCATGATGCGGTCTTGGCAGCATCGCTCAAGTAGACGTTACCGACGGGATGGTGAAGACAGTTCGCAGTGCCTACAGCGTCTGCAGGAAGCAGCTGCAAACAAAGAAGAGAGAGCGAGATGAAACAACTGAATTGGAGAAGAAGAAAAAAGAGAGCAGCAGCTCTGATTAAAGAGCTACAAGGAAATAAAGCAAAGGCTGCTCAGTGAAGCGCAGCTTGAAGCTTCCATTCTTCAAGACGAGATAAACTCTCTCAAACCCTAATTGATTATGAGGGCAGTTGCAATAAATGTTTTCCTCTGCAATGAAATGTGTTTTCTCAACCCTTTTTATATGCTTCACGGACCATTTCCTTAAAATGCTGTCTGTTGTATAGGTCAGGGAATTTTAGCTAAAAGGGTCAAGGAAAACCTGGAAAAGTCAGGGAAATTCTGGAATTTGCTAGAAACCCTGCATACAGTCACGTGTGACTAGTGGATCAAAGTCTTGGTGCAAAGCACATGAGAACACACTCTTAAGTGTGCCTAATGCAGTCTAAACAGGAACGTCGGCAGCACCATGGCACCTGAATGGTAGCTCATCGTACGACGTCACATTCGAACTCACGTTAGTCCAAAGAGACATCTGTTTTATCGAACAAAAATCCACCATAGATGTGTTGATGTGCTATCATAAGTGTCGTTCATTGAAGTATTATGTGATAGAGCTTGCAGTTAAATGTGGATAGAACAAAATTGACAAATTCCCGAAAAACTTCGTTATAAAGAGGATTTCGTTATATGCAGGTTCGGCACAAAAATTTGAAAAAGAAGTGCTTAAGTAAGCAAAAAGTTTACAGACGGCAGAGCTCACCCAAAATAAATGTTTTGGGTGAGCTCTGCCATCTGTAACGTAACCACTTATAGTGCAGGATCCGCTATAATGCGGCTTTTTGTGACCCCTGTTTACCCTCCCATAGAACTTAATGTATACGTATACCGCATATTGTGCAATGAATCGCCATGGAGGAGGAAGTAGCGCGGAACGAATGAACAACGAATGAACGGTGATAACGTGGTGCACTCGCAAGTGCAAAGGTAAATAACTCCTAGTACTGTAAACCCCCAGATTGGTGATAGAACTGCATTCCTGGTTCAATGTCCTAATGCACTGTAGATTGCCTTATATAGATAAATAAAACCAATTTCCATGGCCTGCGCCCATTCTGCTCAGGGGTTTATCTTTACCGGACCAACAAAGCACCTTTCATACTCTAGCGGAACGTTTCCCCAGTCTGAATTATAATGTAGACAAATTAAAGCATATCTACGGCCCGCATCCATTCCACTCAGACGTTCAGCCTTACCAGACCGACGGAACGCCTTTTATATTTTAGCACAACGTTTCCCCGGTCCCAGAAAGCAGGGCCATTTTTAAATGCGAAGCACTTTTTGGCAAACTTGAGTAACTTATCTTGAGTAACGTATCTAGCTGTCTACATCTTGGTGCTCTCCTGGCCATCTCGTTCACCCTATATGAACCAAGGTTTGGATCCTACATTTCGAATCTTTGACAAACGTGTATGATTAATCTTCACACTTCTAACGTGATGCACTTGTCATGTACATCACAATTAACGATATTGCAATTACGTGTGACTCATATCTATAATGATCGGCCCATGGTAATCGGGTGTGCGCCACATGTGTTAGAATTTTGTACATCCCAAGTCAGTTTCGGGCAACTTAAATGGACAAGCAACACATCATCGTAACACACTTTGAAACGACAAAGGCGTACTGTTTGTCATAACCTGTGATTGAAATGAAGACGTAACAAACGCAGAGGCACATGTGAGTGCGTGTGATATCCGAAGCCAACCTACGAAACAAAGCACTGGGCAGGTATTGAAGGCGGACCACCGGCGTGCCAAGCAAGCATGCTACCGATAGGGTATGGTGGCTCCTACCACACGGTAACTATAGTAATAAACCCAGTGCACCAGCAGTTGGAATGATGGTTCTTGTGTAACATCAGTTGTGCTTGTAGTGTGTGTTAAGCGCTGTCAGAGCAATGTGATAAACAATATGTATGTTCACTCAGCATGCTTTTGTCGAACTTTTCTCAATTCTGTGGGAACACTTCAACAGACAACGGTGATGTTACGTCCATCAGCACCATGCATCCGTATTCGATAAAACAGACATCTGTGCTATTCACCAACGACACCGTGAATGTTACATCCCATTCTGAGCTTCCGTTCTGTCACCACGACGCTGTGAAATTTCCTGGTTAGCCCCCGTTAGGTGTAGACCTTACTCATGCACTTTGCACAAGGACATTCATCCTACTCGTAACACATAGCCGGATGCCGCACGATTTGCCATAGGCAATTTCCTCACTGACTGCTTTGCATGACATCGGTTCCAACAATGCATGGGATCTGCAGGATTTTTTTCAGCTCTGTCCTTTGTGTGTGTGTTTCAAGCTATTTACACCCAAGTGTCTTATGTAAAGAATAAACTGTATTGAGAGGGCTACTGTTTTGTTTGCAATATTGCAGTGTAGCAAAATAACAAAACACCAAAGTTAAGTTACACTTCGGGAGCTTTATCCTAGAAGAAAACATCGAGGATTGCACCATCATTCTCTAGACAGTGCTAGATCTTGCAAGAATGTGGTCATTGATAGAAAAACTATATTATGGTAAAACAAAAAAAGACAACACGAATGGATGTACACTTTAACGCGAATGGCACTTTAACGTGACCTCCTGCACCCTGTCATGGCAAGCGCTGCAGTGGAAATGGCAGAACATCGGCAAAACTGTGCAGTGAGATCAGCTGTTTGGAAAAGAAGGGTGTGAACTTTGTACAAAAGGCCTGTTCCCAAACCTTATGCCCTGCTCCGCACCTGCGGGATCTTCTTGCCCCTTGGTTGCGGTGCATCACGTAGAGCTCTCACTTTGTCTTCGTTTGGCTGAAGTCCTGCTCCACTGACCTTATGCCCAAGAAACTCAAGTTCATCCATGCTAAAGATTTCTCTTGGTTTAGTTGCATGCCATCAAGTTGGGCTGTTATGTTGCCTTTTGCGTCTGTAGCATCTAAATGGAAGATGCCACTATTATGGACTGAGATGCATGAAAGGGACTGTTCATTCTTCATGTTCTGAACTTTGCTAGTTTGAGGTCACGGCACACAAAATTGAGAAATCATTTGTGCAACAGCCCAAGTTGATCCATGAGCCTTAGCCCTGTCATTCCTGTCTGCGATTTCAGGAGACACAACGTGCAGACGCTAAGCCACTGCCATCGCTGGTCGTGTGCCCACCGACGTTGACAGGTCACTGGGTGTACGAGGTGGAGAAGTTTGTCTCCAGCAAGTACCTGCAGCCGTTGCACTACACTGGTCCCCCAATGGAGCGTGCCAGGTACCGCCTCCTCATGTGCCAGCGTTACAAAACCTCTGCCAGTCAGTGACTGTACCCTTTTTCAGCAGTTCTGTGCAGCACTGTAGAATCTGTGGGCATGTTCGATGAGTCGCGAGCCCAAACACGTCTTTAATGTGACATCCTGCGCCTTGTCTTGGCAAGCGCTGCAATGGAAATGGCAGAACATCTGCACAACTGTGCAGTGAGATCAGCTGTTTAGAAAAGAAGGGTGCGAACCTTGTACTAGAGATTTTAACAAATATACTGCAGAAGGAGGTGTTGTTGGGCAAGTTGGTGTTTGATGAGTGACGCATTGGTGCGAATGAGCACACACACTAGAAGGAACACCGGACAGGCGCCGACTCGCAACTTTGTTCAAAGAATGGGAAGGTGCAGCTATATAAGTCGAACCTCGTTAATTCAAAGTCGCATGATTCGAACCAATGGATAATTCGAAATGGCCCGTTGGTCCCGGCAAAGTTACATTTGTTTGAATAGCGAAAAATTCTTTAATTCGAACCTGAAACACGTGCCACGGTTAACTTGAACAAGATTGCCCATTCGCTAAGAGTACATTTCATGAAATCCCAAGCCGATCACCAAATATTGATGCATCAGCCGCCGAAGCATCGAAAACCCGTACCCGGCTGCTCGCTCCGCGGGCATTGGAAGGCGTGTCAGCTGGCAGAAATCATGCCTCGCGCGCTTGCAAGGGCGCCCAGCGCTGTCCTTCTACAAAGCGGGTGGGGAAAAAGGGTATACCGTATTTACCCGCATAGTTTGCGCCCTCGCATAATTTGCGCACCTCTGATATTTAGCCAGTTTTACAAAAACCAAAAAGATTTCGTCGCATATTTTGCGCTCGCCGTCCCGCCTGAGCTAGCTAGCCAGTGCGCGCTCACAGACAGACTTTGGACAGCCGTGTGTCCGTGCCCCACGCTGCGTGGACACAAAAGTCATACGCAAACAGGGCTGCAAGTGCGATGTCCCTTTTTCCGATTCTTTTCTCCAGAAGCCCCCGGAGCCCAAAGTATGCTCGCTAGAATAAAAGCACCCGAGTGGGGGGACGAAAACGGCTGAAGCAGAGATCGAACGAGCCCGGCCCATCTCCGTCACTCGGAGGCCGATAACATACCCCGATCGGGACGCCTGCCATCGAAACGGAGAATAAACGCCCCGCCCGTCTTTAATGAGCATGAAAAGATGCGAGGGGGGGAGAGTGTTGCTCGGCTGCCAAGATAGCGCTGGTGCTCGCGCTATCTCGGCAGCCATCAGTGGGCGGCTTGTAAACCCTCCTACATGCTGCACTTTCAACATGAAGAGAATGCAAAAAGTGTCTCTGGAGCAGCCGTATTCTCTTACACCAGTGTTTTGTAGTGTTACATGAGATCATATCCAAAAGGGTTACCATATACCGCATGCGTTACATTATGTTACACGTTATTTCGAATGTGTTTATGAAATCTCCTCGTAATTTGCGCACCCCCTTTTCGGGTCTCTAAAATCGTGATAGAAACTGCAGATATTGCGTGAGTAAATACGGTAGCGCAGCAGCTACGGGCCACGTCAAGCGAAGCCATTGCGGTCTTGCCACTGAGCTATGTCACACATGCACAGTGGCACCTCCGCTGGCCTGCAAGCACGCTGCAAGACGTGACCAGTGGCGGCAGTGCGGGAGTCACAGCCAATAGAGCGCACATGTTTCTAATGTTGGTATTGTGCGCTGGTACCGCCAATCAAAGGGACCCTCGCTAGTTTGAACTCTGGTTAATTCAAACAGATTTCCTGTATATACTCGAATCTAGTGTGCACCTTTTTTCCGATGAAACGGGTCCAGAAGTCGTACGCACGTTAGAATCAAGTGCAAACGAACGACAACGTTAACCAAAGTTGCTACGTGTCACGAGTTTGTGTATGCGGATCTCGGGAGCGCTTGCTCCGATGGACTGAGAGAGTGAGAGGCGTAAAGCGTTAACAAAAACAAAGACGTTACTTTATACACAGGAACACAAAGACATGAAACAGATGAACAAACATCAAACAGCACACAAACAGAGAACTAGGGAAAACAAGCTAACTGAAAACCTAAATAGCCTAACTACCCATCCTCCGCGTTGGGCGCAGTCCCTACGGGAGTCTCTTAACCTTGTGCCTCGCGTTTACGTGCGCGTTAGTTCCCTGCCGGTCCAAGTGTAGTTGGACGCTCTTACGTTGCCTTCGACGCGGTGTGGTTAAGAGTCGAAGCTCTCTGGGGTGTGGTGTCCCGTAGCTGTCGTCGAAGATGCTGCTGGTGGTGGCCGCCGCTCACGCAAGGTCCTTCCTTGTCCGCCGCCTTGCTTCACCTGTGACGTGGCGGGTCACCGCTTAGGCCTAGCCCAGCCTAGGCCTCCTCATATGTGATGTCCGGTCTACAACCAAGACCGGCCCTCTGCAGCGATTCTTCTGCCGGTCGTCCCGTTCTGCCGGCGAAGGTGGAGCGCTGCGGGTACGCCGGGAACTGCTGAAGTTCGGCCGCTGCCACTCCGAAGTCCGTGCTCGATCGTCAGCCAGATCGACGGCACCCCGGAGCCCGACGCCCTCGCCTCCTCGTCACCAGTCCGCTGCTGGCCAGACACCCTTCGTCGGCCGGTGCCGCGCAGAGAATGCCAGCTCAGCCTTCTCGATCACCGATCTCTGCTCGGGTCGCGTGCCGCGAAGCCCGTCGTCGACCAACCACGAACACCAGCGTGTCACCGGCGCGTGCACTCTGGCGCCTTTCCGTTACTTGGCACGCCATCTCTCATACTTCGCCCTGTGGCGCGTGCCTTGGGCCCCTTTACTCATGACATTGGCCCCCTTTCTTGAAAGTTTTTTTTTTCTAAAAAAAAACTCTTCTTTTGTGTCCTAGTGGAGACAGTCCTGTAGCTGTGCAGTGCTCCCTACTTGGTGTCTTCATGCTTGATGTCTCACCGCACTCATTACGCGCACTTCACACGACACGTTACACCGCACAACACTTCACCACACATAACACTAATACAATGTTCACTTTTACCCCGACTGAATGTTCATGAAGTCCATATTTCTGTCCTCTATTAGTCTGTTCACCACGCTAACACCCAATTAGTATACACTGCATAATAACTCCAAAACATCAACGAATATTCATCACATCACTTTCACAACACTTTCACTTGCAAATCGTCACCCTATAACTACATCACTGAGCATAAACAGCACAAAATCCAAAACCCACGTGTGCGCTAAAATTCCTACACATCTGTGCATGTTCAAAAAAAAAAAATTCACTTCCAGATTATACATTAACAATACCACTGAGTATATAATTCACAAAAATCCGTATCCATTCACCAGTGTCAGTTCATCACTGTACATGCTCCCACCTCTGCATATTTGAATCCTCGACATCCCTCAGCATCTTCTACTCATGAAATTGCCAACTTCTGCTCTTATGTGGAGGCTTCGTTACAGCAAATCGCACTCCTTTACCACCATAGCGTAACTCCTTCTTGCTTGTTTTACTCTCCTCGTTGTACAAAGTCCTGCACGTACCATGGTCATATCTTCTCTGATTGTAACTGTGTCTTTCCACCCCGACATTACTTCCTATTACTGCCAAGCAAGCAACATTTCTTTCAGGTTCTCCATGCCTCTCCACTATTGTCTGCCGATTCGCATCCACTGATTCCCAATATCTCCTAATATCATACTGAACTCCCGGCCAAAAGTACTCTTCAGTTACAGTCTTCCTCATATTTTTCAGCTCTGCGTGTTCCGCCATAAGATTCTCGTGCCCCCATGTTAGAATCTTACTCCTGAAAACTCTGGGCACTACCAGCTGTTGTATCTCCTTCCCTGAACTAAAGTGACACTTTCTATACAACAGTCCATTATGTAATAGGAACTCCAATAAATTCTTGCTCCTCCGTTTCTTGAATGGTTCCCCAACCTTCTGGTAACAACCTTTCAACGATTCGTCCTTTTCCTGTTCTTCTTGGAACTCTATAGGTGTTACATCTATCCTTTGAATGGCTATCACCTTCAAACCCGTGGTCTCTGCTTCTCTCTCTACTGCCGCTCTCGTCATTACTGCCAAAGCCACTTCGGGTGCTTGCGGCTGCACCTCTCGTAACCCTTCACGGCATGGTTCTTTTCGTCTATTCTTTTTCCGTTCCCCTGTTCTCACGAGGTGTGCATTACGTTCCTCTACCACCTCCTTGTTGTTCTCCCAGTTCCTATCAGGCTCATCTACTTTCCTCATTCCTGGCACATTCCCTAGTATCAGGTCGAACATAGGCTCCTCTAAACACTTCGCTGTCACCCAGCCTGTGTAATATGGACTTGCCACCTTAATTCGAGCCTCTGGAAGCCTTCTCACCGAACTATCCACCAAGATGACTGTAGCATACCTTCCCGTTAGGTTTGCTTCATCCACTAAACTCCTTTTCACCAAGACACTGTTTGTACCCGTATCTCTCAAAACCTTCACTCTTTGTCCATGCACTTCTCCATCTACCACCGGTAACCCATCTCCTTGTGGTCTACTAGAAATTTCACTCTGGTGTCTCGCGTCCTCCTCCTGCACTTGTTTCCCTTCTTCCATGTCATCTCTCTGGGAACCAACTATACAAGCTACTTTGTCCATGGTCCCTCTTTCTTTCCGGCTATTGTCCTGGGGTTCCACTATACATGCTACCTTGTCTGTAGTCCCTGACCTACACTCATTTGCCCGGTGTCCTCTTCTATTGCACAACTGGCACGCTATTTGGTAATGCGTACGATCACCCCTAGCTCGACAGTCCATTGCTCTGTGCCCACTGCGGTTACACAGGAAGCATATAATCGGTCGCTGTAACCTGTTGGGTGCTCCCTGCTGCCTACCCTTTGCGTCATCTGATTTTAACTTGACCTCCTCATTGGTCTTCCCTAAGTTTCTAATCCCTTGTGCCTCCAAATACTGATCCGCATACTCTGCCATATCATTAAGTGAGGCTACCTTTCGTTCCTTAAGGAAAACACTTAACTTGTTGCTACAGCAATCTAAAAATTGCTCAACCACCATACAGTCCCGTACACCTTCGTATGTCTTTTCTACATTTGCCATCTCTATCCATCTGTCGAAGTAATTTGACAAGCGACATATAAACTGTTTCGCTGTCTCGGCATTCTCTGGCTTGCACCCACGAAACCGCTCCCGGAAGCCTTCCGCCGTCAACCTGAATCTCTGCAACAGCGTCTTCTTGACTTTGTCATAATCCATAGAGTCATCAGCGGGCATCCGACCAAAAACACTTAGTGCTTCTCCAACCAGACACAGACTAAGCGCTGTTGCCCACTCTCTTCTGTCCCAACCTTGGCCTCTAGCAATGCGTTCAAATCTATGTAAATATGCGTCCAGGTCATCACCCTTTTCGTCAAATGGGGCCATTAACTTTCTGGGACATATGCGGGTGGTTTTGGGTGATTGCGAACCAGAGGATGCCGATGTCACACTCTGTACATCTTGTGGCACACCACTTGCTTGTGCTATTCTCAACTTTAGCTCGAGCAGCTCTTTCTCCTGTTGGAATTCGCGCTCCTTTTCCCTTTCCCTCTGTGCTATCTGCTTATCATGTTCCCTCTGTGCATTGTCAAAAAACATTAAAGTTTCCTCTTTGCTCATTCCTATCTCTTTTGCTACCGCGGCCAAACGCTCCCAATCCATCTCGGCGCTTTCCGACGATCTCTCGTGACTGGGCCGGAAGATGTTAAATCCTGGCACAGGCTCGCCAATTAATGTCACGAGTTTGTGTATGCGGATCTCGGGAGCGCTTGCTCCGATGGACTGAGAGAGTGAGAGGCGTAAAGCGTTAACAAAAACAAAGACGTTACTTTATACACAGGAACACAAAGACATGAAACAGATGAACAAACATCAAACCGCACACAAACAGAGAACTAGGGAAAACAAGCTAACTGAAAACCTAAATAGCCTAACTACCCATCCTCCCTTTGCGCTTTGGATCCCTCTCCGTAACATCATCTCTCGAGCGTCTCGTCAAACGCGTCTTCAAAACTCTCTCTCGTGCGCTTCCAACTACTCCCGCATGCGGTCGCAAACACCTCGACCATCCGCCGCGTCCGTCCTTCCCACCTGTTAAGTGCCTTCTAAAGCCACCTTTTCTCGTGCGTCTCTTTGTTGCACACCCTGAAAAACACCTGGTGCGGTTGCTACGTTTTCTCTCTTTCGGTGTCAACCGCGTCATCAAACCTCCATCACTCGTGCATCTACTTTCTGCACGATGTCGCCGACGCAGCTCCCTGCACTTTCGCCTCTCTCTAGTTCGCGTTCTTTCACGCGTCTTACAACTACGACCTCTAAGTCCTCCGTTGGCAGCTTCCGCGACTGCCTTTTCATCAACTGGGACGTCCCCACTCCCACTGCTGTTCCGCCTTTTCTCATTTATCTCTTTCTCATTGTGGACTCCTATTTCACCATGCTCACTCCCGAGCTCAACACGATCGTCGCGCGGATCGTGACTCTGCTTCAAATCCTCCACTGCGGTGCACACATTGGCACATACCTCTCGAAAATTGAGTTTGCAGCAGCCTGCATTACTCTCGTGGCGGTCCTTCACCGAGGACGCGTTCTCGGCTCCCGCTTCGCTCAACAAATTTCGGGCGCCTACATCCGTACGTTCATCTGGCTCAGAATAAGTCTCCTCTGGCCTAGCGGTATTCTCCTCAAATTGTTCTGGTCCTAGCGCAACAACCTCTTGAATGATCTCAACTTCATGCAAATGACTAGCTTCCCTTTCAGATTCACTAGACTCAGCTGACCGGTCTACTGTTAATTCTAAACACGATACCTCCAGACTCCGGTGCATCAACTTTTGTTCAGCCTCATATATCTGTTCCTTTAGTCTCGCCACTGCTCTTTCGTGTTCTCGCTCACGTTCTTTCCATACGGCTTCAAGTTCTCTATCCCTTTCTCGTGAACATTCCTCAAAAAATCTCAACTTGCGGTAACCGCGTCGCAGATCTCTGACTCTACTAAGACGATTTCCTCGCTCGTCTGAATTTTCTGAAGTTTGCTTACTTCCACCTCATGTTCACTAAATTCCACTGACGGCAGCGCGGACAAATCTAGACATGATGTCTCCTCCTTATTCCGGTGCATCACCTTTGCTTCGGCCTCAGCTATCTGTTGCTTTAGTAGAGCTACCGTTGCTTCATGCTCTCACTCCCGTTCTTTCCATACGGCTTCAAGTTCTCTATCCCTTTCTCGTGAACATTCCCCAAAAAATCTCAACGCGTCTTTGCCACGTAAGTTTCTACTCTTGGCTATCGCCGCCAAACGCTCCCAATCCATCTTCGCAACCCCCGACGATCATTCGTGACTGGGCCGGAAGATGTTAAATCCTGGCACCAGCTTTCGGTAGTGTTCGCGGGTGGCCATAACGGGAGAATAGATGTTTCTGATCGCTGCGTGCAAAACGGCTCATCATCGCATTTCTCCCTGATATCTGTGCTGAGCCTGAGCCTCTCAGTCGTGCGCACTACATGACATACGTCCGAGATTACGTCGCGGCAATCTGAGACCACGCCCCGATCATGCTTAGGCTTAGCTGTGCCAGCCTGCGCAGCACGCAGCAGCGAGCGTGAGGGAACTGCGACAGAATGGAGGAATACAGCATTGCAAGTAAATGATGTTACTGCCGCTTGCACACGGCTACGCCTGGCAATGTGCGGCAGTTTTGTCGGGACGCGGGAGTTTTGAATCGGCGCGCCAAACGTGTTCAAGACACCACGGATCAAGCGAAGCAGGAAAGCCACAGCGCGGCCATTTGAGGGACTGCAGGGGTCCAAAGTTGGAGATCTGTTTATTGTGCGAGTGCGTTCATTACGCGAGTACGGCATTTGTTTTTATGAATGTGAGAAGATTGATTTCTAAGGACATTTTTTTCTCATTGGTGTGCGTTTCAATAGATGTTTCACTTCTTTTTTTGGTCGCGGGAAACAGATGCACGTAACTATGGAGGGCACGGTAGAATCGAGTAAATAAGTGAATCTCCCGGATTCCGTTTCTCCAAATTTGGCAGGTATGGTTTCAGTACTCGCGGTTTCCAAACCCTTTCTACTACTGCCGTGATACTGCATCCCGTGTGCAAGATTGAGGCATAAAAGTTTCATTGTTCTACCAGCTCAGGTCAGTTATATTTTTTCGATTTCACAACAATGAAATTTTCACGCACCCTCAATTTCGTTGTAGCGAGAGTCAACTGTATTACAAGAAAACGTATGTTTATGACGAATAAAAAATTTTTGATATATCTCAAAACCGTTCAACATGTGTACAATGAAGGTTACCCGGTCAAAACTTCTAACTACAGTAAAACCTCGTTATAACGAAGTTGAAAGGGGAGCAGTAATTACTTCATTATAACCATTAGTTCATTATAACCAATATCAATTCCATCTATAGGAATTTCAAGGGGAATTGCGATTGCTTCGTTATATCTGATAATTCGTTATATCGGGGTTCGTTATAACGAGATTTTACTGTAGTATGCAACTGGTTCCAGGTCAACTGGTTTGAGAAACACATTTCCAGTAGGCAACTGGGACCACTTGGCAACTGGGACCACTTGCCTATTCGGACCAGTTGTCTATGGCCAGTTTCCATCTGGTTCCATTTGCCGAATTTAACTCACTCCATGCCAAGATGTCCAAGTACTGCAGTAGTCTCCAGTAAACATGGAGTTGCAATGGACATCTTAGCACTTGATAAAATGCAGGGGACACCACAATGCTGAACAGGGAAAGAAATTTATTACACAAACTGTCTTTATGGAAGATATTTCTGCGCAAGGCGCTGAGAGGTGACAATTTATTAGAACATTTCCAGCTTGTGTTTTCACTGCGAAAGAATCACGAATGCTTTAATGGGATGCCCACGTATGCTTGCATATTTTGTAGCTCTTGTACGCACACTGCCATCTGAAAGCAACATATAAGCACAGTTAGTGAAAAAGGAATACTTTTTACACGCAGTCATGCTGAAACTAAGCTTTACTTTCATAGCACAGCTACTGCCTGATGGTTATTTAAAAACAGTGCATGAGTTAAAAGTTATAATCGGACAAGAGGAATATATTGCCCTTGAGTCTAATGTGTGGAACAAAAAGAGTAAGACATGTCTGAAGTCCTGTTGGGCAGACACTCAGGCTGTTATATTAGTACGAATACACCACAAATCAATCAAGACTCGTTAGGTGCATTCTTTTGTCCAAGCTTTCAAAGGTTAAAACATGTCTCATGTGCTCTTAATTAGTCTGATCGTAGCCTTGTACTAACTGGCCTACACACTACACACTCTTTAAGTAGGCATATCCTGCATACAGTCGAATACGGATATATCGAACCCACATATATCGAATTTTCAGGTATATCGAACTCGTAAGTTATCCTCTTGAAAATCCTTTGTAAATGTATAGAAATTCGCACATATATATCAAACGGTATTTTTACCCGCCTTCGGATATATCGAACGCCGCACGAGCTGGAAGGTGCGCTTCGGCACTCGCCGCGCCCCGCGACCTCCGCGGCAGCGCGGCTCCGCAGGCGAGTTGGAAGGTGCGCTTTGGCACTCGCAGCGCCCGGCGACCTTCGCGCGGCACCACGCCTCCGCCGACACCCGAAACGCTAGAAAAAACGTAAGGGTGAGAGGGCTCAGACTGCACGGTTTCCAACTTGCGGAACAGCTTTCTTTTTCTTCGTTTTTTTTTGTTTCTCTCTCTCTCTCTGTCTGATGCTTTCTCCGCGTAACCGTCGGCTCGGAGAGCAGGAACGAAAGAGCTCGTGCCTTTTGCTGTTGCCCTCGCAGGTGGCCATCGCCTCGCGAGCGCTTTGTTGGCGGAGTCCGCTTCCGTTGTCGCGTCGCCTACGTACCACTGCATGTGCAGCATTCCTCTTTTGCATGCGTGGTGTGCAAAGCCGCTGCGGACTCCTTGAATTGTCGACTTCTCGTGTAGCTATGGCCAGCGTCAAGAAGCGCAATACCCTTGACTTTGTGACGAAGCTGAAGGCTATTCAACGTGTTGAGGCGGGCGAGAAATGTTCGACCGTCGCAGACGACTTCGGGATACCACGGAGCACTCTGAGTACCTTGTTGAAGAAGGTAGATATCAAGGGAGCCTGTCATGTGCACGCTCCTGCTCACTGGAATGTAGAAAAGGCACTCTATGCCTGGTTTTTAGGAGTGTGCGCGAAGAACATTCCGGTGGATGGCCTGATACTGATGGCCAAGGCCAAATGGTTTGCCGCTGCACTCGGTGAAGACAACTTCGCCGACAACACCGGGTGGCTTCACCGATTTAAGCAGCGCTACAACATCGTTGGCAAAACCATTTCTGGCTAAAGCGAAGCCGTCAGCAGCCAGGACGTCCAGCAGTGGATGACGAAGGAGTGGCTGGAAATCTCCGCGAAGTTTTCTCCCGCGGTAGCACATGTCACGGGGGCAAAATGAGTAAAGTTCGCATGAGCGTTCTGCTGGCAGCCAACATGGATGGGTCTCGGAAGCTCCAGCCCTTTGTGATCGGGAAAGCAAGGGCACCGCGCTGTTTCAAGAACTCTAAGCAGCTCCCCATCCGCTACGCCTCAAACAAGAAGGCGTGGATGACGCGTCAGCTGTTCACGGAATGGCTGCAAGCGTGGGACGTCGAGCTGGGCAAGTCGGGGCGTCGCGCTTGCCTTCTTGTGGACAACTCCTCGGCCCACCATACCACCTGCGAGCTCAAAAACATCAAGCTGAAGTTGCTGCTGGCCAACACGATGGCGAAGCTGCAACCGCTTGACCAGGGCATCATCAAGTCCTTCAAGGTGGGCTACAGGAGGCGACTGCTTGATAGGCTGCTGGTCAACCTCCGCATGGGCACTGAGCTGAAGGTTGACCTTCTTGGTGCCATACAAATGATGACGGGTGCCTGGCGAGACGTGAAGACGGACACAGTGGTCAACTGCTTTCGCAAGGCAGGCTTCAAGACGGCGGAACTTGCAGAAACCGGTGAAGACGGCGACGACGAGCGCATAGACAACGCGTTTCGCGAGTTGTCGTCTCTCTTCCCGGCAGCCATTCTACTCAGTGTCTGCGGATGATTTCGTGGAAGCGGACTACAATTTTCAGGCCGTTCACGCACGTACTCCGCCGCTGAAGTGGCGGCAGCGTTTGGTGTCATTCGCCGTTGTTGCGGCGACATGGAGGGAACCGGGCTGTCGCACCTGGACAGCTTTGATAAGATCGAGACTAGCGTCTTCAACTTCATTTCGAAAACAAAGAAGCAGGCCAAGATAAGCGGTTTTTTTTTTTCACGCAAATAAAACGTTCTGTTGCGGCGTGTGCGCGGAATTAGTTGTCATTTTTGAATGCGCCTGTGGGAAAACAGCGCTTGAGCATCTAGTGGCGCCCAGTGAATGAGAGGCAAAACCGAGCATCCATGTTTACAAGAGCGTGTTCTAAAACCAGTTGTACAAGCAAGAAAAATTCCACTCAAGAGAGCTCGAGGCACGTGCTCCCGCATGCCGGTCTTCTTCCTCGTCGTCGCAGGGTGCGTCCGCTGCGCAGTACGTTCGGCGGGAAGTTCAAACGCAATTTGCAACATCCTCCGCGCCCGACAAAGTTCACTCGCCCATTTCCAACGGGCATAACAGTTGCACTGGCCTTGTCACTTCTATCCCTCCTGCTAAAACGACCTTACATGCCCTGATATGATTAAGTACACAGCAGTTACTCTTCCTATTTTCCAAAATGTTATGGGCACTTTGTTTTCCTTAATGACGACCACATCATTAACCTTGAGCTGGTTACTAGGCTGGACTCCTCTAATATGTGCACTTCTAGGAGACAAAAGGTATTCTTTATACCAACGCCTCCAAAAGTCGTTCACCTTTTGCTGCCTATAGCTCCACTGCTTTAAGGTATCAGTGCGACTTGCGGATGGTTCAGCAATATTGGAGCTAGGCAATGTGGTAGACTTCCTGCCTGTTAGAAAATGCGAAGGGGTAAGCACCGCCGGTTCATTAGCATCAGGGGAGAGGTAGGTTAGTGGCCTAGAATTTATCACATTTTCTACTTCTGTGAGCACAGTGGCAAGCTGCTCAAAAGTAAAGCAACCTTTTCCTAGCGTTTTTCGGAGACATACTTTAACAGTGCGAATCATTCGTTCCCCAAAACCTCCCCACCACGGACCGCGTTCAGCTATGAATTTCCAGGTAGTATGGTTAGTAGAGCAAAAGTCCTGAACTTGGAAGCCCCGCAAAATTCGGTACATCGCTTTTAACTCACGACTGGCAGCACGAAAAGTTAAGGCATTGTCGGAGTAAACCACGCTAGGCAAACCACGTCGCGACACAAATCGTCGGAACGCCAATAAAAATGACCGCACAGTCATGTCACTGCATAGTTCTAAATGGATGGCCAAACGACTGCACATGTAAAAATCACTATATATGCCTTCACACCACTGTTTCCTCGGACAAAAACAGGACCGGTGAAATCAACACCCACAACTTGAAACGGGTGAGATCTGTCCACCCTGCTGGTTGGCAGAGGTGCGACAGGGGCTGAGGCAGGTTGGAGCCTGAATCTCGCACACACTTTGCACCGGGAAATCACCTTTTTCACACACTGGTGGCCCTTGACTACCCCAAAACACTCACGAAGCTCCGCAAGGCTGTCGCTTACGCCGCTATGTAGTAGGCGCCAGTGCATGCTGTCGACGATGAGATACGTGCAACGGTGGTCGGCTGGTAGCAAGACCGGACACCGCACGTCTTCTGATGCCTTCACGTTATCAAGTCGTGTCTTGATCCTCAGTACTCTATGAATGTCCAAAAAAGGATGCAGGTCACGAATGTAGGACGCCTTTGGCAATGGTGTGCGCTTTGATAGTACATTAATCTCGAAGTCAAAAGCTGCAGCTTGAGGATTCTTAATCCACGTAGTCTCGCTGTCTTTTACTTCTTCAGCTGTGAGTGGACCTGCTAGTCGCCGACTGGTGAGCACTCGACAATTATGAACAAATCTTCGAATCCAAGCTGTGATTCTTACAACTCGTATCCAGCTGCTGTGTTTATCAAGGTCGAAAAGTGGTTCTGCAGGTGTGCTCTGGCAGGCCAAAATGTTGCCTTTTCGCTGTCCTTGGCTTCGAGCCGCTCATCTAGCGACTCAGTAACGGCTTCATGGGGTGGCCACGATTCCACGGGACCAGCTAACCAGTCAGGCCCGTGCCACCAAAATTCGTTCGTACAAAGGTGCTGAGCAGATATACCTCTGGTGACTAAGTCAGCTGGATTTGTCTTTCCGGAGCAATGTCTCCAATGACTCGGGTCGGTTATATCTTGAATTTCAGTTACCCGGTTACACACGAAGGGCTTCCACTTTGTGGCTGTGGACTGAATCCAACTCAGGCAAATTCGCGTCAATGTAATTCCATGACAGTCCAAGAACTTTCGTAGTGGAAACTTCAGTGGTAGTAATTTCTTCCGCTTGTTTGAGTTTGTCTCTCAACACAGTGCTGTTGGTAGCCCACTTCTGCATCCTCATACCTGCCATCTCCATCATGGACACTGTCTCTTCGTAAAGTTGCAAAGCCTCCTTCATTGTAGTAGTCCAAAAACTAAATCATCAACGTAGAAGCTTGCTTTGAGTTTTTCAGCAGTTTCTTTATAAATGGGTTGAACGTTATTGAAATGGTACTTCAACATAGCTGATAGCAGAAAAGGGCTTGCAGTAGTGCCGAACGGAACTCGAGTCATTCTCATCTCTTGTATTTTTGGTAGTGGCTTACTCGTAGATGTTAAGTCTTCAAACCACAAGAAACGAAGGGCATCTCTATCTTCTTCCTGAATGCCGATCTGCAGGAAAGCCTTCTGTACGTCTGCTGTAATACCGAAGGTGAAAAGGCGGAACTTGATCAGTATATTGAGAAGGTCGGCATTTAGATTCGGACATTTTTCGAGCTGTTCGTTTAGCGAGCAGGCACCTGAAGCATGCGATGACGCATCAAACACTACACGAAGTGTTGTTGTCGTTGATGTTTCACGAATGACCTCTCGGTGCGGCATGTAATAGAGACAGTTTCGACAAGAAGAAAGGTCTTCAACTAGTTTAGCATGGCCATCCACCTCATACTGCCTGATAGCTTTATCGTAGGCTTTCATAGATTCTTCATTTAGCGACAGCCGCCGAACGAGCCCGTGAAGTCTTGAAAGTGCCACTTTCCTATTGTCGGCCATATCAACAAGAGGTGATTTCCAGGGTAACGCTACTTCGTAACGACCATTTCGAAGAATTACCGTGTTGTTAAACTGGTCTAAAACTTCTCCGTCACGCTGGGACACTAGTGCGTCTAAAATTCCAATGGTGTCTAGCTCCCAAAATCTTTCCAATGGGAAGGTGACTTTATCGGTTTCATGGGGAGTTGTTCGGAGAACGCACACCTGGCTACTCACTCTGTTGCATGCGCTCCCACTGCCAGGTAACGGGCTTTGCAGTGTCCAGCCCAACTTGGTACTGATGGCGACCAACCGACGATTTTCTTCGTCCCATTTCACTTCACTAATACTTGGCATTATTTTCCACAGCTGGTCACAGCCAATTAGGACACTCACACCTGGCTCACAATATACACTAGGATAAACGACGGCGTCTGCCAGGTATTTTCCTTCTGCTGTGATCGCTTGAAGAAAACTGTTCTCGCTTGGGGCTTCGACCATATCTTCACAAATAAACGGTACGACTATGGCTTCAATGTCGACCGTGACACTGTCATACGGACTCCGGATTTTTAACTTCACTATGTTAAACCGCCGACTCGGGTCGTTCGTTCTTCCAAAGGCACTGATGGCTAGCTCGGCCTCACCGACAGAAGCTAGATTTAGCTTGGAAGCAACGCTCTCTCTAATGAACGTTTGCTGGCTCCCATTGTCGAGAACTCCGCGTATATAGCAACAGTTTAGCAGTGTCGTAATCCATGCTCGAAACGTCTGAAGCAGGACGTCATTGTAGAGTCGAGGAGCTGAAGCCTTTTGGGTGGAAACCTGCACCGTAGCGTTCGGCTTCTGTGTACTAGTCGACGATGCTTTTTCCGAAGTTCGAGCGTTGCACATAGATGAGGCGTGCCGGTGTTTGCATGTTTGACATTGCACTCTCCTTCGGCAATCACGAGCGAGATGACCCTTTGTAGTGCACCTGAAACAGCAACCACTTGTTGCAAGTTTGTTGCGCTTCTCCGCATACGTCATGTCATTATTACATTCTTCAGTCGTGTGCTGCAGGGGTCGGAGGTCGTTTCCTGAAAGGCTGTTTCAATGCAGGAAAGTTGTCCTCTGACTTCTTTGGCAAGTTGTTCATTAATGAAGTCTTTTCACGGCATTCGATTTCGACTTGGAGAAACTTCATCAGTTGTTCGAGTTCTTGCTCTGATGAAGCCTGCTATTTTCCGGCGCTTTCTCTATGCTTTCCTTTTTGAAGTAATCTATCACGATATCGTCGGGGATAACTTTCAGGAGCACCTTGTTTAGCATAGCCGCGTACGAAGACTCCGTGACGCCAAGGCTATGTAATCCCCTCCTGTTGAGCTCCACAGCGTCAAAAAGTTTCCGCAAAGCAGGCACGTCGCTCGATAGCCGTACAGGTCTTAGGGTGCGCAGGTTCTCTAGGTACTTGTGTTCAATTATCTTATGGTTCCCAAAACGACGCTTCAGAATTTCGAGCACATCATTGTAGCAGGAATCTGTCACCTGAATACCTGCGACCGCTTGAGCGGCTGGTCCATCGAGGAGCGAGACCAAGTAGTGGAACCGATCGGTGTTGGAGAGCCTCAGGTTCTAGTGCACGGAATGCAGGAACATATCCCAAAAGGGCTGCCACCTAGTCACCGTTCCATCGAAACGCAGCAGCTCCAACTTGGGCAATCGTGCGCCGAACTCAGGTTGGAGGGAGTCGCTCGTTTTCGCTAGGCGCCGTCCTTTGAGACACCTCGGCAATTGCTGAAGGTGCAGATGATGCACAATTCTTCAGAACGTCAATGTGGTGCTCCAGCAAAGCCAATGTGCTGTTCGCCGCGTCATCGTACTGTATAACCACGCCGTAGTCGTCCGCCGCCAGGTCATCGGTCAACATAGCTTCCACCTCGTTGTTCACGGCTCTTAATTCAGAGTTGTTGGCGTGCAGGCGACCGTGCATAGTTCGAAGTCCAGAAAGGTTGTACTGATTGGACTGGAGTACCTGGTGGACCTCGTTGATTATCTTCGTATTCACGGTCCTTCGGGAGGCCCGCTTGATCTTTGCATGTTCCATGCTGGTTCAGCTCGAAGTGCAGATCGCCCACACAGAAATGAAACAATCGGACCGTTGCTGGCTTGAGTCCCGGGTTGTTCGGCACCAAAATCGATGTGGGAAAACAGCGCTTGAGCGTCTAGTGGTGCCCAGTGAATGAAACGAAAAAAACCAGCATCCATGTTTACGAGAGCGTGTTCCAAAACCAGTTGTACAAGCAAGAAAAATTCCACTCAAGAGAGCTCGAGGCATGTGCTCCCGCGCGCCGGTCTTCTTCCTCGTCGTCGCAGCATGCGTCGCTGCGCGGTACGTTCGGCGGGAAGTTCAAACGCAATTTGCAACAGTGCCTATTGTAGGTGATGGTCCGCTACAGGTAAGCTCTCGGGGCCTGTATTTTTTTATATGGAATTTTTCATATATCGAACTAATTGTGATTCCTTCGAGTTTGATATATTTGTGTTCGTCTGTATATACCCAAGTTTGTGGTCTCGGGAAATGATTCGCGGCATGATTTTAGTTTCAGATCCCATCTGATGCTCATGATTCCAATTCTGATGAAGTCCATATAGCAAAAACTATCTGCAGAATTCGTGCCCTGACCTAATCTGATAAAGAAAGGAGGAAGAAACGCAGCAGACTTCCCTGTTCAGTCAAGCTTTTTTCTCTTATCAAAATCATATATGCCTGCAAAATTAACATGTTTGAGAATACAAACCTGGCCCTTGAACACACATGTTTGTTTCTCTCACAGATAGGACAGATTTGCAGGTATTGTGACGATGCAGTCACCACGGGGTATTTATTAGGCCTGGATGATGCGGTGAACCGGCCGAGCCCAAAGTGTAGATGAGACGCGAGATCACAACCCACAATCGATGAAGAAGAAACCCATGTGATGATGATTATGTACAGATGACGAAGAGTAGCGCATTAAGTGCCCACACTAATTTCCCCGGCGCGAGAGCGGCCAGCCTGGCCGCAGCTTAAAGGGACGGAGACCGCCTTGCGAAAGGCTTCATGCGGGAAACGTGAACGATCTCTGTAGAACGGCAGCGACGGTCAGTTGGAGCAACAACGGGTGTTACACGATAGTTTACAGGAGACGTCTGGGCCAACACGGTGTAGGGGCCGATGAAACGAAACTGAAACTTGTCGCACAATCCAGTAATCCGTATTGGTGTCCTGAGGAGCACTTCGTCACCTGGGCGGAAAAATACCATGCGACGACTGGCGTCATAGCAACTCTTGCGATCCTGTTGACTCGCTTCGGTGTTGATGCGGGCGAGCTGGCGAGAACGCTGGAGACGGGAGATGTATTCCTCACAGGAGGACGAAGGGGCTTTGATGGGCCCAGCGAAGAAAGATGCGTCAAGGAAGAATGAGGGCGAGCGGCCGTAGACAAGATAGAAGGGCGAGTAACCGGTTGTGCGTTGGACGGCGGTGTTGTACGCGAATGTCACGAAGGGTAAAAGTGCTTCCCAGTTCTTGTGGTCCGGTCGTATGTACATGCTTATCATGTCGGAAAGCGTTCAATGAAAGCGTTCGGTTAAGCCATTGGTCTGCGGATGGTAGCTGGATGTTGTCTTGTGTGTGGTTCCAGATGCTCTGAGGACTTCGTCTACGAGTTGCGACAGGAATGCTTTTCCGCGGTCGCTCAGGAGGACGCGAGGAGCACCGTGGCGCAGCATTATGGCGTGGAGTACAAATTCAGCGACCTCGGATGCGGAGGCGAAACTCATGCATGCTGTTTCGGCATAGCGTGTCAAGTGGTCGACGGCTGTGACACTCCATCGTTGACCATTGAGCGTGACCGGAAGAGGACCGTACAGATCAACACCGACGACTTCGAATGGTTGAGAGGGGCAAGGTAGCAGCTGAAGCTGTCCGCTCGGAGCAGATGTAGGGAGCTTTCGACGCTGGCAGAGTGTGCAGGAAGCGACATACCGCGCCACACTATTAGATAAGCCAGGCCAGTAGAACCGAGCTTTGATGCGGTCGTAGGTTTTCTGCACACCAAGGTGACCAGCAGTCATGTCGTCGTGAGCGGCTCTGAGAACGGGGGCGCGAAGAGAGCGAGGCAGAACAGGCACCCAGCGTTGACCGTCTGGGTGGTAGACATGGCGGTATAGAACGCTGTCATCGAGCTTAAACTTTTCCAACTGTCGACGAAGGCGGGCGTTAGGAGGAAGGGAAGCTCCTTGAAGACGGTCTATGATGCGTCGACAATAAGCATCCGATAGTTGATAAGAACTAAATGGTTGGTGGTTGTCCGGGGGCATGGGATCTAGCGACGCTAAGGACGAAGGACACGAGGTCGGAGTATTCGAGGGCGTGTCACGGAAGTGATCCGAATGAGCACTGCATGGTGTCGTAGGCAGCGGACAGCGAGAGAGCGCGTCTGCGTCCATGTTTTCTGCCGCTTTTGTAGACAATCGTGAAGTCGTATTCTTGCAGGCGAAGAATCCAACGACCGAGGCGACCGGACAAGTTCTTGAGCGTCGACAGCCAGCACAAAGCATGATGGTCCGTGACGATTGTAAAATGGCGGCCATGAAGGTAAGGTCGGAACTTCTGGACTGACCAAACGACAGCTAGGCATTCCTGCTCAGTGATGGTATAATTTTTCTCGGCATTTGTCAGTACGCGGCTTGCGTACGCGACGACCCTTTCACGTGAAGACTCGTCGCGCTGTAAGATAATACCACCAATGCCATGACCGCTTGCGTCTGTATACAAGAGTGTAGGTGCGGCTTCATCGAAGTGTTGAAGTACTGGTTCAGACGTAAGTGCGCGCTTAAGATGTGTGAACGCCGATTCACATTCTGGAGACCAGGAAAAGGGTACACGAGCAGCAAGTAACTTGTGCAAAGGTGCAGCGATGGAGGCGAAGTCTCGGACGAATCTCCGAAAATAAGATGCGGGACCCAAGAAACTTCGCAAATTTTTGGCCTTTTCAGGACGAGGGAAATGCACAACTGCCGAAACCTTGTCAGGATCAGGACGAATTCCATCCTTGCTCACAACGTGGCCCAACACCTTGATGCTCTTGCTGGCAAAACGGCACTTTTTGGTGTTCAGCTGGAGGCCGGCATTGGCAAGACACGTAAGAACTTCGTCCAGACATTGCAAGTGCTGCAAGAACGTTGATGAAAAAATAACAATATCGTCCAAATAGCACAAGCAAGTCTTCCATTTCAGCCCACGGAGAACGGTATCAATCATGCATTCGAATGTTGCGGGAGCATTACAGAGGCCGAATGGCATGACGTTGAACTCGTAGAGGCTATCTGGCGTAGAAAAGGCCGTTTTTTCTTTATCATCCTCGTGCATGGGTATCTGCCAGTAACCCGACCGTAAATCAAGACTTGAGAAGTACTCGGCACCCTGCAGGGAATCCAAGGCATCATCAATTCGTGGCATCGGGTACACATCCTTGCGCGTTATCTTGTTGAGTGCGCGGTAATCCACGCAAAAGCGCACAGAGCTGTCTTTTTTCCTTACAAGAACGACAGGAGATGACCAAGGACTGGTAGATGGACGTATTATATTTCGTTTTAACATGTCGGCGACGTTTTCTTCGATGACTTTTCGCTCTGCGAGCGATACGCGATACGGTCGGCGACGCACGATGGATCCGCCGTCTGTCTCTATCCGATGCGTGGTGATGGGAGTCTGCCCCAGTGAAGCCGAGTGCACGTCAAACAACGACTTATGTTTTTGCAGTAAAGCTAGTAACTGCTGTGACTCTAAAGGCGTCAGGTCTGAGCTAATGGCTGCGGAAAGAGTAGAGTGAGGGGCGGAAGTTGCAACAGAACGTGCTGCAGATGAAGCTGTCTCGAGGGAAACGACGGAGAGAGAATCGGATCCACTGGTGCAAGCTAGTGTAGCGCCTTTAGGAATAAGCACCTTTTTTGATGTCGCATTGGTCACGCTGAGATGTGCTGAGCCATTGGCAAACCTAACTAAGCCCGTGGCGAAAACAATGCCTCTTGCTAGTCAGCGTGCAGACGGAAGAGCGAGCACGTCACCTCTGTCAATGACATCAGACGTGATGGCAACAATCCGCTGAAGGCCAGGAGGTATCTCGATGTCGGCTTCCGCAAGCAAGCGAAGAGATGCGTCATTTTCTGAGTCCTGCGCATAAATCGAATTGGTGGTTTCGTCCATATGAAGAACACGTTCCCGGCAGCAGATGTAAGCAGATGCTCCAGAAAGAAAATCCCAGCCTAATATGAGCTTCTGCACGCAAGAACGTAGCACTGCGAATTGTATGTGATGCAGGGTGCCATCGATGTAAACACGAGCGGTGCACATGGCGGAAGGTGTAATGGCGTCCCCTTGAGCAGAAAATAGTGTAGGGCGATCGTAGGGGGTCGTGACTTTCCGCAGACGTGAATACAAATCGCGACGTATCATTGATACACAAGCACCTGTGTCAACCAAAGCTTCCACATGAACACCTTCCACTATAACCATAATCACATTACACGGGCATGCTGGAGGAATTTGTCTTTTCGTACAATGCAGCTTTTCCTCCAGAAGCTGCGCAAGTCGGTTTTCCTGCCGGCGATCAGCGAAATGAGAGGCTGGTTGCAGGGGTGACGTAGAACGACGCAGTGGTGACGGTGAGCGGCGTCTGCTGGGACGGTAGTCGGGAGTCGTGTCACACGTTGCACTTGGCGACGCAGAGTGGGTGGGAGGCAATGGATATGGACGGCGTTGGAACGGGCTGCCCACAGAAAACTCGTCCCGTTCTGATACGTCATATCCGCGGCGCTCGTCTTGCTGACGCTTACGGCAGAAGTGTGCAATATGGCCATGATATCCACAGTAATAGCAGATTGGACGAGTCTGGCGCCATTGCGGATAGGGCCGAGCGCTAGGTGCGGCAGCTGAGATGGCAGCCAGGTGCGCGGGCGTCGGTTGCGGAGGCATCGGTTATACTATGACTGGTGGCACTGCGGCAACCTGCGCATATGTTGACGGGGGCCTCGGGGGCCTCAGGTAAGTAGCCCCAGCCTCGGACGCCAATTCCTCCTTTACGACCTCTCGCAAGGAGGCACTGGAAGAGTGTTGAGGAAGTGGACTAACTGCGAAGCCGAGGGACTGGAGCTCCTTGCGTATGATCGCGCGGATCATCGTACGTAGTGACGGGTCTGTGTTGGATATGTTGTCGGTTGTGTCCGAGTGCAAACGTACGGACTCCAAGTTCGTCCAGGCGCTGGCAGGTAACGACGATATCGGCAACGGTGTCAGGGTTCTTGATGGCAACGCATTGAATGCAACAGTCGCTATGCCCTTGAGAATGTGTCGAACTTTGTCAGCCTCGGTCATGGCGGCGTTGACGCGTCGACAGAGGGCGAGGACATCCTCGATGTACGACGTGTACGACTCTCCGTGTTGCTGTTTACGAGTGTCAAGCGTCTTCTTGGCAAGGGCGGATCGAACAGCCGGTGTCCCGAAAACTTGTCGAAGCTTCTGCTTGAAACACTCCCAGTCGGCTGTGATTATATGAGTATGAGTATATTCGCTTCATAAATATTTATGCTATTCTGCATAAGTTTTTCAAAGCACTTGTACTGCGTGAGGCACTGCTTTCAAAAATTCAGAAAATTAAACTTCGGCGCGAGAACAGTCGATGATGGCCTGATCATAAGAAAGGTAATGCTACCGTAAATCGATGTCATATGAGCAAGATGAGAGAATGACGAACTCTACTGTGTGCGGATATCCTTGAATAACGATGCGGGCAGTACATGCAGCAAAAGGGGTAATGCACTGCGAACTTGCTGCATGTAGTGACAATGCAGATAAAGGCGTCAATACTTTTCAAAGCTTGCAGCAAAGGCATTCTGCAATCACTGAGATGGTGGCACCTGTGTCAACTGTGCAAGAGCAGCGACTCCTTCCACAGATACATCGATAACCTTCTTTGGGGATGATGAGCGACACCTTGTGCTGTTCGGCTGAAACGCAGTTCTCGCCTCTTGAACTGCGGTTGCTAGTTTTCCTGCTCGGCAGAGGCTGGACGACGACGCATGGGAGACAGCGAACAACGTCGTGGAGATGGCGAGCGATGATCACGGGCAGCAGGAGTAACGTTGTGTGTGTGGCAAACGTGAGTCATTCGGCGGCGAGAAGGGCGAAGACGGAGCACCGTAGGCCCGGACAGGTCGGTGATTACCTTGAAGACCTAAGCGACGGTGGCAAAGCCGCGCCACGTGACCAGGGATACCACAGAAGTAGCAGACCGGGCGATTGTCGGGTGTACGCCAGGATCCCGTGTTAGGCACTTTTGCGGCAGCGTACACAGGATATACTGGATGTGATGGTACGACAAACGGCGGAGGTAAAAAGGTCTGTTGAGGTGGCCGTGCGGCAACCTTGGCATAGCTCTGCGGCACTGCACGAAGCGACTGGATTGCTTCCGATACTTGCTCCTGGAGCACCTGGCAGGAAACTAGGAGCCAACGATGGTGTGGGCCCTGGAGCGGCGTTCAGCAGAGACAGCTGCCGTGCAGCTTCAGCGCGTATAAAATCCTTGATTTCGCCGAGAAGACGTTCGTTGCTAGTTGCTGCTGCCAAACTTGAGACAGGTGCCTCACGCATGGAAGGACGTCATGTAAGGAGACGCTGCCTCTTGAGTTCGTCATAGCTGTGGCAAAGCTCAGCAACTGCGACGACGGTACGCAGGCTTTTAGAGAGGAGCATTTGAAATGCGTCATCTTCAATGCCCTTCATGATGTGGCGGATCTTGTCAGACTCCGTCATGGATGAACCAATGCGCTTGCAGAGAGAGATCCACGATGTCTTCGATGTTGTTCGTGAAGCTTTCTCCTGGTTGCTGCGAACGACTGCGCAAGCGCTCTTCAGCACGGAGCTTCTGCACCACAGGGCGACCGAAGACTTGCGTAATGCACGCCTTGAAATCTGACCAGTTACGAAGCTAAGCTTCGTGGTTGTTATACCGCACGCTAGCGACACCCGTGACGTAGAAGTTCACGTAAGGCGAGAGGTACTGGGATCGATACGCCGCACCTCCACCAAATATGTAAGGCGGTTTATTGCCGAAGCAGCAAAGCGACCGTCTCAGACGAGCATCGGACACCGAGAGCGTGAGCACCTCTTCGTCGATGAGACGGTGATGATAGTGCGTCCATAAGGCTCGCCACTCTTCTTTGCTACATTACTTTATACACGTGCACCCCAAAACTTGAAAAACATGGAAAACATCAATTTGCACACAAAAAGAAAAAAAAGTTAGGTGAACAAGCCGAATAGCCAAATTCTTAAAAACTCAACAGTTTCTCTGCATTGGGCGCAGTCCCAACGGGAGTCCGTCAACACTGGGCCTTGCGTTTACGTCCGCAGTAGCTGCTCAAACTCAAATTTGACATTCTTACATTGGGTGCGGTGCCGGTTCAGAAACAGAGTCCTCTTGGCGGTGTCGCGTCCACGTAGCCGTCGTCGACTAACGGTGCTTGTGGCCGCCGCCGCCGCTCGCGTGTAGTCCTCCAGTCTCCTTCGCCTTCATTCCCGGATGACGTGGCTGTCGCCGGCTCCCTGCTAGGCCTAGCCGCAGCCTCGGCCTCTCCTTTGAAGTGATGTCCGGTCTCCAAAGTGACCTGGCCCTCTGCTGGGATTGCTCTGCTGGTCGTCCCGTTCTGCTGGCAAAGGTGGAGTGCTGCGGGTACACCGGGAACTGCTGCAGTTCGGCTGCTGCCACTCCAAAGTTCACGCTCGACCGTAAGCCTGGTCGACGGCCACACCGGCGCCCTCGTCTCCCTCGTCACCAGTCCGTAGCTGGCAGGACAACCTTCGTCAGCTGGTGCCATGCAGAGAATGCCCGCTCAATCCTCTTCCAACTTCGATCGCTGCTTGGGTTCGCGCGCCACGAGCCCGCCGTCCTGCCAATTATGTGCATCGACGTGTCTACAGCGCGTGCTGATCTCTACTTTTTGCCCTGTGGCCCTGCGTGAGCCCCTTTTACTCATGACAGTGCCACACACAGTTTTAATTGTGCCTCTTGGTGTATGCACCACTACTGACTGTGATTGATAGATGCGGTTACTTTTATGAGCCAACTTGGGAACATTAGGCAACATAGATGTGCTTTCGCTTATACGAAGCAGCACGCACTTTAAAGTGGTCCTGCAGGAGTAGGCGGATGCAAGCCACGGAGCAAATAGCCGAAAGTGCTTATCGTCATACTGTTCGTTGGCGATAAGCCGTACTGGCAGCGGCCACAATTCATTCATTCTTTTTCGAGGCTTACCGATAAAGCCAAAAGGCATCGCCACAATCATTAGTCGACAGATCTCTGATCATGCCGAAGACGCACAATACCTTTGGCAGTGGCGTAGATGTCCTGCTAATCGAGGGGTGCTGTTCAACTGAAGGTGGTTCAGCAATGCAATAACCGGTAGGCATTGAGCAAGCCACTACAGCTTAAACAGGCAGTGGATACATAAAGCTCTATGGAGATACGGTCGGGGATTCGTCGTAACTACGTTTTAACCGTTAGGACATCGTTAGGACATCCTCAGAGGCTGGCAGCATTGTTTTCTTCTGTTGAGCAGGCATGCCCGTCGTTAGCACCATTGAGATGCTCACTTTCAACTTCAGTGTGGTCGACAAAGAGCTCGGCAAGATACCAAACTCTTTGTCAATGCTTCCTTTTTTTTCCTGTTGCTGCAGTGGCAGTAATTTGAGCCTTCTGCCCCAGTGAAAGAAACTTCCATTTCTTGCTTTGAGGCGCCGTCATTAGCTCTCGCTACTAGCAAGAAAACACATTGGTCCAAGTACACACGGTAAAGTACATGCACAGCAGTGTTCAAGCGAAGCGGGGACTAGAAAAACTTCAGAAAAGTTGAGCCAGTAGTGGATTCAGCTACGGTTTGGCTCTAGTCAAGGTTGCTTATCTCAAGCTCGGTGTAGGCGCAGAACCCCGCATCACGTTGTCATCAACAGCAAGCAATGGCGTCCCTCATGGGTTTTTAGGATTTTGCCGGTTACATGCGATTTTGGCAGGTTTATGGCAGTTTCAGCCATCAAAAACCAGGAGATAATGTTGTTTCTGTAATCAGCAGCATCAAAGAATATTCAAACATGTTTCTGTTATCTATAATCTGGGTAATCAAGTGACTTATGAAAATTTGCTGAACGAGAAGAATGAGGAAGACAAGGTTCATTGCAGAGGGAGTTGTGATGCACTGAATTATATTTTGAATCAGAAACACGTTGCTCAAACGGAAAGTTCGTTGTGGTGGAGTTCGTTGTGGCATAGTTTGACTTTATATAGGAGTCCTTGATGCTATGCAGTGGCCCTTTACAAGCCCCGTAAACTTTCTCATTCCACTATATTAGTATTTACAGGGATGTTCCTCATCTTCCTTTTTATCCTTTTAGGCTGCAGGAGAAAGCACGTAAGCACAACCTGGTGGTGGCCTCATACGACATAGTGCGCAACGACATTGAGTTTTTTGCTGCCACCCGATGGAACTACTGCATTCTCGACGAGGGCCACATCATCAAGAACGGACGAACTAAGGTGAGACAAAAAAGGCTGGTTGTGCACTGTGCGTAATCAGCCCTTGTTCGCACAAGCACCTTACTGGAATTATTGCTATAATTGAAATTTCTATTCCTGAGCCAAGCATTTGCATTAAACATAAGAGCTATACGGATAGCAAAATTTTGTGTCAGGTGAATTCAATCAATCAATCAGGTTTATTCATAACAAAATTGAGTACAGTGCATAATGTTTGTACAGTTGGGACCCCAGAGCTCGACATGAGTTGTGGAAGGGGTCTTTTTGATAGATGATGCTATTTATATCCGTGTGAAAACACCTTATACATAGGCGTATACGAAACAAAACATTATACAATGCGTAAAAGGAAATGGAAGTATGCAAAAAAAAAAAAAAAAGCTGAACGGTACATTATGCACAAAAGGAAACTAAGCTTCTGTAAATTTAGGAATTACACAGGAATTACTGGCGCAGTGAGTTAAAAATTTCTGAATGGATGGTGATGAAGTTAGCTGTTCAGCAAGTGTGTTCCAAAGACTAACGAGGTTGTTAGTAGGTAGAATTTGTTATACCAAGGGTGTCTCCCACTGCCACTTTGTTATGCAGAGGTTACAAATACAGGTTCTTCTATCGAGTTATGGTGGGGAATTGAAAAACTTCGTAACATTGAGAAATTTGTTATATCGAGGTTCGTTATAGCCAGGTTTAACTGTACAAAGGAACGCTCCATGGTGACGCGATGCTGACACCAAACGCCTTTAACGAGCAGATCCGTGTCGCGTCTATGGTTGCTGCCTCAGCAGCTGGACCAGCCAGTGGCTACAAACATTCCTCAACACACTGCCCGAACTACACATTTCGCCGGGGCTGCCAAACACCTGTCAAACTGGTTCCCAACTGTCAGCTGTCACACTTCCATTACTGTACGACGAATTTTAACAATGGTTGCCGGCTTCACCGCATGTCCGCCACGTGGCCTGCGCGCCTTCGCCAGCGTAGACTCCACCATATTGGACTACCGTAATTTCCGTCTTTTTACAATGACCTTTACAGCTTCATTTATACATATCGCCCCTCCACGGTGGTCTAGTGGCTATGGTACTCGGCTGCAGATCCGAGGGTCGCGGGATCGAATCCCGGCCGCGGCGGCTGCATTTCCACGGAGGCGAAATGTTGAGGCCCGTGTGCTGTGCGATGTCAGTGCACATTAAAGAACCCCAGGTGGTCGAAATTTCCGGAGCCTTCCACTACGGCGTCTCTCATAATCAGAGGTGGTTTTGGGACGTTAAACCCCACAAATCAATCATTTATACATATCTAATAGTTTACCTTTTCCAGATAAAATTATTTATTATATTTTATTCACATCATAGTACAGTAGAATCTCGATGATACGATTACGGTTGATGTGAATTTCGCGATGATACGAATTTTAATGTTGTTTTGGACGGACTACGTTGTATAAAATGCGCCATCATTCGGTGGTATACAAACAGTTTCCCCAGCATTTGCAGATGGTACGAATGCGCGAAATGATCGCTTCACACGAGCGACTGACTCAGATTTTTTACTGCAGATTTTTTCCGCGAGTTCCTTGCGACTTTGGACTGGAAAGTGGCAGCGAAAACCAAAAATTTTGGTTTTCGTCGACCACTGTTGGGCCCATCCCAAAGACTGCAACTTCAGCAATGTCGCCATAAGGTTCCTGCCCGCAAACACCACGAACCGTCCACAGCGGCTGGATGCGGGAATAATCCGAAATGTGAAGCACCATTTCAAGGGATTGCTTGTGCGGAGGCTCCTGGCGAAAATTGAGCGCAAGGATGAAAACTTTCAGATTAGCCTGCTTGGCGGGTTACATTTCTGGGCCATGTCCTGGGATAATGTGACCCAGGACACGATCGCGAACTGCTTTCGCAAGTGTGGATTTTTCGTGGAATCGGATGCGGCTCCAACGAAAGAAAACCAAGAGCCCGACGACGATTTGCACATCGAGGGTTGGGAGAACATTCCAACTCGAGCTTCGGCACGAGACTTGGTCACCGCGGACGACAACGTAGCAACCTGTGGGCTGCGATCCATTGAAGAATTGGTCGATGAGGCAAAGGATACTGAGTCGGAGAGTGATGGTGAAGATGCCGGTGAGTGTGATCTCCTACCGTCAGTGTCGGAAAATCTTGACGCCCTCGATGTACTGCGTCGCACCGTAAGCACCGGCAGCATGAATGAAGAAACAGCAGCACGGTTTTGTTCCTTTCAGTTGGCTTTCTTGAGGGACAGCGAAGTTAAAAAAGTTCAAAACAACATCATGGACTTTTTTCAGCAAGAAGTAGTTGACCCCGATAAAGTTGTGGTTCTTCTTCAAGTTCAGCTTTAACTTGTTTTGGCTCAGATGACTTCGGGATGATAAGAATATTTTACATGCTCCCTACGAATTTGTATCATCGAGATTCTACTGTGTTCAAAGTAAGCAAATTGTATGGACGACAGCTTTAATGGCTACTGTTGACTTCAATAATGAAATGCTCTTTTAATTGGCCCCATGGATGGCCACATCACCATAACATACCCAAGTGCAAATTTAACAAGCCTTGAAAACATACCCAACCTTCATTTAAACCTGCCAGCACCCTCAAAAACAACTGTTCATGTTGCACTAGTGCTTTCTTCATAGCTGAAGTTAAATTATGTGTATTTTTGAGATTATTCGGTATGGAGTTTCTCATAAGAGCATGAGGAAACCAGTACCAAAAGGTTGCACCAAGGCACCATATGTTTCCACCAAAGTGCAACTTTGTGCCATTGAAATAATGTGTATTTCTGCAGTCACACTGGCGTTGTTCATTTTAAGCGATAGTTCATTTTGAGTTAAGTCATTATATGTAAGCCAGACTGTAATACCTTTCCTTTCTTACTAGATATATTTCGATCATGCAGTGAACAGCAAGTGCAGAAAATTGGCAAATGACCGCTTATCTCTAATGAAATTGTCTGAGCAACTAGTGATGGTGAGTGCAAGTTTTTGATACAGGCATCTATCAGGGTTCCCGCTTCAGCAGTCACTCATGTGGCCCTTATGGTGATCTCTTATTGCGATAGCAATTATATGGACAGTCTCGGCTGGTTTTTGCCATCCCCGTCGCCGCCGTCATGAACCGTATATGTATAAGTGTGTATTTACATATATAAAAGTCTCAAAGAAAAATAATGCGAATAAATGCTTCCGAAGCGTAGAATCGAACCACGAACCTCTCGCTCTTCAGCGCGTGGCCTAACCTAACCACTACGCCACAAAGAGCAGATCCTTCGGGGAGCTAACGGCGAGTCTTATATACACACCACTAGCAGGGACTCAGGAGACGGCAGGCGCTTATAAGCGTTTCTTCATTACCAGCGAGATGGCGCCACGGGCGGCCACCTTTGCAACAGGAGCGCTGTTCAAACTGAGAGTATCCATTATGACAGCTTATTCGCGCTCGTTCAGTGTATATCTGTGCATTCGTTTCGTGCATGCTTCACTTGATAGTTCGCGCTCATCTTCTGTTTGTTCATTTAGCGGCGTCCCCTAGCTTTGTATGTGTAGCTTTGTGACACACAACGTATAAAGCCCTTCGTACCAGCACGCGCTGCCCACGGGAGACGCTCACTTAGCAAGTGCATGTTTGCTACAATTACTATTGCTCCTGAAGCTGCGAGCCTCACTTCGTGTAGCATTACAGTTTCTTGCTATCGCATTCATTGCTTCGCCCTTGCGGCGAAACTGTGACTTTTTTGCAACCAAAATAATTCATAAGCTCTGTAAGCTGCTTAGCTGAGACAATCAGTGAACACATGTTGATGTTGACATCACCCACTTCAGCGTAAGGTAAATAAGAGTGACATAAATAATGCAATAAACTTTGTATCGACTCCAAAAATACTTTCTTGCTACATTAGGGAGACCTGTAAAGCACGTTTACAAGTTCCCTTTGAAGGCCTGTCATTAGTCATGTGATGTTTTTCTCGATTCTAGAGAATTCTGAAATGACCTTATGACCAACATTCGTAGATCCCATTCAGCTCCACAGCTCCACATACTAGATGGAGCAAGAGTATGGCTCACGCGGTGATCACAAGAACTAGCAGCGCTGTGGTCGTGTCCAGATACTGCTTGGCAGCATTGTCTGCTGCTGCATAGAGGGACTGCAGCTAGCTTTGTAAAATCCATAATTGCTCCCTCATTTGCATTGATTTATTGTACGTTTGGAAACCGACATGGCCTCCGTAATTAAAATCACTGTTTTCTCTGAACAGCAGCTCCGAAAGCGCCGTACGATTCACAAGTGCAGCATTCACACTTCTGTTTAAATGCCTAAGCCATTTACACTGATCTAAGTTTTGACTTGATGTGTATGCCAAATAAGGCAGTTATGCACGATGAGGGATGTGATCACATTAGAATAGGTAATGAGGAAATACAGTGAACAAAAACCACTGGATAATGTGAGAGTGCTTTACAAAATGCTGTTCCACAACATCCGAGAGCGATCCGCTCCTTTGTATCCCGTATAAGCTTGTCTTCCACTTTGCAATATAAAGATATTCACAGATGCTGCGGTACCTGCCGTAAGTGATTTTTGGATACTAAAATCCTATTGGTCTCGAGATCTTGGAGTGGCGCCCTCTCGCGTGTGACGTCAGAGCGGGGACTCCGATTTCAACCGCGCTGCAGCAGCCGCTGCTCCTGTACGCGTATCGTCTGCTTCACGTGAGAACTTTGTCGAACGAACAGCCTCGCGACGGTCAACTAACGCCTGCAACGATTGTTTTCGAGTGTAATCTTGAACTTGTTTTAGTTGCGGCCCAATCGACAGGGCCAAGAAATCCCCCGGATGGCCGACGAGTGCGCCGATGCCACCGACCGCATTGCTCGTAAGAAAGTGAAACTATGTGTGAGTGTTCGCGCTCGTTATCTTGTTTCCGCCGTACGATACTAATTAGTTTGGGTGTTTCTTTCGATATTACAGTAAGCGTGCCGTTCTCGAGCATCTACAAGTATGTAGATAAAGCTTGCGAAACGTCGCGGTGTCTCATCGAGGGCGAGGCGGTGTACGACGCAGGCCACGTTGTTGAATGCGCGGTCGAGGCCGTCAACGGAGGTCGCATCACCGTCGCCGCTCTCGTCCTCCAAACAAGTGGACTCACCAACCCACCGCACAACGTCTCTGTCGTGATCGACAGCAGTGAAGTGGCCAATGCTCGCTGCTCGTGCAAAGCAGAGTGAGGCAATGTCAACGTGTAACATAACATAGAATTTATGTTCACTGCTGGTCTGCAGTTGGTGTCGAGCTCATATCGCCTTTTGCATTGTGTTAATGTTTCTAAATTAAGAGGCAAGTTCACTATTGAGACTAGTTTGAATGTTTAATGTTGGCACCATGAAATATTTAATTGCGGCACCATTTCTATTATTTCTATAAATGAAAAGAGACTTCGTAGGTGACTTCGTGGCTTCGTAGGTAAAATACATATATATGTACACCATCCAGACGCAGCCGTAGTCTCATACATCCTGCGCCGCTCAGCTGAGCTCACGAGGCGCGCTTACCCGCGAGGCGATTCGGAGGCCGCGTCGTCGGCTCCTTGTCTAGGGGCCTTCGCGGCAGGTTGTGGGACGGCACCGCACCTGGTGTAAGTCGCCTATGCTTATAGCCTGCGTGCAATAAACGGCTTAAGTATTGGCGAGGCGCTTAAACACGGTCACAAACTTACCGAAGAGTGGCGCGTACGGTGGGTAGCAGAATTAAGTCACTGTCCGCGAAGTGTTTGCTGCACACGGTCGATGAAGGCGTGGGGCGCTTTCCCATTCTGAGCTTGACCATCCACTTCTTCTTCACCTTTGGGTCCTTAGGATAGTTGTGAAAGCTAACGCCTCTTTCACGAGCGGACGAAGTACACTGAGGCACAGAGCAGTACTTCACCATTGCGCAGCACTCGCCGCGGAGACAAGCGGCCGCATTTCTAAAAAACAAAGAGCCGTAGTTCTAAATGAACGTTAAAAGCAGACCCACGGTTGTTCGAACAGCGTCAGTAGCCACCATACGCGAGATAACCAACTGAACTGCTTTTTTATTGAGATTTACCGCAACGGTGGCTTCAACACGGCGCTGGGCCTACGTAGCAGACGAAAGCGCGCGAATCCCTGCTCTGACGTCATACAGGTGCCGTTCGCAGCGCCGCCATCGGTCGCACACCAGGCGAATAACAAACTAATAGTGCTTGAACGTTAGGGCCCACCTACCTGGACACTGCACTCAACCATTCTCATCACGTGTTGCCTAGTTCGAGGCTAATTAGGCTAAGGCTAATTATACCAAGTTTAGATTATAACTCATTAGGACAGGCCCAATTAATCTAATTTTGTTCAGGTCAGGTGTAATGATGTGAATAATTGTTAGGTCAGGCCTAACCATTTAAAGAATTATTAGACCAGGACTTATTAAGCTGGCAGTAAATAAGTCAAGCCTTATTAGACTAAGAATAATAAAGTGAAATATAATTCAAGTATAAGCTAAATCTAAGGCAATCCCAGTTAAGCTAAGTTCAAACAGTATAATTAAGATAATACTAAATAAGCTAATCCTGATAAGCTAAACTAATTATGGCACTCAGGACAACTTAGGCCGAGCATAATTATATCAGGTATGATAAAGTTGATCAGTATAATTAGGGCAGTACTAATACACAAGCCTAATAAGTTAAGACTAACTGAGCATGCTGAATGCTACATTGGCAATAATGTGACTGTGAGTTTCAACTTGCCATTGGAACTTCGCTTCCTGCCTGCTGATTTCATTTTGTTTTGTTGTTTTAACACGAAAGTGTTTAATGCCGAGGCCCACCAAGAAATCTGTGATGTACTTCCATAATGGACGTGGATATCTGAAAAAAATGTGGCTGATCCCTCTGTCAATGGAATCAGTATAACCCGAAAGTGGAATGTGTCTTCGCATATAAGCAGTTGAATGTTTATTGTTACATCGAGGGGAACTTGCCCATTGCTATTGGCATTTCACTGGTACGGCACTGTTTGACTGTGGATGAACCCAGGTTCACACATTGACTCCATAACTTCAAGGATCAACCCCTTCTGGTAATGCAAGTAGTTTACGTAATAACTGGACACAGTCGATAGTAAATGCCGCGTGACAACTGGTATCGATCATGTTTACTTGCACCACATTGACCCGTCAAGATTGTTACCGTGCTTGAGCGCCTAACGCAGCAGTGTTCTTGTTGCTGTCCCACTCAAAGAGTGGTCAGTGGGGGAACGCTACCCATGACGAAAGGTGACCGGTACTCTACCACTATGCTGTCGGCTCGCATATGCTCGAAGCTGTACGAACGCAGCTATGATCTTATCACGCTTTCCGATGCCCATGCGCCTTTGCACACGTGCGTCGAGGTGGACTTTAGAACATGCCTGCATTAGGTACTGCCATCCAGGATAGGTGAAATAATGGTGCAGTGATTCGCCGTGGCCTCTGCGATTGTTGGCGGCAGCGTGCGCCGCAAGGTGCGCTGCTGCAGCCGATCGCAAAGAGGTACGCTGCCGCAGCCAATCATGGAGGCCACGGACGGCGCACGCTGCCACAGCTGATTGCGAAGAGGCCGCGGATTCACTCTGCCTTTCCTGGACTGGCGGCACCGTTCCAGGCAATGTGCTGGTTGTGTGCGCAGTGAGCCGGACGACAGCATCAAAGAACGAATGAAGCGGGATAAGAAGAAATATAAGGTTCATTTCGTACAGCTCCGAGCATGTGCGGTGTTAGCGCAGTGTTGGAGCACCGGCCACCTCTCGTCATGGAGCAAAAGGCCGTGAGTTTGATTCCCAGCACTGGAACAGAAGTCTTTCTGATTGCTTTTCTTTCTTGTTCTTAGATGTATATTTTGCAGCATCGTATCCGTTACGGTAGTGACGTATGGGGCCGTGTTGGACCTTGGCATACAACACTTTCATGTTAAAAATCCCTATCATTCACTTCACATGCGTAAAGCTTTAATTTACGTTGCAATTTCTGGTACTTTTTCATAAACTTAAAATATTTTTATGGCATTTATTGCATTCGTGGTGTCATCAGTGCGTTGTATTTTGAAACATTGCTTTTCTTTGCCCCCTTTATATGATGATTGCTTTTTAGATGTCATTCAATTTCCAGATGTTTATGAACAAATGCTTTTCCGTCATTTTTTTAACGTTGTTTTCTTGTTTCTTTCTTCTTTTTCTGTGCATGTAAATGGGAAACATAATAATTGTGTAAGTTCTAGTGTTTCACTTTGATGCACTAATTCGCAATGGTGAAGTTCTGCGTGACATGTATTTTTCTTTTATTGTTCTTGTACTCCCATATCCTTTTGTGTATCGCCCACCCCTGCCTAAGGTCTCGTATGAGAGGCTGGCAGTACTTCTGAATAATACATTTACAATGAAGAAGTTTCACCCGCTCGAGCTTGAACCCACATTCACCAGGGGATGGAGGCAAGGAGCTGGAAGCTCTACCACTGCAGCATTGCTCTTACAGGGAATAGACAGGTGTCGTATCTTCACTACAGCACTTTTACAAGTTGCATACAGCAGAGACCATTTATAACGTAACCGCTTATAGTGCAGGTCCGGCTATAATGCGGTTTTTTCTGACCCCCGTTTACCCTCCCATAGATCTTAATGTATAGGCATACCGCTTACTGTGCAGCTCCGAGAGATGAAAGACCGGTTATAATGCAGCTGCCAGGAAATCGGCGGACAATGAAGGTAGCCAGGAGGCTTCACAATGGAAGTGCACTGCCCGAGAAGAGCGCAACGAATCACCATGGAGGAGGAAAAAGCGCGGAACGAATGAATAAGGAGCGGAGGGAAGAAGAAGAAAAAAAGGCCACTGCAGCAGCGCGTCGCAGGCATGCCCTGTGAGGATAGGATTGCCAAGGCCACGGAGAATGCTGTTACGGCCGTTTGTCAGCTCCTAACGTGCGCCCGTGATCGCATGATGTCCGCGTTACCGGGGTTTGTCCCAGTTCTTTTGTTTTAATCATTTCACGCGCACTGCCTTTGAATCACCCCGCAAGCGCGATTTCTTGTGCACCCGATTCCTGTGTTGCCAAGGGCAAGCTTCCCGTGCGACGCGCCGCCCATGACCCCACAAACTAGGCCTAATGAGCGCTACCTTTTCGGTGTTGGCTGCAGATAGGGTGCCGCGGGCGAATGTTGTTCATGGTGGCCGCATTCAAAATGCGTACGAATCACTTCGACAATGGAAGCGAAAGCATAGATGGAAGGCGCACCACTTGAATGGCGGTTTGCGATCGCTACGTTTTTGCCATCGCGCATGCGTCAGAGAAAACGAAGGATCGCGCGTGCAATAATCAGCTCACGTTTCTGCGCAGTCTGGTTCCGCGGGAAGTCCGCACTTTTCTTTTTTGCACAGCGCGGCCACGGACTTAATCTTTCAAATACTAATCTTTTTCTTTTTTTTTAAGCGGGTGAGAGCAGCCCGGTCGCGCGCTTCGAATGTCTAACACGCGCCGCTACCTGTTCGACAGTTTTTACACACATGTAGACTTTGAAAAATGTTGTTTTGGTTATAGTGCGGTACCGCTTATAGTGCCGGTATTCGCGATTCCGGTGACTTACGTTATAAGCGGTCTATGCTGTATAATTGTTGCCCGGTTAAAATAATGGTGTTTAGCAAGAAAATAAAAGCATGCAACGAGTAAAATTATTCTGAAATTAACATTTCCTCCCTTCCACTGTACTCTTGGTTCACTTAGTTTCGCTGTGGTGGTACCACCATCGAGAGTGAAGCCGATTGTCGTTCCGATGCGTGCCGGCAGTCAGCACTTCGGTAGTCTTCGCACCTTGATCACTGCAGAAGTAGAGGCGTGGCCGCCTCGTGAGGGTGCATTCTTAGGGCAAAGTACAAATGTGGCGGCTACAAAATTGCGTGGCCAGGCGTGTTGCGTTGCGATGCACACTGCTCCAGGAACGCAAAGATGGCCATCGACAAGCAAATGATGCACCTTTCACTGCAATGGGCTGTGTGTTAACAAAACGATCTGCTGACGACTCGTTCGGTTTCGCGTGCAATATTGTTTATGGCAGGTTTTTGAGCAGGGGCTTGGCACGTGCAGTTCAGCGTCTTCGGAACAATCTGATTCGCCCGAGAACTTTCCCTTGATTACAACTCTCGAGGATCCCTGCACCATGTCAAGGCACCGCTGATGTCTACATGTAACGTGTTCACATGCCCACAGTGTCGAACCCATCTCCCGCACCTCGATTCGCCAGATTGTGCCCTATGCATTCTACAACTTCGTAAAGACAGGTTTCACCTTCATGTTATACTGATTGCTGTGACAGAGGAATCAACCTTTTTTTTTTTTTTTCAACCGTGACTCCTGCTTACTGGCTGTGAATGAACTGTTAGGACAGTGTTGTACATTGGTGTACCTTGATTTATGGCTATAGATGTAATTAGGTGTGTGTTGAAGAGGCCTAGGTAGCCAGAATTAATCCAGGGCCCCTCTACACTCTTGTCATGAAAGTCCTGTGTGAATGGGGGAGCTTCATATACCTCCTGCAACCGCTGCGTGTGGCGCTGGCGTAGCAAGGAGGGGGACGAGGAGGCTGGCAGGGCCTGTCGTAAGGGTGATCGCCATTAGCGGAGTATAGGCCCAGCTTGATGGTGTGTGCAGTTGTTGCTTTTTTCTATTTCGCCGTCACCTCGACGTATTCTCTATGTGGTGACAGCGATGCCTAACACTTTTTGCCTGCCGAGCTGTCGGTCAGGATATAAAGCCATCGACGAAAAAGTATCCTTGTTCTTTTTACGAGCCAATGCAGAACAACATGAGAAGGGGAAGTGAGCAATCCCTGCGACGAGAGACGGCTGGATTTTTGTTTGAGTCCAAGTCTGTTTACGTACTTTGTGAAAAACATTTCTAAGCCGAAGACCTCATTCGTGCGGGCATGTGCACAGTGAATGGGTTCGTTGTGTCACTGCCCCACAATAGCCACAAACTGGTGGAAGACGCCGTATCAAAATTTTGGAAGGTTTGCCTTCCTACTTAGTGAAGCCATAGCAGTGTTCATGTTCCCAAACATGGCGCAAACCTGCAAAAAAAGGCCGCAAGAACATTCTTTAAAACACCCAGCAACCAAAATTACTACAGTCGTAGCTGTGGACATCAACAGTGCAGCCAAAGAAGAAACTCGGGGTAAGTCTCGCATGCTGCTACTTACCCAATATGCAGACAAAGTATGGCAATAAAATTTTTCCTTTGTCACTAAGATCTAGTACAAAATGGGAATTTCAGTGGCTGTGCTGGCGCAGAGTGCCGAACAGAGTTAGCCATTTTTTTTGCCATCTAAGCTGCAAAGAGTGAAGGCACAATTTGGAACTGCCACCCTGACCAACTTCTGTGCCTTCTGCAAATTGGTGAGCAAACAAACAATGAAGCTCAGGAAAGCGTAGGGGAAGTTGCTTGTGGTATTGTAATTGTGGAGAAAGTAGAAAGGAATTAAAGTGTACGAGAAGACAAACCTGCCTTCGGTGGGAACCGAACCCACGACCTTCGGATGACGTGTCCGATGCTCTACCAACTGAGCTACGAAGGCGGTCGTTCCCCCATCCACTTTATTGGGTATTTATGTACGTATTATCCTAGGAGTGTTAGGGAGCGCGAGTTGTTTCTAACAAATAAAAGAACGAGCCCTTGACCCCTTCCCTTTCGTTATTTCATAGCTTGGGCCTCGTTGCGGCAGACTTGGTGCCTTAGGTAGCATGCGAGGGCTTATTGGGCAGCAGCCATCTCATCTAAGTTCACGTTCTACGTGACGCCTCGTGGCAAGAAAGTGTGTTCCACATACGCCGCCATGGCTATGAGTGGCGCTCCCTAACACTCCTAGGATAATACGTACATAAATACCCAATAAAGTGGACGGGGGACGACCGCCTTCGCAGCTCAGTTGGTAGAGCATCGGACGCATCATCCGAAGGTCGTGGGTTCGGTTCCCACCGAAGGCAGGTTTGTCTTTTCGTCCACTTCAATTCCTTTCTACTTTCTCCACAATTACAATACCACAAGCAACTTCCCCTATGCTTTCCTGAGCTTCATTGTCTGCTTGCTCATTAAGTTGTTTCTAACAAATAAAGAACGAGCCCTTGACCCCTTCCCTTTCGTTCTGCAAATTGGGGAAGAATGCATAGAATAGTGTACTGTGGAAAAGACAGCATGATAATGACTGTACGAACGTTGTAGAAAACACGATGGACCACCACACTTCCTCCACCAGTGTGTGCTGCTTAATACATTTTGCCAGCACTACGGCTGAAAATGCGCACTTGTTTATTAAGTGCCGTTCACACCGTTTTATGCGCAAATGGAACACACTATTGCATGCTGCCGCTTGTCCATCCTGTCCAGTGACAAGCAGAGGAAAGCGGTGAAATAAACTGTTTTTCAAATTTTTTTTTCTTTCTCTTCCACTGCACCTGCTAGTTTTCCTGCCACAGTATAAAAAATGCAGTTTTAATTGCAACATGTGCTGTTGCTCACTTATCGGTACAAATGGCACATTTGTATCAGTAATTACAAGTAGTTACCACCTCAAGTTGGATACATCACCATTAATTCCACTCACACATACCTACAAGACATTGCATAGCTAGCACAATTCGGAATGCTAGTGAACTGTTACGTAAACACCTACGTAAATTCGCTATCTGTTAAACACCTGGCTGCTGAACCAGGAGGTGTGGGTTCGATTGCGGATCTGGAGGTCGCATTTTTTATTGACTCGGACATGCTTATGATTGAGGCATGTACTATAGTACACATTCATGAACCAAAATTTTCGGAGTACTCTACTACCACTTGCCTCATAATCAGCAATTATCGACCTGCTGTTAGGCAGAAAAATTTCAGACATAGAAAGCTGTAGTTGGATTTAAAAAGGAAGTGTATCAGCAAAACTAGACAGACGTGCACGGAACAGCATAGCTTGGAATAACCTATGTGCTACAAGCTACAAGCATATAGTGATACAAGCTCCGAGTTTATTTCAGTCTGCGCTGGTGTTTTTGTAGGACTTGGATGATGCTTTTAGGTGACTGTTACTGCAACAGCATTAGGGAATGGAATAAAAAAAAGGGAAAAGACAGTAATGTAGGTTCTAACTCATTAGTGTTATGAGATTTGGCTGTCGAAAACCAGAACCCTTCATCGAGCAACAGCAGGTCACAGTTGTAATTCCAGGATAGCCTCATATACAGGCTTCCTTGTTCAATTAACCTGCGAAATTGCCATTGGCAGCATCGTGATGCCCCAGAGTAAACCATACTAGCAGGAGATGGATGCTCCGGGTGGCCAATGCACGGTTGAATGCACCGTAATTTCTAGCCCAAGGTATGTTAATTTGTCGCCCTGCCTATTCACGGTTTTTTGTGTCATTTAAGCCCGAAAAGCCACAGCACATGTATTAAAGGGGCACTGACACCGAAATTTTGCTGTTGAGATAGCCTGCGGGATCGATTTTTACGGACATGCACACTGTCATCTACCAAATCTCAATGGCGAACACAGCTCCGAAGGTAATTTAAATGAATATTGAAATTTGCATGTGCAATCGAGCGCTAGACGCCGTACCGCGTGACAGCGACAGTAGCAAAGGTGACCTGAAGGGGACCCCCCTCTTCTACGACATCACCACAGCAGCCAAGCTCCAAGCAGTGCAGCTAGCAATGATGACATCATGGCCACCATTGCATATTCGCTGCGCCTGTGTTAGTAAACTCCCGGTGACGCCAAGCCTCAAGAAAATAATTGCCACCCAACAACGATGATAGCAACAATGACAACAATGCACAGGACGTGCGATAGGTCCTGCTCCGCGAATACAACAAGTAGATGTCAAAGGAAACTGCTTACTTATCTCAAGTGGGCATGTGAGGAGGGCCTTTGCCGGCTACTGTGTGCGGGTGGGTCTTCTCTGCATGGAAAACTGTGCTGTCCAATGTCATGGTGTGGTCACTCGTGAAGTGTGGACTGACATTTGAATGTGACGTGCTGCGGGACCGCAGCGGCTATGACGGCAGTAGCACTAGCGAGGATGATTCCAGCGACGATGAGTGGTCATCAGCAAGCATGTGAATAAATTGCCCTTTTGTGAAATTCGCTCGCACTTTCTTTTTTTTTTTCTCTTTTGGAGACATGCCATTATTTTAGAGAAGGGGTGGGGGGGTGGACCTACATTCGAGACCACTTACAATCATGTAAAATGATACGGTATCCATTTTAATAGGTGTGTAAAGCCTGCGTCAGTGAACTGGTCCTAAAGCAGAGCTCTCAATTGCAAACGTGGTCTGTGCAGCTGGCACGTGCCCTGAAGCAGCTGCAGGCCAACCACCGGCTCATCCTGACAGGCACGCCCATCCAGAACCAGGTACTCGACCTGTGGTCCCTGTTCGACTTCCTCATGCCGGGTTTCCTGGGCACCGAGCGGCAGTTTGCGCAACGCTTCAGCCGCCCAATCCTGCAGTCTCGTGACGCCAAGTCTTCTTCCCGAGAGCAGGAAGCCGGTGCGTCTCTGCCTTTGCTCCCTTTCTTCCCATTCGCCCTAAATGAAAAAGGACATAAGCACAAACTTTGCACATTGCTCTAGAAGATAATGGTTCAAGGTCTGGACATTCAGCATGTGCAAAATGAAACACCAGGACCCATTTGTAAAATGTGTAGGAGCAGTTGTTTATACCCTACCTTTAAGAGGAAGGTGCCCTAATGAGCATTTCAAGAAACATCGACACAAGATAAAGGAAAAGCGGGGTGGCTTCCTCGATGCTCACTGCATGCATTGCTAGAATGCTGTTGCCGGTGCATATGATGATGGCCACCCTAGCATACAGGAACTTCTTCATCGTGGGAAGAGTCTGAGGTAGGCTAAGTCACAGAATTATTAAAGAAGAAATGATTGATAGGCTCAGGATTAGCCGTGTTTCAAAGCCATCAATTACCCTTTCCCCAAAAGGGTTAGCTTACCTGCGTAATGGTGTGTAGGCGTTTGCAAACAGCTATGTATGATGATGTATGTGAGATAGTTGAATATGTATGTGGGTCCTTTGCTCGTTATAAAGATAGTTGCAAGCTAGCACTTGTATGTGTCATGTCTTTCTCCATCTTTGTCTTTTCACGCACTGTAAGCCTCAGTGTCATGCCAACAAGCCCAAATCACTGCATTAATGCACTTTGTTAGAGGTAAAGGTCACTAACCAGTGTCAAAAAAAAAAAGACGTTTCGGGGTCCGTACGGATCCCTTGTTCACAATGGAATGAAGGCAGAGCACCAGGTTCTTAATTAGCGTTGAGCGCATGACGCAAAGTCCGGGAGTACACGTGGTTGAGGGTGCCAGATGATCTATTGATTGTGCTTCTTGTCTGAATTATCAGTGATTCGAGATTGAGCCTCGTTTACCAATTCCTCTCTGTGGCCATGATGTGCGCATTGTCCCAGTTTATCTCGTGGCCCGTCTTCTCAGAATGCTCTGCGAGTGCATTTGTCACTGTGTGGCCTTTGGCGACGTCATTCTTGTGCTGCTTTAAACGCTTGCAAAAATTTCCGCTTTCACCAATATATACAGATTCACAGTCGGCGCACGTGATTTTGTATACCACACCAGGGAAACGTTGCCGGGGGAGAGGATCCTTCACATTTAGCAAGTCACCCTTGAGCTTGCTTGTTGGCACATGCGCAATCTGAACACAGCGTTTTCTAAATGCGCGAGCTAGGGCCTCGCTTATACCTTGAATGTACGGAATCACTGCGTGCTTGTGTGCTGACGCAACGCCATCAATGGTTTGACTGTTTTGCTGCTGGTTACGCATGATGAACCTTGTTGTCTTCTCAATAAAATGTTTGGGATATCCATTCCTGATGAGGTCATCTTCAATGGTCTTGAGCTCTTCCTGCAGGCTTCTTGTATCAGAACAGGTGCGAATGGCTCGTTGCACTAAAGAACGGACCACTGAGCGTTTGTGGGCTACCGGATGGACTGACTCGTAGTCAAGGTATCTACCGGAGTGAGTTGGCTTTCGGTACACGACGAAGGCGAGGCCTGTTGGCGTACGTTTCACAATTGCGTCCAAGAACGGAAGGCATCCATCTTTTTCTTCTTCCACAGTGAACTTGATGGAAGGCTCGATGCCATTTAGGCAGTCAAGGAAAGGTTGCACGTCCTTCTTCTTTATGACGCAAAAGCAGTCGTCGACGTATCTCAGAAAAACCTTGGGTTTCGGCTGAAATGACCCCAATGCCTTGTTTTCAATTGCTTCCATTGTTACATTTGCAGTCGTGACTGAAATGGATGCTCCCATAGCGGTACCGAAAACATGCCTGTAGAATTCGCCCTTGTACGAGAAGTAAGTGTTGGACAGGCAGAATCGTAACAAGTTGCAGAGCACAGGGGCGTCGAATGGTGTGCGGTCTGCCAATGTCGTGTCCTTGTGAAGTAACTGTCTGGAAGTTGCCACAGCAAGGTCGACGGGCACACTTGTGAAGAGGGAGCAGACGTCAAAAGAAACCAGTACTTCGTCTGTGTCCACAGTGATGCTCTTCATCTTGTTTATGAAGTCATTAGTGTTCCGGAGATGAGTTTCAGTCTTGCCTGCCAGGGGAGCCAAGATGCCATGAAGATACCTTGAGAGGTTATACAGTGGTGACCTTGTGAAATCTACTATGGGCCTGAGAGGCGTCCCGCTTTTGTGAATCTTCAGTAGGCCATAGATCGCTGGAGCAGAACCATTGGTGCACAGCAGTTGGTAGTAAAGCCTTTTTTTTCGATGCAGGGAGCGTTTGGAAAATACCAGAGAGCATCTTTTGCAAGCGTGTTTGAACCTTCAAGGTCGGATCCCTGTCGATCTTGGCGTACGTCGTGCAGTCTCCCACTATTTCCTCCATCTTTGACTGATACGCGGAACGGTCAAGCACTACTGTCACGTTGTACTTGTCGGCAGGCAGGACGGCAATCTTCTTGTTTTCGTGTAAAGATTTCACCGCTTTTCGCTCGACTTCTGAGAGGACTTGCTGGCAGCCAGACTTGCGAATCCTAGATAGTATGCCTACCGCTTTTGTGCAGACTTCGTCTCGTTCATCTTCTTCAAGTAGGCCAATAGCGTTTTCAACAGCACACACGACTTTGCGGGTGTCCGGTTGCTTTCCTTGGTTGAAATTGAGACCTCGGCTCAAAACTTGGCATTCCGCAACAGTTAGCGCGTAGGAAGACATGTTCCTGACCTCGAACTTTGGCCCTGTAGGTTTCATGCTTTTTTTCCAGCAAGGCGTTCAGTTCGCGCTCTTGTGACGTTTCCTGCTTTTCCTTTCTCTGTCGCGATGCTTGATTCGCAACGAGATGTATTTCAGGGAGGACTTCAGGCATGATGAATTCCAACTGTCGTGCCGCGAAGAAAATCTTGGTCTCAAGACTCTTCACAGTTCGTCTGCAGTCTTCTATCCGAGCTTGAAGAAGCTGCCTTTCTGCTCTCGAAATCACTTGATGACCGAACGCCGATTTCACAGGGTGCTTAAGCTGCAATGATTTTGGTATGAGCTGCTTCGACTTACATGTTAGGTTGAATCACAGATGCGTCTTGAAGGGTGCCAGTCGCGTAGATGCGCTCAAGAACTGTCGAATCCCAGTGATAGCCGGTTGTCCATACTTGTTGCGGATGCTAACGTAGTCAAGAGTTCGACGGAATACCGTCTGGTCAGGTAAAGGCATTGTTAGAGGTAAAGGTCACTGACCAGTGTCAAAAAAAAAAACCAAAATGACGTTTCGGGGTCCGTACGGATCCCTTGTTCACAATGGAATGAAGGCAGAGCACCAGGTTCTTAAGTAGTGTTGAGCGCATGACGCAAAGTCCGGGAGTACACGTGGTTGAGGGTGCCAGATGATCTATTGATTGTGCTTCTTGTTGTCTGAATTATCAGTGATTCGAGATTGAGCCTCGTTTACCAATTCCTCTCTGTGGCCATGATGTGCGCATTGTCCCAGTTTATCTCGTGGCCCGTCTTCTCAGAATGCTCTGCGAGTGCATTTGTCACTGTGTGGCCTTTGGCGACGTCATTTTTGTGCTGCTTTAAACGCTTGCAAAAATTTCCGCTTTCACCAATATATACAGATTCACAGTCGGCGCACGGGATTTTGTATACCACACCAGGGAAACATTGCCGGGGGAGAGGATCCTTCACATTTAGCAAGTCACCCTTGAGCTTGCTTGTTGGCACATGCGCAATCTGAACACCGCGTTTTCTAAATGCGCGAGCTAGGGCCTCGCTTATACCTTGAATGTACGGAATCGCTGCGCGCTTGTGTGCTGACGTAACGCCATCAATGGTTCGGAATGTATGTAGTGACCTTTATGTCAGTGACCTTTACCTCTAACAATGCCTTTACCTGACCAGACGGTATTTTGTCGAACTCTTGACTGCATTAATGCACTTTTTAAGTAAGCTTTCCTGGCAAAAGGAAGCTTATGGCAGTAGAAAATGTGTCGGGAAAAATAATTATGGCCGCCTAATGTGGCAGCTGCACGTAATGGTTATGGATGGATTGTGACAGCAGCTTGATGTGTTGGATGCGGGTTTCTTTTTTTTTTTCCTGTGTTCCAACACTGACGAGTCAGTGTGTCCAGCAACCCGGAAAACCTGAAAACGTCAGGGAATTGTTGGGGGTTTTAGAAAAAAAGCTAGACATGTCAGTAAAGGCTACTTTCTTGATGCTCACCCAGAGTTTTGATCACAGGCATCAGTTATGGGCACGCAAAATTATCCAAAATTGGTCTGATCCAAAAAAGGACTGCAGCGTGAACAATAAGCGCAGCTTTATCAGGCTCAGTTCATAGTGCCCGATCTTTCGCACTTTTGTCATTTACGTGCCGAATAAGTCCCCTATGAAGTGTGCAGAACTCCGCGGCAATTTTATTTCTCTTGCTACTGGCTGAAGTAAGGTGTGAGAAGGTATCAGATTGCAAAATATGCTACAAATATATATTGCAGAAAAACTTTTTTTTCGGCATGTGTAATTCAATATCAAAAGAATTTCACTGACAAAGCACTGGAACTAGTACTCAAACCAATAGTTCACACATTACTGCATTAAATATTGTTGAGTATTCCTGTGAGCATTTTTCTTCCTGAGGCCTGCAATGGATGGAAATATAAGAGCTGTGTGCTAGTTATTCAAGTGTTTGAATATAAGATGAAACGTTCTTCACTGAAGCACACCAGAATGGCAAATTAGGTGCTCCCTAAAGGCAAACAAACCTGCTCAAATATATGAAACTGCCTGTTTGAAAGTGCTTCAAAATAAAATTTCTGCTGCTCCAAAATTTTCTCCGAATCAGACATGATCACTGCTGCTATGTAAAAAGGGTTTGGCCCTTTTGCCTCTGTGTTACACTGTGGCGAAGATGAATATATAGAGTGGTACTTCCTGAAATGCAGTTGAGTCTCATCACAAGGGAAAGACGTGCTGAAAGGTCCTTTCCACCGAATCAAATTGGATTTCTTTGTTCCAAGTACCATATTTACTCGCGTAATGAATGCACTTTTCGTTCCCGAAAACATAAGGAAAGTTGTGGGTTTTTATTATTCAGGGTAAACTTTAGGAAAACATTTTCGTGAAAACATTTTAACGCGCAAGAAAGGCGGCGTTGCGAGCCGCAGTAATGCTTAAAGTGACACGGGTGATGAAATTTCATTAGAAAAACAGTAATAAAAAGCTCTATGGCATGGGTACCTCGCAATTCCATTTAACGCATGGTTCGCTGACAGCACCGTTACACCGGGAGAATGACGGCGCTGTCGAACGGTCAGCAGCAAAAAAACAAATGAGTAGCACGCGGCTGTCTTCATCGTGCATGGAGTTTCTATAGTTTCTACGTCACCCGTAACAACGATATCACAACGTGCACGATGCGAAAGCGAATGACCTTGCTGTGCTGGCTTACGGCGGATCAGGGTTGCCACGTCGCTGATGAAATCTTAGAGACGCACAGCTGCATCAGCGTTCACAAGCAGCCTTAGTGGGAGAATAGATGTTTCCCATAATCGCACGTAGAACGGCTCATCATGACATATCTCCCTCATATCTGTGTAGATCTTATCAGCCAAGCGTGTTAAGCACCGCATTCGAGATTGCCATGACGCAGTGACAGAAGACCACGCCTCGGCAGTGCTTTGGCTTAGCTGCGCTAGCCTGCACAGCACGCATGGTGGCATGCTGCAGCGAGCGGGAGGGAACTGTGGTAGCACGGAGGAATGCAGTATTGTGAGTAAATGATCCTACTGCTGCTTGCACGTGGCTACGCCCGACAAATTGCGACGATTTTATCGGGATGCGGGAGCTATGATTCGCCATGCCAAATGGCTCGTGAACACCGCGGACCGAGTGAAATGGGAAAGCCACAGAGCAGCCTCTCGCGGTACTGCAGGGGTTCATAGTTGGGGGTGCAATTATTACGCTGGAGGAAAAAGTCCTGAATTTGACTGTAAAAGCTGGCGGTGCATTTATTATGCAAGTGCATTCATTTCACGACTGAATGTGGTATTCTGTCTCAGGGAGTGTCTATTAGGTCATTGTCCCAGGGACAGTCATCAGCTGTTGAAAAATTTTTGATTCAGAACACCTGTGTCACTAAAGCTGTTATCTTTAATATTAAATTTACTCTGATTATTCCAAAAGGTTTCTTTGCTAAAGCAAAGGACTAGTGACCTACTCCAGTAATTATGCCATATTCCCAGGGTGGGTATGTGCTAATGAAGAGGGCTAACGACAACAAGGGCACACAGAAGGCAATTTAAAGGTCACCTCTACTTCGTGTCCCAAAGAGACCGGTGATGCTTATCATAAGAATTAGACAAGCTGATGATGGCATCAGGTTGCAGTTAGCGAAACGAGTTAGCAATCTCTAAAGGCGCCCCACCGCACTTTTTGAATGTCTCCAGCGAACTGTGCCAATTGGTCGTGAGGGCTGTGGAAACATGAGCAAAGTATTACTGCACTGCGTGCACCAGGGAACCTGCAGCTTGGTCTCAAGTACAGCCTGTTCTTCTTTCATCAAACGACGTCATTGGCAGCGGCAACTAGGCTGCTTGACTTTTCTCTGTCTTCTTAGAGATATGGATACATATGCTGCCTTTATTGAACTCAAAATGAACAAACAAGACTGTTTTTAAGTAATAATCTTGTTGCCCGGCGACTGTGCGTTGCGGCCTTTTCTCTTCATCCTTGTCTTGGTATGCTGGCTTTTCCTTGCAAGGAAACAAATAAACCATGGCAGAGGGTCTATCCTCGGTCACGAGACCAACCAATGCTATTCCTGCCACAAGCAGTGTTGTTGAAAGAAGAGGAGGCACTTCTTCGCTCTCTGTGAAACCAAATTGCAAATTCCATTGTGCTTGCAGTGCACTAATATTTAGCCGACAACTTAACAGGAGCCTGCACAAGTAGTTGGCATCGTTTTCTGACCAGCTCCTAAGATTGTTGCTGGGCACACTTATTGCTGACAGCTGCAACTTGAAGCTTCTTTCCTTCAGGAAGCATTAACTATCAAAGCATAGTGCAAGTGCCTTTGAAGAATGAGGGTAATTGCAATCAATTGAAGGCTTCCTATTCCCCCCCCCCAAGGTTCTGTTGGTCACAAAATTAAAACTACTGTGGAATTCAAAGCAATTTTATTTGGAGCATTTGGGTACAATTTCCAGCCGCCTCTCTTCATTGTCGCCACTCTAATTGAGTCATTTGTCGCAGCATGGTACATTGGAGCCCACTTATAACGATGCTGAAGTGCCATGAAGTGTACGTTGTCAATCTGTATGTGTTATAACAGGGCTGCTTGTAAAAAAAAAAAAATCTACATAAGGGGACCTCAGAGCTGTTGTGTGTATGTAAGCAGGGGAAGGAGGCATGGTTAGAAGCTCTTTCCCACACTCGCTCTGCTTCACGGCATGACAGGGAGCAGAGCAGTGGCCACAGGAGACACCCTGCAGCAGGGATATTTTATGAAAAAATGCTGCAAAAGCTGGGTGAGCGCATGATTCCAAAAGACTTATTGTCAAAAATACAAAATGACGTTTCGGGGTCCATACGGATCCCTTGTTCACGAGATTGTGAACAAGGGATCCGTACGGACCCCAAAACATCATTTTGTATTTTTGATCATTTTGTATTTTTGACACTGGTCAGTGACCTTTACCTCTAACAATGCCTTTACCTGACCAGACGGTATTCCGTCGAACTCTTGACTACAAAAGACTTATTCTGACTTAATACGAAATATAACAAAATTACATAGACATTTCAACACCTGTGAGGGTGGCATCCTCAGTAAGCACTGGCACCAATTGAGCAGAGGTTACCCAGTCCACTACAGTTCCTGTATGTCCCTGTAAATGTCCGGTAGGGGGCCGCAGTTGTTGCAAGTCCACTTGTCGTGCCGGTTGAAATCGTGGTTCAGCTTTGCCTATTACCACAGTGCATCGGACCTACATTCTTATGGCTTAACGAATGGTGTTGGGGTGCTGTGATGAGGACTTGAACTGCACGATCAAGATATGGTCACTGAATCTCCAGTTCAAGAGAATTGTCGTTTTTTGATGTTACTGAAATCAGTTCTTTCATGCCACACAAGTGCTCAAATATTCCTGCGACATTCCTGTGTAAAAATATAATTCGGTCCAAACACTTCACATTTTAATTTAACACAGTGAATCACTGCCTGTTTTTTGCACTTGGTCACATTGGCATTCAGCTGTAGTAGGCTGCATTAGCATCTGCTGATGTGCATTCCATCTTCATGACAATGCGTGTGTCCTCCTTTTGCTTTGTTTAGGGAGACAAAATGAGGGAAACGTTTCCTCCTAGAGTGTCTTGTGAATGTTCCACGCAGGGGTGTTGGCCATGGAAAGCTTGCACCGGCAGGTCCTCCCATTCTTGCTGCGCAGAGTCAAGGATGACGTCCTGCAGGATCTGCCCCCTAAAATAATCCAGGACTACTACTGTGAGCTGAGCCCACTACAGGCATGTATCTGTTATGTGGGTGCTTGCAGGGATCATTTCCACCCAATCGAGGCTTTGCGACTACTGGTTCATTCTAAAAGGACAACTTTTTCTTTTGTTAGAATTGAGAATGTCCTGAGACGTTGATACACCGCCACTTTCTTTACCGAGAAGTTTAGATAGCTTACTCGACACTGCAGCCTTAGTAGCTCCAGATTTCACTTGCATGGTTCGACAGCAGCTGCAGAGGGTGAAATGAAAATGAGAAAACCCGTAGAAGGCACACTGCACATGACAGAAGAAGTTGCATAGTAATTCCCTATATCAACGGCGTGGCCCACAACCTGAAGATAATTGGCAGCAGTTCTCTTGTGGATGTGCTTTGCACTGCTGCCCCTGGGAAGCTGGCTAAGTCGCCAACCCTGGCATGCAGGCACACCAACCTTGCAAAAGAGTGCCTCACAATGGATGTGTTCCTTGCACTGACGAGGTGGCGTATTCAATTGTCCTGTCCTGTGGCCAGCGGTACATCGGCCATACGGGTCGATGTTTGAATGATCGCTTGAGAGACCACACTTACAGCGTTTCTTCAATGGTATCTGGCCACGTGGGCTTCCACTGCCAAGGCTCACTGCATTCCTAATTCTCACCACTGCACTGTTGTCCGGTGCCATCGGGACCAGCTGACACACGAAATCTTGGAAGCTTTGGAAACCACGAGACTGGGTGGTATGTGTGTGTGTGAGCTTTGTCTGAAAGTGAAATAGTGAAATAGATTATCTTTCACATGGTTGCCAGCATGAGTGATGAGGTTGTACTTATCATGATTTTGTCACTTCTGTTCTCAACGCAGTATATATTGTGGGGTTGTAAGTCCTGTAACATGTGCTATGAGTCAGGCGTTGTTTGTGTCCTTCTTTCTGTCATCCTTTGCCTTTTTATGCTGTTCAAGTATGTTGTACCAGCATAGGCCAAGCTTCAACCTTGTCACAAACAGCTTACACTTGAACTGCATTCTCCATTGAGTAGGGTGGGAGATAAGGGAGAGGAATCATTGCATATGCACACAAAAAACCATTAGTTTGCTTTCAGTTACGGCCTTCTCGAGGGAATTGTCACCTGGCCCCGCAAACTGGCACCGCTACGTCATGGAGACCAGAGAATGAGCAGTGCTGCACTGCTCAAGGAAGTCGCATGAAATTATGTTCTTGGAAGTAAGCATGGCCATTGACACAAAGTGAAAAATCTGCAAGTTGACCGCAGACTAGCAGAACAACCTTTTTTTCCGTTCACCTGGTCCCCTACCTTTCTTGTATTTACCATATTTTCTGTACCTTAAAATTTCGAGCAAGCGCCCCCCCCCCCCCCCCCTCCCCATGACTTTACTGCTAATTTCAAATTTCCTTTCTAGGAAAGCACCCCCTCTCTGCTCTGTGCTGTCATCACGCAGCAATTCACTCCTGTTACACACCACTTTTCATTGTGTGTTGGTTGTGTCAGGTCAGCGATGAATTCCTCACTGTGCCCATGAAAGTCCACAGTGGCATAGAGAAAATGGGAAGGACATGCTCCAAACGTCTGGACACTTCAAGCTATGCCAGAAACAGATACAGGAATGGGAGAAGAATTATTGAATGGCAGTTTCTTTAGTGCAGTGGTGTATCTAACACTTGCGTTTATATAACTTGGATGTCGCTAGGCACGCGCCTTATCGCATCAGCTGACACGTGCATCTGTATTGCTCATTGTCGACTGATAATAGTGTTGCTTTAGGTATGGACTGGTGAGGTTCACTAAGTGGTTCTCTGGCGCTCCCAGTGTAGTTGGCTAGGCCGTGGTGCCTGATACAACACCTGACGACAAATGGTGAAGTGGCCGAAAGCGGAACCAGAGAGCCTGCATCAACCACGCGAGTTCCTGCCAATGCCCGGGAAACCCGCCATTCCTTGGACGCACTGGTGCACCGCCTTTTCATCAATTACCTCCTGGCATCAGGGAGCAACGCCCACCCACCTGAACACCATAAAGCTTTACTACTGCACTGTCTGGGTGTCGAAGACGTGTACAACACCACATGCAGTGAAGATAAATGCGGCATGAGCGACGAGTACGATGCAGCGGTCGCTACGTTGAGCGCTTATGTCACTTCTAATATGAACGTCGTCGTGGAGCGGCATCGCACCGAACTGCTTGGGGAGACTGCAGCAGCATTCTTCATGGTGTTGCACGAGCTGGCATTGAGTTGTGACTTTGGTGAGGAAGTGGATGATTTCATTCGTGACCATCTTGTAGCAAGAACGGGCAACCACACTCTTCGGGAACGCCTACTTCTAGAAGGAACTTCACCTACCGTTGAATGTGGGCTGGCCACTGCAAACAACAGCAAAGAAGGTACAAAGTATTCGTTTGAGCTGCAGTCATCGACTGCGGCTTACAGCAAGCAACTTCACTAGCAGCAATGACTATGTGCGAGCTGTTTCTGACTGCACCGATGACAAGACTGTGGCTGACGTCGCCGGTGCCAAGGGATTGGACGCCGCTGCTAAACGACTTTGTACTATGCTGTGAGAGCTTGTCGGTGTTCAGGCATTTGCTGCTGTTGTGGCACAGTTGAAGCCCCTAGATTTGCCGATTCTTAAGGCCTCAATGTATTGAGAATGGTTTGAGGAACTTGATGGCCCACAAGATGAAAGCCATGCTTACAGACTTTTTCATGCGAAATAAAGTGTGATTGTTTTCTTGTTCTTTTGCATACTGTGAGCATATTAGTCAGCCACCAGTTGTTACGGTCTAGGGAAGCCAATTCGAGATGTGCATTGTTTTAAGACAAGCTTCAAATAGACATATTTTGAATTATCAATACATCAAACTATTACGCAACCTGCTTTGAGTTCCATATATCCGGGATAGACTGTGTGTTTGTTGCGCTATGCACAAGGCTAAGTATTTTTGGCGTTTTGCTTCCTGTTGCTATAGGTGCAGCTGTACGAGGACTTCGCCAAAAGCCGGGCAAAGAAATCAGTCGACGACTCAGTCACGGGGGCCTCTGAGAACCAGCCAGTGAACTCACATGCCACTGCTCATGTGTTCCAGGTACAGTAGCACACATGCCGTCTCGTACTTCATACTCGGGGGGGAAGGTGGGCGGGGGGGGACCATTTGGCTATTCCTCAGCCGCTGTCATAAATCGTTAAAGCATGGACAAATGATAGCATGTGCATCCTCAAAGCTCCAGCCATATTTACTCTAGCACAGGTCAGTCTTCTGATTTTTTTTTTTTTTTCCCCCAAATGTCGCATGCCAACCTCAGCTTAGGTTTGAAGGTACGTAAAGGACCCCTCACGTGGTCTGGCCATTTTGGGCTAACGAGCGGTGTGTGTGGTATCAGAAAAAAGCTCAAAATTTAAAAGAGAACGGCACACTCGATGATGCAGAGGGTGGCACTCTGCACTGAACTCACTCACAGAGGCACATGATGACCTGCTTCAATAGGAATGACACTTCAATAGGAATGATGCCCAATTTGGAAAAACTAGCATGTGAAATTGTGGTAACTTGGCGTCGAGTATGAAATATGCAATGGTGAAAAAAATGTAACTGGAAGCACAAAGTTGCCAATACTTACACATGTTCTCATACAAGGATTAACAACCACAGATGTGCACCATCCTCAAAACAAGCTTTACTGGGTCTTGAGATATTTAGTGTTTCGTTGCTCGTTATAGCGAGCTACTGAACAGGAAAACAAGGCTCCTCCCATATGATGTTGTCGGGCAGCTTCGTCGTACATGTGCATGCTCAAGCATTCACGTTGATAAGAAAATCTTTCCTTTACGAACACTGAGCCTCGCGAGTTCATTGCCTTTCTTCATAGTTCAGCAACTCTTAATTTGAAACTTTTGCAGCGCAGGTCTCTCCTCTTTGCTTGGTAACGCTTATTGCAGAGGAAGCAATTTCACTTGTTTCACTAGTGGAATGTACTGGCCTGCCCTGGCTCTGCCTCTTGCTCTTTCTGTTCACTGAGCAAGGAAACTAGGTCTAGTTGATGCAATCATAAGTTATGCTAATAAGAATGTTAGATATTTCTTTGCCAGAAATGGACACTAAGCATTTCATCTTTAGCTTATGCTTCTGAAAGTCACTCCTGATCTGCTGCTGCTGCCATTTACATTCCTTCTGATCCTGCAAAGTTTATGCTGTTCAGTGTAGGCCTCAAGTAAGGACAGGGCTATATTCAAGTAAATATGCTATTAATACCTTGCTTGTCACCTCACGTGGAAACAAGACCCAAAACATGAAAGCAAAAGGACACCATCACTCGTGTGGCTGCACAAAGGTGCGGAATCTTAGTTGATAAACTTTCTTGCATGTTTTCGAAGAGTAGCTAGCACACACGAATATTTTTTTTCTTTTTTTCTCTCTCGCTCTCCCTTTTTTAGTGTAGAATGGGCCTAATTGTGTTTGAGTACAAGTGAACATTGTGTTCCAGGCCCTGCAGTACCTGCGGAAAGTGTGCAACCACCCAAAGCTGGTGCTGAACCCACAGCACCCCGAGTACACTCGCATCATGGCTAGTCTGCAGCAGTCCGAGTCTTCCCTCTCCGACATCAACCATGCCGCCAAGCTGCGCTCACTCAGGTCAGGCCACTGTTTCCCACTGCATGCAGCACAAGAGCCTTTCAGGCTACATAGCAAACTCCTCAATATAACAAAATTCTTGATGTAACGAAGTACTTGGCTTTTTACGACAGGATGGCTACAGAGCACCATATTTTTTTTACCTCCATGCACTGTAGCATGTTTTATGTGCGATTCCAGGATAACAAAATTTCAGTGCTGCCGTAGTCTTAGACGTAGCTGTGCCAGTGGTACGCGTGTTTTTGCAAGCGCATTTTTCAAATTGCGCACTGCGCGACAAAGTGGCCACCTATGCCGAGCAGCGTCCCACACTTGTGGGGCAAGGGTAAATCAGAACTCTTAACCTCCTCGTCACCAGACTGGAGGGAGTGGGGAGCGTGAGAGCGTACGTCAGAACAGCCTCGCGCATTGCGTTGCACACATTGCGCCTTTCGTACTCCACAACTGACGTAGCTCTGCATTTCAGACTGCCCATTCCGTGAGCTGGCACCTGATTTGGCGTCTTTGTTCAGGCGACGAGCACATGCAGCGGTATAGGAGTGGAATGCCGTGGTCTCTCGCTTATCTTGCAAGAGATCACAATCATTCGAGGCTTGTGATCCCGATTGGCGAGAACAAAAAGTATCACTGCTTCTTTCTGCAAGTCATCAACTCTTCTTCTCAGTAGGGATAGACAGCTAGCTTTCTCAATCTGGGAAGCATCTGAGGTCTTGATGCCATAGCCTTGCTTATCACTTATTGTCACAGTGCACTGTGTCTCCATAATTCTTAGATTTAATATGTGAAGAGGGCTTTAACAGCTAATCATCATGTCGTGGTCACTGGATCCCTTGTGCAACAAAATTCATTCATAAACATTATTTAGTTTGCCTTTTGCTGATGTTATTAGAAGGCATCCACATCATTTCCATGTAACTAAGAATCCTTTGGCAACATTACACAGTATAGAAGGCTGAATTTCAATTCAAGGAAGTTTTGATATAAACATGCAAATTGCCAGTTTTGCCCACATACAGTTATTTCGAGGTTTAGCTGTGCTGTGTAGTAACATTGTGCGAATATTCAGAGTCAACTGATGATGAAATGAGCCATCTGAAGGTTTGGACGACTCCAACACTGAAAATGAAGAGCCAGCATCTGCACAGCTGTACACTGTGATCAATGTGCAGCGATCACATGACCAACACTGAACTCGAGGCAGACATAATTGCGAGCAAGCAAAAGGCATGCTAAAGAAAATAAGTGATTTTTTTTTTTCTTTGCACCAAGGGAGTGTTGACCTATCATGAGGGGGCCTCTCACTGGATTGTTTTTCCTTCACTACCATCTCTTTTCACAGCCACCTCAGTGATGCTGAGCTGCATTGGTCCTTGACCCCCTCCATCTGAGAAATACCGATGTATATGTGCGTTTTCATTTTTCCAGCCATTCTCGTAGTCGTTTGGTGCTCAGGAAACTTGACATTGAGTGTATTCGCCGATTGCACCAAGCTGCGCCAAGAGAAAAATGCTGACACACGCTGTGCCAAACAGCCGTTTTACACGTATATTGCACCACCGAGGCCAATAGGAATGGCCTTCACACTGTGACCTGCTACAAGTGGAATTGTTGTCCGTTCTGAGACTGAAACTGCTCTGGTGACAAAGGGGAGCCAGCTTTCAGCCAGTGATAGTGGATTGATGGCAATGTGTAGCATGAGGTTGGAGGAGTGTGGTGTGGTGCCATAATCCCTGTTAGTTATGACCATGGATCCTGCTAGTTTGCTAATTGTCGTGGCTGAGCAAAACAGCTCTTGAATAGCATAGAGCCAAGCTCGTCTTCCCTGTCGTCAACACGTATAGTTTCCTGTTCGTGGGTGTGTGGATGCAATTGTGGAGGGAAAAAATGCCAGGTGAGGCGGACGTCCCGTCATTCTGCCGGCCTCGGCAAGCTAGCGTACTCTGATGCCTCGAGCAGGGCCCCTGTCAGCATGGTCCCTACAATATTCTGCCGCTCTCCGTGGCGGCCGGTTCGTGATGCGTGAAGTAATGGCTCTGCAGTCAACCAGCAGGCTGTAGCAGACGCTTATGCGGTTGCGCTGGCGCAGCTGTCTTAAGCCGCACTCTGCTGTTCACTTACGTAAGTTTTTACATCTAAGGTTGATGCTGTTCCCTTCTATAGTAAAAGCTAGCATTGTCTACGATGAGTAAAGAATACTTCAGCACAAGCTGATCCTGCAGAGGGGCACGAAGTCTGCAGAGATGGGACTGCTGCTCATATTGCACAGTTTTGATACAATTCCGTTTTCCTGGTCCAACCTGCTCCAAAAGCATGGAAATCGGGAAAATTGCTCCGAGCTCTTCCAAAACAGCCTGGAAAGAGAGCTCACGTCGGTTTCAGTGGGGAAAAAAGCGGAGTCGCGCGGCGTGCATCGCGTGGTTGAATCGCAGGCATCTGAGATTTGCTACAGGGCGCTTCGGTTTTCGTGTCACTAGAAATGATCAAAGGAGTCTTTTATTTTAAGGGAGCGAATATTTCCGATTGCATTTATTGTTGCCTTTTATGCATTACGAACCGTCGGTACACCACTACTGCCACGTCTCTATTTTTCTGTGTTCTTCCCGCGTTTTCCGCATAATCACAAGCCCAGAAAAGTGCAATGTCAATGCCCAGAATGCTATACCTGGATGCAAATACCGTGGAAGACAGCGTAAGACGCTTCATAAAATGACAGCTGTGGCCGACAATGCTCCGACATCAATGAGCAGAAACTCGGGATGCGTGTGGCCAGCCACTAGAACTGCGAGCAACAAAACTTTACTTTGCTGAAAAGGTTCTAACCGGGGGGTGTGCGAATATTCAAATTTTCAAATCTATTCAATTTGCATTAAGCTTTTACTGTTTGAAGTTTGTAATTAACGGGCAAAACATGCTTTGTCTCATTACAATTGAGTGGCCCATACCCACAATTAGTACCCCTTACCGCATAACACACATGTACTGCAGCGAAGCTAGCACTCGCATTCTGCAAGTGTTACCTTCACCACTTGGATGCGGTCAAAAACTCAGACGTGCAACCAGCCACGAGAACCGTGAAGAATAAAATTTAATTTCACTGTACTGGAAGGGTTCTCACAAATCTGATTGCATTTTTACAGCATACCTTTCATTTTGACAGAGCTTCCTCTAGCTGCAGTAATATTTTCAGGACACAAGCTTCTCAAGCTTCTCTTATATTACATTCAGATGCAAAAAATTGTTTAAAATGTCATACTAGTACTCATTATTGATGAAAAATATTGGAAACTTTGCTGTTACTTGACAATTCATAGCTAATTAATGGAGCACACGGGTTGTAAACGATTTGGCACTGCGGTAGCCAACTAATTAGACTGCGTAGAAAACTAGGACATTTCCGATCCGATCATTGGAAATCAAGTTATTGTAAAAATACCAAACAAAAAAAAAATTGTCATTTGTAAGCATTGCTCGGTATAAAACGTAACAATAAACTTATGATTCCTTTTCAATTGTCCTAGTTTATTTTACAGGTACGAACAAGCATGTAGTTTCATACAAAAATATTTATTTTAGAGTTCTTGGAACTTTCAGCGTTTATGTGCAGCATTTGTGGACTTGGATTTCGCCTACATTAATGAAGCTTCGCATATGTATGCCCCAAGACATGTGAAATGCTAGTATCTACATGAAATTAAAGTATCTAGCATGATTGGAAGCCACCACAGTACTGTAGTGTTACAATACAGGGCAATGCGCTGGTGTAAAGCTCAGATGAGCTTCTACGTAATGACCTGAAGCATAAAAAAATCTTGACAAAACCCAATGTGACCTGACAAAATAGAATATATTAACCTACACGAAGTGCAAGGGATCCTTCAGAAGCTAAATAAGCTAATCTACAAAACATCAAAGCGCTTATTGGCGAAATCATGTCAATTGTCTTAACTAAAAGACTACTGTGTGTGTGTGTTGGAGAGTAGCCTGGGCTACTCTCCAAATTTGACTTCTTGAGCTCTTAAGGGGAGATGCGGGTCGAAAAACGCAAGATTTCTAAAAAATTATCGATTTTTTGTTTTCACCTGTTTTGTTAAGATTAGTACCTCTACTGTTCTGAAGAAAAAAATCTATGTCGAGACTCAACTGGAAATGCTTTAAAATTGCGTCTAAAGAGCACAAGGTGGCTGTCAAAAGGCCGAAAGTGTGTCATCTTCAAGCACCTTGCCGCTGATAATGCGCCGCCGCTCGCCATTGTCGACCGCATGAGGCAAAGAGCCGAGCCTCACTCTTCAAATAACGACGGTTTCCCGTGCTGCTGCAGCACAAGAAATAATGAAGAGAAGCACGCTTTTGCCGCCTTTTTCGAGCGCCGCAACTGGCTTTTAAATCACGTGGTACGGATCGGGAGCCGCCATTGCCCGCTGCGCGCCTGTGTGTGCTGTGAAGCCTACTTGCAGGATCCGTGTCTCGTCGAGCAGCGCAGCTGAACAACGCTTTTCTCGAGTGCTTATCCGTTATGGATGAAGAAAGCCGTAGGAAGCGCGGTCACCGGCCTGTGAAGTTTCAAGCGGCACAAAAATTTCGAGGACGCCGGCGCAAATCAAAGCCGAACACTCAAACCACGAAAAGATCGTCTGCTGCCGCAAGGCGTAGTGGCAGTGACACCGATGCGTCCGACGAGTTTGCCGCAGCATTCGAATATGTGAGTGCCTCCCAGAAAAAGATCGGACTCTTCAAAGACGAAGGATGACGAGTCTTCGTTGATTGCTGATATGACAGCACTGAACATGCTTGTGCGCGGTGCAATGTGTCCGACGTGTCGCCATTTGGGATTACGTGTCCGGGAACCGGCCGACAAGCGGAAAGGACTTGCGTCGTTCATGGAACTGCACTGCCCAAACAGTGAGTACCCCGAAAGTATTCTTTCGGCGACATATACTTCGCGGTGAGTAGCTGCAGGCGGGGAGGCCAGCGTGAGTGCGGCGGGTGACGGACTGACTGCGAGGACAACATACGACAGCGGGAGCTCGCGTGATAGCTAGGCTGTCAACGTGAAAGCTGTTGTGGCGGCGCGCTCTGTAGGCATGGGCTACGAGCAGGTGGTCTGATTTGCAGCAATGGATGCCATCGGCGCCAATCTTGCGAGGTCGAGAGAGCTGACAGTGAAGGAAGTTGGCGGGGGACGACATTGCCGTTATGTACGACGGTACGTCGCACAAACGCGGCCACAAGGGTCACAATGGCATCGGCGCTGTTGCGTCACTCGACACTGGACTTTGTTTGGATTTTGAAGTGCTGTCAAACTTCTGCCTAGCTTGCAGTAGGCACAAGGCTGTGCCAAATGACGAGGAAGAAGTTTGGCAAGCATTTCATAGCCCTGTCTGCGAGCGAAATGTTGAATGTTCAGCCCATGCGATGGAAGCAGAAGCTTCAGTGCGCATTTGACAAAGGAGCCAAACTTAGGACACACCATTGCGATTCAGTAAATTCCTCAGCGACGGCGACTCAAAAGCGTACACGGCAGTTGTTGAAGCGAAGGTATATGGTGATGCTGCGATCATTGAAAAAGAGGACTGCCCAAATCACGTAGCCAAGCGCCACGGGACCGCTCTTCGCAAACTCAAGGAGCCGTTGCCAAGAGGGGAGAAGCTGAAAGATACGGTGATACAGAAGCTGCAAACCTACTATCAAGTGGCCATCACAAGCAGTAGGGGCAGCATTAAAGCCATGCACCGGGCGATTTGGGCCTCGTATTTTCATTGTCGCTCAACAGATGATGCGAACACCCACGAATTCTGCCCAGATGGACCAGAATCCTGGTGCAAACACAAGCGTGCTAAAGCCTTGGGCAAACCTGCACCGGCTCACACACCCCTGCTCACCAAGGCCCAGGGAAAGGCAATTTTCCCCATTTACAAGAGGCTAACCGACGAGAAGCAGCGGAGTCGCTAAACAGTAAAATTTGGCTCCTCTGTCCGAAGACGATTTGCCTCAAGACATGTTGTGGAGATGGCCACTGCTATGGCTGTTCTCTGGTTTAATCGAGGGCACTCCAGTTTTGAACGTGTTCTGGAAGAGCTTGGCGTGCTCCCGCCTCATGATCTGGTTGCTCTTGGCACATCACGGGACAGCACACGCCAGAAAAAAAATGACTCAAAAACTAACAGGAGAAGCAAGGGCTCGTCAGCGTGCGCTGAAGAAAAAATCTCTTGTCGAGGAGTCAGCTCGAAAGAGCCGTGAGGGCCAAACCTATGGTGCTGGTGCATTTTAATGGCACTGGCCACTACAAGGAGGATTGTTCTTTCTTTTGTACAAATTTCGTCGCATTCAATGACATCTTTGATAAATAAACATGCAATTTTGACTTTAAAACTCGTCTTTCTCAAAACACAAATTTTGCCATTTTTGTCAATCTGCCCCTCCTTTTTCGGGTACTTCTGGTGCTCAGATCTGCATGAAATTTTTCCCACATTTTTTTCCAAAGTACGAGAAATGCAATTATCTTGTTTAAGTTTCAATATTCTTATTATATAATAAAAAAAAAGTTATGTAAACTTTTACTAGGGTAGGAGAAATATGAACTTCCCACGTTAAAATTTTTCACGTCTAGTACATATTTTGTATGGACTTCCTAATTAGTTATTTGTATTCCACAGTTCATTTGAAACATTATGAACTATCAATTGTAAAAAAATATTGAAGTTTAGGTCTGAAAAGAGGGGGGGGGGGGGGGGGTGGCAAAAGGCTTAAGTTTTTCACTTTGTCATGTTGCAGAACTAAAAGTATGCAACTTGCAAGAAAACTAATTATATATTTGAAATCAGCATAAAAAGTTCTATAAACAGCTCAAGTTTCATTGCTCTAGGGTGAATATTAAAGAAAAAGTGTCTTCAGGTAGCATCTCCTTTTAAGACATCACATTAACTGTTGCGAGCTGCTCCAAATCAAGGTTCTCCTGCTCCAAAATGAACATTTCGCTGCTCCAAAAACTGCTCCCAAGTCTGTTTCTGCTGTCTCACCCCCGAGTCTGGCATCACACATGTTTGCGTGTAATGCGGGCGCCTTGCCTTAGTGCGACAGTTCTGCTTACCATGAATTTTTACAAGACGCAGTTATGTTGCTTATTTGCTTATTTACTTATTTGTGTAGCTCAAGAACATTTATGGGAAATTCAGTAACGCTTAAAAGGTCATCACAGAAATGGAAGTATATTGAGTAAGTATAAAATATAGTCACAAAGCATGCACGTAACAACAAAAACAATGACAATTACAGTAAGGGTGCTGCGTATACCTCTTTATAATAAATTATGTCAACACCATTTTCAATAACATTTTATTTTTGACCTTTAAATTTTAATTTCACACTAACCTTATAAAGGACCATCTTGTATAATATTCAGATGCAAAAAATTGTCTAAAATGTCATACTATTTCATTATTGATGAAAAATATTCGAAACTTGGCTGTTACTTGACAATTCATAGCTAATTAATGGAGCACACGGGTTGTAAACGATTTGGCACTGTGGTAGCCAACTAATTAGACTGCGTAGAAAACTAGGACATTTCTGATCCGATCATTGGAAATCAAGTATTGTAAAAATACCAAACAAAACCAAAGAAATTGTCATTTTTTGTATGCATTGCTTGGTATAAAACATAAGAATGAAACTTATGATTCCTTTTCAATTGTCCTAATTCATTGTACAACTACGAACAAGTGTGCAAAGTTTCATACAAATATATTCATTCTTAACTAAGTTACTTTTTGCGTAAGAACAAAGTACAAAAAAATTAAGTTTTAAGAAATGACGATTAAAGTGTTTGTATCCTTGTACAGACAACAGTATCATGGCCTGCAAAGTTAAAATCTGCTAGGTTCATAGCTAAGGCCCTCCTTAGCTGCTACAAGGTCTGCTACGAGTGCTGGGGCCATGCATCCTGTTGTTGCCCTGCACCCAAAGGACGTAAAGATGCGCACACACGGAGCCTGTTGGGTATACTCTCTATTGATGATGGTTATTATGAAGTTGAAAGGCTAGTAAAAAAAAACACAGCAAACAGACACGCACTGGCCAAGTGGTGTGTCGGTGAAGTACTATTCTTCATAAGGATAAGCCAGGTTCCATGGCATTGTGTTGACTGAAAGGACATAGGTTATTAGGGGGTTAGTGTCTGAGGCATTTTTCACAAAAATAACGCAAGGACACTCAGGAGTTTTCTCTTTCGATGTTCCATGCTCAAATTTATGTCTTCTGCCAGGCCAGTGGAACTACTCCAAGCCATACTTTGCTTGCTAAAAACTAAAATACAGCCGAAGCTCATTAATCTGAGAGGTCCCATTAATTAGCATTAGAAACACTTGTGCAATAAGGTAGGCTGTACTGCAAGGGAGTGCAACGTCAATAATTACTTAATGTGGAAATACGGCATATGTAAAAGTCAGTTTGAGATTTGAACTTAAAGCAGGCGCACACTTCCGCAGTAGGACACCCTTGCCCATGAAGGCACTGGCCTCCAACAACATTCCCAACGGACCACCGTGTACAGCACCAATCTTTACGGCCATGTTACGTATGCGAACGATATTCCGAAAATAGTTCCTCTTGGGCTACTTGGTGCTTATACATCATGCACATACTGTGTTCTGGCGTAAAAGCCATTTTGGGAAAAGGGATAGAAAGAAGAAGACAGTGAAGCGCCAACTGCCAACTGTTTAATGACTGACTCAAACGATGCATGAGAAGAACACATTTTTCATGCTTGCGCAAACAGCCAAGGTGATCCACAGAATGACATTGTTACAATAACATCTTTCGGATAAGGCACATTTCTGATTAATTACAAAGTAATAGATGTGTCACTAACACAATCACACCCTTTCTTCTTAATGTGATAGGCTTCCAACAATTCTCTGGCAGTTTGATCCTTACTTTTGCCATGAATCAATGTTTCTGCAAAGTACGGCTCGCAGAGGCAGGCTTTGCAGTGCACAGGATGGTCTGCTCTGTCATCCTTACCAAGCCTGTTGGCATGCTAGCTCAGTCGGTCATTTACTCAACGTCTTGTTTGTCCAACGTAGGGCTTGCCGCATATACAGTGACTGGGAGCCTGCTGCAAAAGCTAACAGCAGGCATTGCCAGTGCAAAAACACTAGAAGGCAATGGAGTTGTTAAGACAGCGGTAATCCCTTATGCACTCCGTGTAAGCCATAATCTCTTTTTGGCTGTCTGCGCTAATGCCTTCAGGCCCTGAGAGTATGAAAGTAACCAAGTAAATAAATAAAGTGGCTTCTAGATATGGCATTCCTGTTGTCTTTTCAGCCGCAAACAAGCTGACTCAACTTTGCCCTTGTATTACGTGCTGTGGATCAGTGGACTGTAAGAAGCAGCCCACTGATCCTTTTAGGTGCTGTGCTGAAGGGGTAGTCTAAGAGGTGCCCTTCTAAGTTGCGGCAAGTCCAACATTGGACAAACGGGATGCTGTATCAATGGCAGACTGAAGGAGCATGCCAATGTGTCCCCTTTGTTGGCCAAAACCTGATGCATTGAGTGGAACGCCTCGAGAAGGTGGGTTTCCCCAAGGAACCCATAAGCTCAGCAGTAGAGGCCATCTTAAAGGAGGTGGTGACAGAAGGGTGTGCCCGATCTGGATCTTCCAGTGGGCCAGGCGCAAGGCCTGTGGCCTTGCCACATATTCACCGTTTCTCACACCACCTAAAGAAGGCGCCAACGAAATGCAGAGCGCTAGTGGTTTTCACGGCTCCAGAAAAGTTGGTCCTCATTTGCCCAGCAGTGAACGGGCGCAGTTCTATTCACAGTATGTTTACAAGAAGTATTTAGAACACTGGATTGGGAACAGGGGGGGTCTAAGGGCTAATGGGGAATACCTCAGTAACCTCAGGTTTGCTTTGCTAAGTGACTCAGGTGACGAATTGCAAAGCATGATTACTGGCCTGAATAGGCAAAGTAGAACAGTGGGCCTGAAAATTAATATGCAGGAAACTAAAGTAATGTTCAGTAGCCTTGGGCGAGCACGGTGATTTGAGATAGCTGGCGAGTCATTGGAAGTGGTAAGTGAATGTGTCTGCTTAGGCCAGGTAGTGACCCTTGATCGGAATCATGAGGCTGAGGTAATTAGGAGGATAAGAATGGGGTGGAGTGCATTCGGCAAGCATTGTCAGATAATGAATGGTAGCTTACCATTCTCTCTGAAGAGGAAAGTGTATAACAGCTGCATCTTACCAGTACTCACCTACAGGGCAGAAACTTGGATGTTAACTAAGAGGGTTCAGCTTAAATTGAGGACGACGCAGCGAGCAATGGAACAGAAAAACCTTGAGGGGCAAGTAGAGAGCAGAGTGGGTTAGGGAACTAACGCATGTTAGGGGCATATTAATAGAAATTAAGAAGAAGAAATGGGCGTGGGCGGGCCATGTAATGCGAAAACAAGACAACCGTTGGTCATTAAGGGTAACAGAGTGGATTCCTAGAGAAGGCAAGCATGGCAGGGGGCGGCAGAAAATTGGGTGGGCAGATGAGATCAGGAAGCTTGTGGGGATAAATTGGGCCCAGTTAGCACAGGACAGGGATAATTGGATATCTGTGGGAGATGGCCTTTGCCCTGCAGTGGGCGTAGACAGGCTGGTGATGACAATGATGAACGGGCGCATATGCTGCAATGCATGCACCAAGAAGCACGACGATTCGTTTGTGCCATGTGAAGTTGGCGTTGTGTACAAGATTCTGCTTTCATGGGGTAGGTGCTATATTGGTCAAACTGGGCATCATCTCAATGTCACATTGCTTGACCACCGTGCGGCAGTTGACGTGCAGGCAGTGGGGGGGACATTTGGCAGACCATTGCCGCAGGAATGGTTGTGCTTCGGCATTCAGAGCAACACATATGCTTTGCAAAGGCAAGGATCAAGAGGTAAATTATAGAGGCAGTAGCGATTAATGCTAACAAAAACGCATGCGTAATTGTTCCTTCTATCACCTTGTCTTGGAAGGAGCTTGAATATTTAGGCCGGAATCTTGTTAACGTAAGGTGGTAAGGAAAAAAAAAAATGCGCAAGGCACCTGCACCTGTGTATGTTTGCACGTGAGAACATGTGTAACTTGTTCCACTCGTATGTGTTTTTCCAAAAGTAAAACCAGTTGATGTCTAGCACACGTCCAGTCCAATTGTTTCTTCCCTGTGTCTGTGTTTGTTCATCTGTGCTAACAAAAAATGATTGCGAGATCCGTCAACCAACCAGCTCGCATTACCGTCTTGACCGTGTTTCTGATTACCGGGAGCTCGGATTTCTTTGGTGAACAGCTAAGGCCAATTTTCTGTACATTTTTCTGTACAGTGTTGGCTGCTGTTTGCAAAGCGTCGCAGATTTGGCCATCTGAACCTGTGCAGGTCCATATGGTCATATCGTCTGCGTACAATGAGTGTCTAATGTGGGGGATCTGATCCAACAGGGGGAACCAACAGGGAAAAGTAGCGTATCCCTGCAAGCACACGAGGCAATGTTGAATGACTTCCAACAATGTGACTACACATGTGCGAAGCTACAGAGCCTTGTGGCATGTTTAACTTCGTCTTTCGGCCTGGAATTGCACTGAAGGTATCCTGTGCGGCTGGGCAACTTTTTTTCTAGTTAAATGTGGCGTGTTCCAGGTTCAAATCGGCAAGAGTTTTCCTCTATTCGAATACATATAACTTTGCCAGGACTAATGGACCAGTTAGAACTATGCTACTTTGAATTAACAAGGTTCGACTATATGTCGTGCTCCAAAAGCAGAAATTTCTGCTGCAAACTCCTATTTTTACTGCTACAAATCACCAAAAGCCACTTCCTGTGTATTGAGATTACATTTATCCGTAATGTCCTATCACCGGAACGTTGTTGCAGCACTGTCTGTGTAAAAAGTGATTTTTGACAGCTGTATTCGATAACAGGCTGAATTTACGTAGACAATGTTAGGATTAATGAATTAAATTTCACCGCTTTCTTATGTTGGGGTTTAATTGTATAGCAAAGTTTTCTGTTCCACTTATGGCTTTATCATGCTGTAAGGTGCCCTCGTTTTGCTGTCACGTGCCACTGCATCGTTGGCAACACTTGGTGCCAACATGAGCGGCACATGAATACCATTTGGGCCTTTGTGTTACTACAGTGGAACCTCTTTGTATGAGACACTGATGTGAGCGACAGTTGGCTGTAACAAATGTCATTTACTCGCATGGTTGGCCACCCTGTCTCCTCCATTAGCAGGACAGCTTTTCTAACGCAGAATTTCTGGAGGACAGCTGGTTGTGATGTACAAATTATTCTAGCATTTTGGTCAACAATCTTGCTAGACATTTTGGCTTTGAATGCAGCACCCTGTGGCAGCCATCCATCTGTTGTGGAAACAGAGGGAAGTGACGCACTTAATACTTCTCCAGGGCCGAGTGGGTCATACAGCTATGGCAAAATGTCATAGCATGCTGCACCATTGCCATCTCCATGCCAATGCCAACAACCTTTATTTCAGCCAAGCATATACCAAGCACTGTGGCTCCATCTTTAGCGCATCACATATGTTACATCAACAGTGCCATTTGTTGCAAGGACACAACATCTAGCTCCTCCTCAAAAAGCAGGTTATGTGCATGCAACAAAAAATCATCACTGCTGGTGACAGCCAAGCAAAATTATTGCACTAACAAATTGGCTAGTGGTAATTGCCTAATCCAGTCACTGCTCTCATTAAGTTCGGTGCACGTGAATGCATGTATTTTGTGGGTGAACATGCTTCTACCACCTATGTTACGTCGAAATGCACCTTCATTAAGCTGCGCACCTCAATGCTTCACATTGTACACAAACACTGCAAAACCCACAAACATGATGGAAGAAACAATTCCTCTTTACCCTGTACAAACCAACATTACATTACTGTGATGCGTCAGTCAACAATGCATGTGGCATGAGCAATGGCGGCCATGGTGTTTACAATATGGCAGCACCAATGCAGGCATGCTGTCACATGATTTTGCAAATTTAAATATGTAAAATATCCATTTGAGCAGACTTTTTGTATGTAGTTTGCTTCTTAATGGGGTCTGGCACTGCAAAAAGTTTTGTTAATACAGGATTACAGTGTGGCAATGTTTTCTTGTCAGGAGGCACAGCGTACAAATAAGTCATTCTGAATTTGCCAGCCCTCTTGTGTTCCTTGTTGGCCAACGTGCCGTAGAGCGTTATGTGTTGTAGGCATGCATTCCTTTTTGTGTTTGGAGCATTTGAACTGTGTACTACTCTTTTTAATGTCACTCATTAAACTTTGACGTAATTGCAGTACATGCTGTGGATTGGCTGATAATGAGAGCGAAATGTTCCCATGCCAGTTCCTCAACATTGCTGTCAGCCTGTCTTGTGTCGACTGTAGAGATTCGCAGTGTTTACCCGTTGCTTAATTTCATCAGGCCGCCTTATACATCCGGGCTGTTTCTCATTTATTTGTGGTATCCCATTGTCACCGATCAGTGGTATATTATGTCGCAAGCGTGTCATGTGCCAGGTGGTTGAAACTGCTTTCCACCATGACTTTGTAATTGGTCTGCCATAGTGGCTCCTGAATATCTCGGAAGTCATTCAATTTTTTTGACCACACCATCTTTCCAACATGAGCGATATACTGTGGGAACAGGAGGCAGAATTGATTTAGTTGCCGCATATTTTACAAAATTCCTCTATTCATGCTTGTTGCATATTGCAGGCAACTGCTGCTGGATTGTGGCATTGGAACGGACACCCAGCCCGAGCAGGAAAGTGTGGTGCATGCCCACAGAGCCCTCATCTTCTGCCAATTGAAGAGCATGCTTGACATCGTCGAGAAGGACCTCCTCATGTGAGTGCAGACTGTGACTGAACATTTTGGCCAACTGCTTTTTCGCCGCAGTGAACTTTACGAAAGAAATTGCTGTTAGGGACATAACTAATTAGCGCAAAAACAACATGAACAATGAGACACACAGCACGGAGTACTCAACTTCACCTGAATTTTTTTTTTTTTTTCAGACATTGGTACATGATGCATAGAACCTCAACACAGCAGCCTACTAACACCTGCCTCCCTCCACCTTATTCTCTCGGCTAAGCTGTAGTTCTGTCTTATTCAGTGTAACTGCTGCCACCACCTCAGCCTAAAAATTTTAATGCCTTCCTTTTGGCCAAGCTTCGAATAAGAGTAATAATGATTGAAACAAAATAATGGATATAGTGAAGTAATTCTGTCTCTCCCTTCTACTTTGTTACAAGGTTTGAGTATTTGGTTTTGTTTTTCACTTGCATGGTTTTTCATTGAATGCCAGAACACCAGAGAAGCCAGTAACGTACAACACAGGTTACAACACAGGTTAGACTCCAGATTGTTTGTTTTTATGGGTTCATTCTGTACCACATGACCCAGCCATTTTGACAACCGTCTCAAATATTTCCCCCCCCCCCAAAAAAAAAAAATAATGCTTGTTTACTGCAGTGGAAGCAGTCACTTGCTGGATTATTTCAGACTGAGAAAAACTTTTGGCCACATGGGTGGCTTTGGAATTTCACAGAATGTCCGAGTGGGCTTCAAAGGACAATTTATTTTGTGAGCACCTTTCATTGGGCCAACTTTGGTTATTGTATAATTAAAGTTATTAGTTTAACTTCTTCTAATGCTACAATGGTAGCATAAAAATTGAAAAAGACAAAACACCAAGGAGAAGTGGCACACACAAGAGCTATCAGGTGTGCTTTATTGAACAACGCCATCTTCCATTAAAATCAGACAAGCATACACTCCTCGACAGACAAGGCAGCACGAGAAAGTTAGGACTACTGAGCGCTTTTACCAGAGTGATAGAAAGCTGTCCCCATAGTCACACAGGCCTGCCGGTAGTCCCTTGACATTAAGAAGCATAGACTCTGAAGTTCAGGAGAGATGTGTTGGTAATACATGCTTTCCGTCAATGCCTCCAACAAAAATAATGTATGCTTGCCACTTCTGTCGCTCTGAAATCATGGCATATAGGCCCTGATGCTCTTGCAATTTATTTATGTGCATCCTTTCCTGCAAAAGGCAAACTTGTAAAGGTAAAGGCATTTCTTCACCAGAAATGCATGCGCCGCAATGCACAATGTGCCGTCGCCGTGGTGTATTTCACTGTACCGTGGCATTCGGTTCGGTTTTTTTGTTGCTGTTCTCAATCACCCTCTCACATGTTTGTGCAGTACCTTCCCACGGATACTCATGGGAAACAAAACATACACCAAATCCGTCATATGCTGCATAACACAGCATGGTTTAGCAGTGATGCATGTATACCGAATTTTGTATTTTATTGCATTCTGAATTCCTGCACCCACTTCTGGGAAGCATCTCCATCCTGTGTGCTGTAACACGAAAAAGAAGAGCTGCCCATGAGAAAGCTTTCAGTGTCTAAACAACAGCAGAGTGTCGTTCAAACACAAAAGGCTCATTACAAGCAAACACCTCTTGGGAGGCAGGCAGTGTTGCAGGAGGCAAGCAGTTGGGCTGAATTCCATTGATCAAACTATTCCTTCGATGAAAGGGTCCACTGTTCATGCAATCACAAAGATGTTCATTCAGCATTGAATTCTGGCTGAGTGAGTACATGTTTATTGTGACATTCATATTGACCTTACGTATTACCAGATGTTTCCTTTTGCTGGTCCATATCTTTCGTTACACCACTCATTCAACATGGAGCACAAGCAATGGCTTTACTGCGTATCAAAGCGCATGATTCTATGTGTTTGGTGTGCATACTTCGTAGCTTTCGCCGGCTTGCGCAGTTACTCAGAGGAAACTTGCTATATATTCGGTGCACAGGCCTGGTACGAGCACAGGTGGAGGTGAGCTAAACTGACATGTTGATCCTATCAAAAGCTTATTCACGGTGTGCGTCACTTAGTGCCCAGAAGAGCTGCGATGGTGTTGGTGAACACCGCTTGATGGCGAGCCAGTATCGGATTTAAGGTAAGTGAACTAAGCGGCTCACCTCTCAACATTGACAAGGGCATAGCAAAAGTCGCTGTTGTCATGGTACGTGGCCGTGATCAATGGTGACATGAATGTCGTCGGCCAGTAGAAAATCTGTTCCGAGTAGCAAGTCGACTGGCAGGTCCTCGAAGACGGGAACACCGGTTTTGGGGACACTTTGTCCCTGCTGTTGTCCAGACATAAACGTAGAGCACGCTTACCAGCATTGCACTGCCTTCTAGTCTGTCGACCGGAGGCTGCGTCCACAGGGAAATGGTGTCAGGAGCATGGCACTGGTGTAGTACGTGCTGTCTGCTTGGTGCTAGTATCTGCGAATGCAGACCAGTCTCCGATTCCTTCAGCATGCGCCAATAACATTGGAGGGAGTTTGGAAGACTTGGTCCTGCTTCCGGGACTCCAACGATCGGTGCCGCTCCTTGTCCAAAACATCCTCAAGGAAAGCAGCCCTGTCACACTGAGATAGGTTGTGAGTGTTTTGCCCGTGCCATGTGGAAAGTGAGGCAGTGTCAAGTACACTGCTGTAGCTCTGCTGCCGTCTGAGCAAAAAATCTATGGAGAGATCTCGGCTGACTGAGAAGACAGGATGGCAGCATGAGTCGAGTCGCGCAGCTGGAGACTGCCATGTCATTCCGTAGTCATTGGGGAGTTGGAGCTTGACGGCACGATCACATAAACACGAACTGGTCATCGTAGGTTGAAGAGAGCAGCCTGGAGGTACTCATTAAAGCTGCACTTGGTCCAAGTTTGGTAATTATAGCCATTGTGTCGATGCCATGCTTCGGCAGAACTGTGATGTTGACCCTGGGCAGTCGACATCTTTACGTCGTCTGGCCAAGAGTGCCAAGGAATTATGGCTCGCAGCCAGTGTTGCATTGTCCTGGAACCCCGAAATTCAGGAATTTCTGTTGGTGATGATGCAGGCATTGCTGTATGGTGCCAAGGCTTTTGTGATGGAGATGGTGGCATCCTTGAAGTCATAATAGTGATTGCCTGTATGAATACACTGGAAGCAGCATTTGAGGCAGGACCTCTGGCCTTGATGCTGAGCTCACTTGTAATGCAGCACAGCAGACAAAGTCCGAAGGAGCGTGTAAGCGTCCCTTGGCGCCAACGCAGTTTCCATACCGACGGCAGTTGAGTAGCTGATCTGAACTGCATTGACAACTGCACACAATGGGTTTGTTGGAACAGGAGCGGTGGCAACCTCGGTTTCCAAAGCCGGTGTAGTAGACAGAGTGGGCCACGATAGTGTGCATCCGTTTCGTAACACGATGTCGGACTGCATGTTGTCGAGTAGAAGTTCATTGAAGGGCTCTTCGTTCGTTGGCTGTGCCATTGTAAGGAATAAAGGGGACACAGAGACAGCGCCCATTCCTGGGTCTTCTCCTCCTCCCTTCACTGTCCATCTGCATTCCTGAGGCAAGCAGCAATGCCTCAGCACCATTCTTACGCATCGCAACTAATGAATGGACTGTGCAACAGCAGTGTGTTTGCTGAACAGCTGCTTGTATGCTAATATGAGTCTAATTTGTATCCAGTTTGATCTATGTCACAACTCAAAAACAGAGGGAGCTTGATGACTCTAGGCAAAAGCTATTCAAATGTCAAACTGTCAACATGAGGAAGAAAAAAAGTAAAAACCTGAAAGCAGTCATTGCTTCATAATGCAAAGAACAGGTGTGTAAAACACAGACACAAGGGAAGAGAAGTGGACAACACAAACACCGGGCTATCAACTGAAGCAGAGCACATAGGCAAAAAAGAAAGAAGACACACAACTTATATGCGCATGCTCAGGAAAGGCAGCGCCACCTGTCAAGTGGTTACACGTGCTGGTCTACATGATAGACAACTGTTAAGACATTGTATCTCTTCTCTGTGTAGGCTGACAGCTGACTCATGCACGTGCCTGTACAGAATCACGCATTCATCTAACTTGCATGTGCAATTACAGTCCCAGCAGTGCAATGATACATTAGACAGCGTTCTGCCTGGTAGTGACCTTCGATGTTCAATTAACCTCTAATTAATACAATGTGCTGTCTGCCCTGCATAGAATTGTCCACAGTTAAATATAATGTTACAAACCACACCCGTGCAACAGTCAGTAAGGTTGGCTGTGTGCCTAACCTGACAGATATCCTCACTTTTTTCCCTATGCACGGTAGCACGGATCCTACCTAACTTATTGGGAGCCGTAAAAATGACATTAACCCCATATCTACTTCTCACTTTCTTAAGCCTGTGCAAAACGCAGTGAATATACGGAGTACTCGCAACTCTTTTCTTCTTATTACTGCTGTCTGCTAGAGCAAGTGGTCTAGTTGAAATAGACTTCTTTAGGCCTTCAGGTACGGTGGCTATAGCTAGGCTAGGATAACCTGCGTCTTAAAGGCACTCAACCTGCGCATTAAAGCGTTCGTTCAGTTGGTGCACACATTATTTTGTTAGGGATGGCTTTAGATACGACATGGCTATTCCGTCTTTTACTACTTTCGAATGCTTGGAGTGAAAGTTTAACGACGGCTTAGATGCTCTAGTGGAATACTGCCGACACATGTGGTCTTGCTCAAATGGCAAAAAGATATCTAGAAATTGTATTACATTTCCCTGAGGTAGTCCTTTTGTAAATCTTAAACCATCTTCACTGATCGCTAAATTGATCGCTTACATAGGCAACGATCAAAATCATCCTTACTACAAGAAATCAAGTAATCATCACGGTAACGAAATACCATAATGATGCGGTCAGCTAAGGCATCCTTTAAGCAGCTATCAGACTTGATCAAGTGAGGATCACTGAGAATTGGGACAACCTTTGAACCTATACAAATCCCCGATTTCTGCAGAAATACTCCTCTATGTCCAGCCAACGTTGACTTTAAGTGCATGGAAAGAATTTCTAGAAATGCACATGTGGAAACTCCTCGCCTATCAATGAAAACAGACTGTTGCCTTTGTTCCTCAATAGATTCTTTTACGCAGTCTAACAAACCTTCATGCATCAATGACTAATACAAGTCTTCTACATCCACACTAAATGCTGTACAGTTTCCAGGATTATTCTCTGTTAAAAACTGAACTAGAGGTTGAGAATTACGTATGCGTAAGGGGTCAGAAAAACTTAGAGATGTTAAGGGCTTCTGCAGGTAGCTAGCTACACAAATTTGCCCTAACTCTGAAACGATCGAGTGAAACGGAATTTTTTGCTTGTGGGCTTTTGCCGAGAAAGATAGTTCTAAGGTGAGGGATTTTGCCTTTTTGACACTAGAATTCATCCTATCAAGATTATGTTTTAACAGGAGATTGACAGCTCGTTTCACTGCAGAAAGCTTCAATTCAATTTGACAGTCTGCGTTCATGTTGCCCACTTCTCTTCCCTTGTGTCCGTGTTTTTCACATCTGTTCTTTGCATTGTGAATCCTTACCAACTCGCTCAGTTTTCTGTCATCTTGAGCAGTCCTTGCCGTTCTGACTGCTTCAGCACGTCTCTATGCAAAAGTGGAAGAGTTGCATGACAGCATTTCCTTAACATATTCAAGCTGCTTATGAGAGACTGCCAAATGTACAATGGGGAACTAAAGAACAGTTCCTAGATAATAACAAGAAACACCTTGCAGCTGTGTCGATGTGAACTCTTTGCACATCTCACAAACTAATTGACTGAGTCTGTCTCATAGTAGGGCTATTTCTTTACCGACACTACCTGCGGAATCGTGCAGACAAGTGTTGTGCAGGCTGTGATGTATGGTGCTACAGTTGGCTGACTGAACTGCAGCCATTTGGGGAAAACTGCGTGCCTTCGGCATCGTCAGCATCGTCTTCCCAGAAAAGTGCCCGACTTCACTCCACTTGGCCCATGCGTTTACGTCCACTGGCTGCATACATATCCTTTCCCATACATTGAAGCAACAAGTTTCTGGCCATAAAATTGACAAACTTGAGCAAAATGCGCTGAGAATTAGCGGTGGACAAGGACAATATCACCTCGATAAGGCCTAAACGGCTTGTACACACACGCACCATTCATCTCCCTGAGAATGACGACACCTTCTTTTGTGATGCACAGTCACGCCAGCTCTTCTCTTCAAAACTCCACTGTCATCGCCGCACACACCTGTCAGAAACACCATCAGTCGTAGACAAAAAGGCGCCTTGCTTTTGCAATGCCTGTCTGCAGGTGTAGTGTTGAAGGTGTAGTTCAATTGCTACACTAGAACTATAAGAGATGGTTTTGTGTAGGTGGGCAGAGTTGCATTTATTCTCCACTGAATAAAAAGAATGGCAACTTTCTCCACTAGTTACACTGGTATAGGTAAAAATAAAAGCCCTGTTTTTAGTGCACTATATAACTCTTCTGTAATGCTTTGTAAATCCTGCTATGGTAATCCAACATACTGCTCTGCATCCTTTATAAACCTTTGGCAGGGCCTTGAAAGTCCTTGAAAATCCTTCAAGTTTTGGTCTGCAATGCCTTTATGAGCCCTGTTATCCCACTTTGTTTCTTTAAAAATCACTAAAATGTTTTCTTAAAGGGCCCCTAAACAGCCCCGAGGTCCAAAATTTGTTTTAAAGATATAACTGCGCTTCTGTACGATGTGAACATGCTCCCACAAGAATTTTGCGAATAGGTGCAATATTAAAGAAGTTACACGGGTTTAAGTGGCCGCTTGCGTCGGTTTCGTTTTCTCGGTCGGCCTCCCCACCCTTCTCTGCCGAGGAGAGGGTAGGCGCGGCGCGCCGTCGTGACTCTGCCCACTTTTGACACGTGACATGACGTGAGCAATTGATGTCACTGACGCTTGCGCTGCAGTTCCGGTTGCTCCGGCCAGCGCCGGTGGGATAGCCACAGGATCTGACATAGACCTGGTTCCGACCAATCAACGAGCTGCAACTGCGGAAAGTTGTTCGCGGTATAACGTGACGACACCTAGGATGCAAGGACAACTGGTCAATCGCAGGAAAGAGGCGCGGGAATTGTTTTTTGAAATGCGGCGTCTGTGTAGCGCGCAGCGCTGTCATATTCACAGAATGTGATCGCCGCAACCTTCTCTATGATTGAGTTAGCTTGTTTGGACGGCTTAAAAAAAAAAGTGGGAGCCTGTTTAGCGGCCCTTTAATGCCGCTTCGTTAGTTTAACTGCCCCCAAGTGACACCCATACATGCCCACCTATACATTCTCTTTCTTGCTTAGCCGTCAAATGGACCTTTGTCCAGTGAAATTCCGGAACTTCTTGCACTTATTTGTGAGCAGCAGTCCTCAGCAGTTGATCCATACCGGTCCGTGGCCATAACGCATGTTGCACAGGGCACACATGAGCAGCGTGAGCTACCTTCGCCTGGACGGTAGCGTGGCCCCGGGACAGCGGCAGGCACTGGTTCAACGCTTCAACGCAGACCCCTCCATAGATGTGCTGCTGCTGACCACCCAGGTCGGTGGGCTGGGACTCAACCTGACTGGAGCCGACACGGTCATCTTTGTCGAGCACGACTGGAACCCCATGAAGGACCTGCAGGTACTTGTTGAAAGCTTTGCAGTCTATTCTATACCCACACTGGCAATGCTCTTTCACCACACAGAAGAGCGCAGGAAACACTCTATGTTGAAAAGGCTTAGATTAGAAACCTGTTTGTACTTTGGAATGTCATGGGGCTTGCACAAAAATATTTAAATAAACCAATGGACCTTTCCGAAAAATCCCATGAGCCACCGCGCTTCGGCGCTGTGCATCACGGGAAAAAAGAGCGCCGAGCTGCATCGTCTGCTCCGGCCGCGCTCGCAGGATCGTATTTGCAGGCTTGTTGGGGCAGACGAGGCTCGTCGATTTACGCGCTCCATTTGGAAAGCATCACGCGGTTTTCATCTTGCATTGCGCGGTTTGTCGTAGGTTATGGAGTAAACATCAAGCATGGCAACGTCCTCGGCAGTATGCTATTGAACACGCATTGCCGGTTGCCGTTTTTCGGCGCCTAGGAAGAACCTGCACTCGTATGGATTGAGTAAACTCACGTGTTATCTCGGAAACGCTCGTTCCTCGAACACCCGATGAGGGAATATTGTTGGTAAGCGGTCGATGTAGCCTTTGCGGCCACTTGGGTTGAAGTGGGCCCCGCCTGTCTTACGTGCAGCGGACTGCCGACGCGAAAGCCGCCTTTCTTGTCCTTGTCGGTTTAAGCGCTAAGCGCACGTGCGGTACGATCTTGAGTCCAATACGACGCCCGGTGCCGTGCGCTCAGGCGTGCAACACACACCGGTTTTACACACACGGGGCGACGAGCGATCTGCACGCATAGGCAACGCCCACATCCAGCGCGTCGGTTACACGCTCGTAAGACATTGTGTCCCCGTCATTAAGTACAAGATAAACAGTTTTGCACAATCCTGCTTTGTTCTGTAACAGCACTGAATAACATCGTCCATGAAATACTGCCTTCGCGAGCGACAAACACATCACAACAGCTAAATATCAGTGACGACTCCGAGGGTAGGCCTATTCGCAGGCCGATGCCGTAACCATTGTCGTTCGCAATCAGTCGCGCGCTCGCCACAAAGTGCCCATTTTTTGCAACACGATTAACATCCCTGCTCATATGTCGTGCATTAACACATGCGATTAGTTTTCGCAAAGCCTAGATGTGAAGCTAAATAATAGAAACGAAGCGAGCCGCTTCGGTGAAACGGCTCCCAATGATGTTTACCGTCGAACCGAGGCCGATTACGATCTCTCGAGTGCTCTGGAAGCGGGGGCTACTTCGAAGATTGAACGCTGTAAGCATAACATTACTCAAGCATAACATTACCAAAGCACGCTCGATACGACTGCCGGATCACATCGCCGGACGTCGCAGTGGACTAAGAATCGGACCATGGACTCACAATTGGACCGTACCCACCCCCCTCTTCGGATTCTCGATTTTGGGAAAGTAATGGAAGATGTGCGTGTGCTTTTTTGTGTTGTCGGATCCAGCAACACAGCACGTCAGTCAGCAAGCCGACAAATCCGGCAACGTATGCGACGGAGACGGCGGGGCGAGGGGCTCACTCCCCGCCTGAGCTCTTTTTTCCCACAGTGCCTTGCGCGCGCCCACCAGGGGAAGGCGCGGCGCTGCGATTTTAGGAAAGGTCCATTGTGCAATGTGTTGAGGGCAGGGGCACAGAGTTTTCATTTTCTCTAATGGAGCAGGGGCATGCAAGATGTTCTCTTACACGTGTGTGTGTGTGTGTGTGTGTGTGTGTGTGTGTGTGTGTGTGTGTGTGTGTGTGTGTGTGTGTGTGTGTGTGTGTGTGTGCTGGAGCAGGGGCATGCAAGATGTTCTCTTACACGTGTGTGTGTGCGTGCACACAATGAGAAAGTCATAGGGAAAAACATAAAATATTTATTCTGATGCTTCAGCTGCAGACTAGCCTTTCTCGAATGTGTAAGTTTTGCATCTGTACAAGGTTTAAATACACCCCTGCCAAAAATTTCCGATAAAAATCTAAATAGCCTGTCAGCTTGCTGACACCTATTAGCCTATTAGTCTATCTGTTCTGTATTTGCCTATTGGAGCTATACAGGCGTATTGGTTCTGTGTTGGCCTGCAGGTACCGTAATCGGTGCCCAGTTACACACAGAAGGGCCACAGTGTGGCAACACCCATGGAACAATAAAGAGTCCAGGATTGAGCAATGCACACACATATATTTTCGATATCACTGTTACAGGAAAAATACCACTTTTGGTTCTTGTATCAATTCTGCAATTTTGAGGGCGACTATTTTTCTCGGTCAGCTACATCTCCGCAGGACCTCTTCAGGGTTCTTGTAGTCGTCCTACTGGTAGTGCCTGAAAAATGCTTGAAAAGGTCATAGACATAAAGGTTAAGAAAGTGAAGCATTTATTTTTGTCTGAGAACATTGCATAGAAACTTGCATTGCTAGAGTATAAAAAAAATCTACACCTTTTGAAAATTGCGAGAGCTTTGAATTATGGCAAAGCATTGTGTGCAATAATATGCTTGTGGCGTACCTTTCAGACCATCACATACATAATGCAGGATCCACGAGTGGGTTGTCCTATTCAATGCTGTGTCCGTCGTGGTTTTGTTGATGAGGCTTGCAGTTGAAGATGTCTGCCCGCCAGGCTCATGAACAAAAGTTTGACGTTCACGGCACTGTATCAATTGTTCATGTGCAGATTTGTGTAGCCACATGCCATCACTGGGGAAAAACCTGAGGCAAGAGAACCGTAGGAATGATGTCAAACATGCTGTTAAATTTTACTATCACAACAGATGGTTAAGCTAAGCAACGCTATTTACTTTTTGGTGATTAGGTTATTTAACAGCAGTCACTAAACTGGCACCCTAATGCAATTAGCCAGTGCAACAGAAGTCCGGTTATTTTCACTGGTCTGCAACATTCACCAAGTTATGAAAAAAAGAGCATTGGTTATGCGTAGGCAAATAAAACAGCAGCTATAAATAGTTTAAGATTACTACCAATAACTAGTGTCTGAGCTATTTTAACTGAATACTGTAAAGAATGCCTTTGTAGGAAGCTGCAAACTAAAAGAAAAAGCAGTCCAAGCTGCGCAGACACGTAGTCAGATTGTGCATGTCAGATTACTGACAGATAAGAGTTATAGCAGGACAACTGTTTCTTGTCACCTATATTCTAATATGAATGAAATTCAAATGGAGCATGCCTTAAAAGGAACAGACATTTAATGCATATTAAAACACTACACGTACTAGTATTATTTTACAGCTGCATGGCACGATCCTGCGTTCTGACCAGAAGCATGCAGTTCTGAAGTCGTATATCTCGAGTTCGTTTTCTGATTCATCGAAGGAATAGAAAAAAAAAAAGAAGAATAGCTCTAGTCTCCAGAGCCAAATAGAAAAAGATATCATTGGCAATATCAAAATAAACATTACTCCATCATTACTTTCACTCAAGCACTCTTTTGGGGTTCTTATTCGCTTACGCAACAGTATCTTCTTCATAGTTGTTTACGCTGTTCAAAGTTGTAGTGAGACTTTCTGGTGGGCAAGTTGGTGCAGACTTGCAAGGAGAGATGGGTTGCGCAAACTTGACACGGACAAGTGCAAACTTTTAACTAAACTTATTTTTTGTTGCTTTCAGTATATATGCACACATTCATTTACGTCGGCAAAAAGGCAAGCACATTGCCATGCTTCTGCATATCAGAACAGGCCACACAAGAACTTCACAATCTAATAAAGAAATTGGCATTTGGCTTACATAGGCATCCCCTCTCAACGCAATATAAAACGCTTCCATCAGTTCACGAGCCGTATTAAATGCATGGCTTTTGCCCAAAACTTTGATAGCTGGGAAATTTGGAGCACACATGCAATGCGAGACATGCATATGACCGAATGCAGCTGGGCTTCTCCAAGATTTCACCTTGAGGACCTACGCATCGTGGGCATCATTATGGGAAGGGCCCGCGGCGACATAGGAACTATGGAAACTATATGCACACCGTGTGTCTGCTACCGCCCCCATCACCTTACTAGGGCGGAGAAAGTTGTGCTTAGGAGACTTCGGGCCGGGGTGGCCCTTACACCGGCTGTAATCTCTACGTGGAACTGGTGCACCATACCACTTGGTGATACGTGCCCGTATTGTTTTGTTCCCGTGACGGACGCAGATGCACACCATCTCGTATGGACATGCAAGCGACTCCATCGGGAGCGCTCTCGTTTCCTTTAACAAGACGGTCTCCGATACAGTGCCGCGACCAGTCATGATAATTGGATACATGACAACACATGCCACAAAACACTGCTTCAATTCATACATAACACAGGACTTACAGCACACATTTGACACACAACGCACCACAAACTATGCCTTGGTCTATGCCTTGGTCTATGACTGGTCTTGGAGGCAGAATATCATTAAAAAAATCAGTTTTTGAAAAATGGTACTTTCATGGCATACGGGCAGCGCTGAGAGTGCTGAACAAGTTTCTCGCATCTAGAATTGATATTTCGGCCACAGTAACAGTTTCTATCAAAGACAAGCTATATATTTTGACTATAAAAATGTACCAAAGATGAGCTGTTTTCATGCTGAACTACAAGTAGTGCACCAGTAAGCATCCAGATTATATCCCTGGTGGCCACAGATCACCTAACAAAGATACAGTAATTCTGTGTTTCACTTTACTCAAACTGGCCTTCTTCTGTTTTTCTCTCATTTCTCATAATGAAAATCTTCTTGCAGTGGCAAACTTGCAGAGCAATATCCCTGCCTTCAGAGCAGCTAGCACAGCCATTTTTGTTGTGGCGTGCAGATTTATCTGTATAGTACACAATGGTAGGAGTGAATTTTCAAATAACACCACTGAAAATTTTTAATTTCTCGTTCAATTAGAGCATAAGGAAGGTGTGTCTGCAAAAGTGATATTCAGACTGCTGCAGCCTTGCCAAAAATCTTAAATAAAAGAAAATACTCCTCCCGTTGTATAGCTTATATGTTTTAGCATCTAAACATGTGTCAGTGGTAGCTCTATAATAAGGTTATTTTGTGCCATTGAACTGGCAAACAAAGGTTAATTAATTTTAATTATCTCTAAAACTAATTTACATAGGAGAAACATAATCATATTTTTGAAACCAGCATCAGAAACTTAATCAGTTGTGAATTTCTCTTAAAAATATGCAAAAGAGAAATGCATCACATTTTCAAGAACAGTGTCCCCCCCCCCCCCCCTTAAAGGCAAGCCCATTTCGCAATAAAAAAAAATAAAAATATGCGCGCCGAAGACCGCCGTGCTCAGTTTGTTTGTTTTTTCGCTGTTGGCCGTTCAACAGCGTCGTCATTTTTCTGGTTTCATGGCGCTGTGAGCTAACCAAGACTTAATCGGAAGCGAAAGGCCATCGCATTGGAACAAAACGCAGCCACCATAAAGGCTGTCACCACGGGTGCCGAGCCGCATAGTAGTGATGCTATATAGCTTTCTTTTTTTACTGTTCTTTAAATAAAATTTCATCGCAGGCGTGGCACTAGAAATGCCGCGTTTCCTGCTCAGCTTGAAAAAAGTTTTCATGAAATTTACCCCATGTGATTAACACACCCCCAACTTCGCTTCTGTTTCTCACAAATAAAAAGTGTGTTTGTTACACTGGTAACTACGGAAATTTGCTTTGATGAATCTCATCAATGTGCTGCAGTGTATTTCATTAGTTGGTTTCGAAGTTAATAAATCTTACTGTTACTTTACCTCTTTTTTCGCAACTCTCCATTACTACACACATATTCGATATTCGATACAATATACGAGCCCTGTTTTCTGCCTGATACGTATTCGCTTCATATTCGACAATTTCAGTATTCACACACCCCTACTAAAAAGCCATCACAACTGCATGCGTGCATAGCACATTCTGCAAGCGCATGCGGCTCGTGCAACCAGCGTCCATGGCTTGACTTGTTTGGGCTTGCCTAATGTGCCACCATGGGCATCCTGGAAAACTGCGTCATCGTTTTTCAACATTTCTGCCTGTCATGCAGCTTTCATATGTATCATTTACGCGATGTAGGCACTTTTGTTTTTATTTTATTTTTGTATATATTATATAACAGTTTACTGCTTTAATACACCTGTTTTGAGCGTATCGAGATTGAAAACACAACTCTGCCGCTGCTGTTGCCTTCTCATCATCCTGTGCTTGCATTGTTCTTGGGCAGCATACTGCCTCGTTTATCCGCAGCCAGGATTTTCCAGCATTTAACTGGTCTTGGGAGAGCCACTCAATAAGTGGTATCTGTATGCATGTGTTACAATGAATGGGGGTTATGGGCAGGCCTGCACTGTTATAAGTGATGCAAGTGGCCTGAGCTGTATGACACATATACTCTAAAAGAACTTGTTGTTGGGCTAGTTGGTAGAACATATCCAAAAGCGCTGTATGTGGTTGATGTGTGGGTGTGTGTGTGGGTGGACGTGTCGTGTGGTTGCGCTCAAAATAAGTTTTGGACACATATACTGGCTGGCATCTTCGGACAAACAAGTCGTGAGATTTTCTAAAGTTGTGTGCTCTGTATGGGAACTTTTGCTGCAACAAGATTACACGGCTTGGTCCCATCATTTTCATTGTTGCAAGCTTTGACTGTATTGCGCTTTATTTTATTTATGTCTGCACTATTTATGCAGCAATGAGTACTCCCATACACTCCATTTGGCATAGCCACTGGCGATAATTTTTTTTTTTTTTGGTGATGAAAGTTGTGTGCACGTTCTTTTAGGGGACTTAAGACAAATGTTACCATTCAAGAAATGTCATAGTGCTCATTTTATGCCAAGACAGCATTAGTTTGAACAAAAATTGTATTTAGGCGCTCAGCACACTATTCAGACCTCCCGCCCAAGCTGATCTATTGCCATAATTCACCGTTTTCTCTCTTTACTGGCCAGTAGTCCAGCTGGCAGTGCGAAATTCAGTAGCAGGAGGGAGAGGAGGAAGGTTTAGCTCGACTGTCCCCATTGCTCGGGAGAGGCACTCTGCTCTAGCTATTGTGAGGAGACCTCTACTTCCTCACTGCGTAGCGCCGCCAAGTTTGCAGGATGTCCTGCAGCTGGTGCAAGCTTTGTCGTGCATTCACCTAAACTTCTCGGTGAACAGGGTGGTGGTGTAAATAATAATGGGTGTTTCAGACATTCTGAAGCACTCACTCGTCATTCTAACTAAAAAGGTTGCTTGCCTTTAGTGTCCCTTTGATATTGATTGTCTAGATCCTAATTACAGGGGTTGAGACATCAAATTTATGGCTAGTACGTTCTTTGTTTAAACGTTTCTTATTTATACAGGAAGCACAAGGCACGTTCAAAGATTCCTATATTCTGGGTAAATAAATTAACATCACATTATTTACGTGAACAATTTTCAGTTTTGCCTTCTGGGCGCCAAGTCGGAAGTGAGTTAGAGCACGTTTTAAATGTTTGCTGTGCTTCCAAACACTTTGTGGTGAGTGTCCTTGCACACAGAGGAAGCCTACAGCAGGCTTTTTATAAGCTCAGAGTTTGCTGTCTCAATCCCTGTAATAATAAACGAGAAATATGCATGAACGTATCAGGACCTTCTGCTGTGAAGAATGGCAACTTTTTTTTTCTCTCATTGTTGGGATTCTTAGAACATCAGTTTTTCAGAGAATGGATAAACTTGTGGTGTGAATTGTGTTTCAGTGACCGTTTCATCATTTTCTTTCTGAGGCTCGCAGTGTTATTTTTGTGAGCAGTATGACTCGGAAAAAGGAAATTGGAAGGTATCACCTATTCTCTGCTACTATTTGTGGTGCTAGTTTTTAAGAGATTCTCTTCAATAACCACTGACTTTTTGGTGTGCCTTTCTTTCAGGCTATGGATCGTGCCCATCGCATTGGTCAAAAGAAAGTGGTGAATGTCTACAGATTGATCACCAGGGGCACCCTTGAAGAGAAAATTATGGGGTGAGTGGCAAGCCATGCTCTAAGAATACTTCACCCACAAGGAGCTTTGTGGTTTGACAGTTAAACCTCACTATAACAAAAAACCAGTTATTCAGACTTAAGGTCTATTTGAACTGACACAGGCAAAGCTATGCATATGCCAATGTGCAAAAACTCCTAGCGCTTCATAGATTAAGGCACCTGTGATGGTCAATTTGAATGTACCATGTTCTGACAATGTCCCCACCAACACTTTTGACCAACATTGACCAAACGCTGCTACGATTAGGAAAAGCACTCCTCACTCAAACCTGTGCTTATGTGTCGTAAACTAATTTTATGTGCATCTGCTTTCAAAAAAAAGATAAACAATAAGACAGAAGCAGCATTTGTAATCGTAGAATCTTACTCTTCTCGCAGTTCCTTTCCATCTGCGACCCAGTTTTTGTGGCTTTAGGGTCACCTTTTGGTATGCCTCGACAGCATGCCATTTTGAGATCTGTTATCTTTGTAAGGTTGGCACACACCGAGTTGCTTCAGGAAACGCGTCTTAGGTACGGATATGGTACGGATATTTGTCATTTTTTTCAGCCCTGTGAAACTTTTCCTCACCATCAAGATGTTGATTGCCTCCCTCTGTTTACTCATAGTTACAGACCTTGCGCACTCTAAAGAAACGCTGTGCAGCTAACATTAGGGTGCAAAATTCTGTGTGACATGCACTTCCATAATGTTGCATGCAACACACACGGTTCCAGCAAAAATAAACCTAAGCAGAACAAATGCCTTGCTGTCATTTTCCAGTGGCAATGGTACTAGCGATGCTGCAGCTGACCCCTATTACAAGAGGCCTACACTGCAGTAGAAATTTTTGTTTTGTTACTGCAGTATCCTTTTCTTTCCATGCTCAGTCGTGCTGCTGAGGATTGAATTGGTCAGGAAGAAAGCGCACGTTAGATTCCAGTAAATGCAGTACATCTGTTAGTGATGCAATCCTTAATTTATAAACATGTGTGAATAAATCACAGTCTTTCCACTCGTGTGGGATCAGGGCACATGTGTCACTGCAGGCAATTCTTGCATTCGATAAGCTCCCTGTAAATTGAACTTCTTTTAATTGGAACAAACCCATAGGTCCTGATTTGAGTTTCAATTATCATGATTTGGCTAAATTGAAATTTGGCCTTTTGTGCAAATCATTGGCGCTGAACAATTTCTTAATACTAGAGCTGTGTGAATAGCAAAATTTTGAGTGTGAAGCAAATTCGAATATGTATGCGTAAGTGCGAATGGAATATTTTTTAGCAGTTTTCGAATATGTTTTAATAATAAAATATCTAACTATGGAGAAATGTACCGTTAAACATGGGCAAAAAATTTCTTGCATGACGTGTATGCCCAGTGTCATTCCAAAGTCCTGAAGAACACAGTCCAACACTGAACTGTGCAACAGAAAGCTGAGGTAACTTCACCATATTACACGAGTGTTAACTTTGCCGCAGTACACAGGTGTTATGCGGCGAAGAGCACTACCTGCAGGAATGGGCCACTTGTCATGAGACAGCATATTTTTCCCCTTAATTATCAACTTCTTTATCAATTTGCAGTTTGAACTATTCACTCATATAGTAAAAGTTAAGTGCAAATCCAATCAAATAGCAAACACTATTAGAAAATTATTCGAAATTTCGAATATTCGCACACCTCTACTTATTACCTGAAGATGCTCAAATAGCATAGTACAAAAAAAAATGTAATTTCATTAGAATTCCACATTGTTTATCCGGAAAGCCAGTGACCATGACTCGATGCTGTTGTATCGGCACCGCGGCCGTCCAGGACGCCGGCGCCGAAGAGGAGCAGTACCACGCCGCACTTAGCAGTTGAGACAAAGAGCGTCTTTATTCAATGTGCAAGCAATTATATAGGACTGTACAGCGCCCCCTGGGGCAAAGAGAATGTGACTGAAAGTGAAACGAAAATGACACCACATCATCCCCCCCTTGTTTGAAAGAGGAGGTATTGTACAAGAAAGAAAAGAAAAAACGAACACTCAGCTCGCACGACTGCACAACTGCATACATCACATGACGCCACATCATCCCCCCCTCTTGAAATTGAAAAGAATGCCAGAGATAGCAGTAGGGACATGGGAAGAAAACATTGAAAAATACAGAAAGGACAGTACTTCACTGCAATCCACACAAACACACAAAAACTTGAACTTGCCATGCTCCTTCCAGTGTTTCCGTGGTCAGCGAGGCATATGAAGTATTGGCGGAAGCCTGAATATTGTATCCTTTGCAGGAGGAAGCGCTGTAAGCGAGTAGTCAGGCTCGCCAACACACTTTCTAGCTGACGCAGGAAGTACGGGCCTTGAAACGAACATGTGTGAAACTGCATGGCGACTGGGCATGTCAATCGAATGTTCAGAAAGTGCCTGTGTAGAGCCCTGGGGCTCGGACACACACTCGGTGCACACGGAATAAGCTCATGATGACTGGGCACCGCAGCCGGGCATTGAACAGGTGCCTGAAGGCCATCTCCACCAGAGGAGGAAGGCGAAGCTGCATGAATAGGAGCAGCAACCGCTTGCAGTACTGTGACTGTATTCGTTGACAAGCCAGGAATTGCAGATGCTGGCGGACCCCCGGACGACCAGCAGACTTTAGCGAAGTGCCCACGCTTCCCGCATCGTGCACAGGTGCGGCTCCAAGCAGGGCAGGCGCTGGAATTGGCCCAGTGCTGCGACAAGCCGCAGCGGAAGCACGCACCCACGCAAGCCGATGATGTCGCGGGCGAGGAGGCAGAGGCAGAATGGGCGGGGTCTGAGAAGGCACCCCCAGCAGGAAGAGTGCCAGTGCCATTTTGCTGTGAGAACCTTGGGTAGGAAGGCCACCATGTTGGCCACAGTCATGAAGAGACCGACATGCTGGGACGCCATCTTGAGCAGGCGGAGAAGAAACGGCGCCGACTTGCAGGCCGGAAAAATTTTGTAGTGCGCAGGCCACGGCGCTCCTCTTCACATGATATGGGATGCGCTTTCTGTACGGTAAAGTCCTTTCCCATTTTGTAGAACGTGCATTGTAGGTGCAGCGATGAAATGCCGGTGACGATCTGGTCGAATAATACGTTGCTCGCCGCCCCAAAATTGCACAACTTGACTTGCCGTGCACTTCTTGAATAAGTTCGACGGCGGTTTCATCAGGCTTTTGTCTTTGGAAAGGCATGTCGCCCGCAAGCCTTCTTGGCGACGAACAAAAGAAGTACGGCGCACTTGGCGTCTCTGACGCAGTTGTCAGACTTTCATGGCCTTTGCCTCGAATGGGACTAGAAACTTGAAAACCTGCTCACACCGTGCCCCGGAACGTGAATTGAGGTAGGATGGGCACGGCGTTGTCCCCGTGGTCCGTGGATCCTCGTCGTCAATGTTGTATCGGCGCCGCGGCCGTCCAGGACGCTGGCGCCAGAGAACAGTACCACGCCGCACTTAGCGTTAAGACGAAGAGCACCTTTGTTCAATGCACAAGCGATTATATAGGACTGTAGAGATGCCATGCCAGAAAATTCGTTACCAAATTTTCTTGTGTATGCCGAGTTCAAAACCAAAAGAAACGAGAGTCCAGTGCAGAGAGGTGAGTGGTAAGCAAAGCTATTGTGGCGCACCCATTCTGCCACTCTCACTTGCCCATGTCAGCGGGCCAGCACATGATGATCACGACACCTCTCACCATCAAGTTGTCCTGATAAACACACGCCGCAAAACACAAAGCTAGGACCTTCAATGTAAAATTGCACAAAAACAAAAGCAACCGCTTACATTACGTCACCTCTATTGCTGCGATTTCTGTTTTGTGACATTGCACATGCATGAGTCCAAAGAGTAGCAAGGCGTGGCACAGCCTTGCGAGTTTCATTCACTGCTGTTCAGCATAAGTCACGTAAGTTCCCTTTATCACAGCACACCAGGACATAGAGATTTCAGCTGTTAAAAGTCTGTGCAGAGGACACAGGCAATTTAAGCTAGATTTCGATGCATCGCACAGGACCCAGCCTCAGTCCTGTGCGTTCCTCCTTCTTTGTGCTCGCATCGTTTCCCGCTGGAATTTTTATGCTTCCTCTTTTATTTTCTGCTTTTCTTTCTTCCTCTGCTCCTTCTCCATTGTTGTCTCTTCATTGTCATCACCTTCTTCTTCCTTTCTCCTTTGCCCTATATTTCCTCTTCTCCATGGTCATCATGTTCTTTCTTGATCATTGTCATCTGCTTTCTCTTCTTCTTTCCTGCCTCCTCCACCTTTATTTGTTGACTTTGTCTATGAAACTACAACCAGTGACTGGCAAACATATTGTTACGCTTGAGGAGTGACGGTGACCAGATAAGTCTCGATGCTGGCGTGGTGCGAGAGCCATCGCTAGGCAGCCTGCCGAACGTCGTTCTTCTCTTCTTCCATTTCGCCGCAGTGCCCGTTTCCGCGATAACCATTTTCTCCTGCGCACTCTCGCAACATTCCCCCATTGGCAGACGAAAACTGCCGGCCGAGTCAATCGGTAGTGCGTGGACGGTAAGGCTTCAGGCGGGCGACATGCGTCACTTCTGTTTTGGCCGAAGGTCGTCCTCCACTGCTCGTGAGTTGTGCTACGTGGTAGTTAACTTCGCTGAGCCGCTCCAGAATGACGAATGGCCCGACATAACGTGTGAGAAACTTCTGGCACAAGCCACATTGCCACAAGGGCGTCCAGAGCAACACAAGGTCGCCAGGATCGAAATAAATGTGTAGGTGACAACCGTCGTACTGGATTTTTGACCGGTCCTGAGAGGCCAAGGTGCATAGCCAAGCGAGGTGCCGCGCTTCTTCAGCTCGACAGAAGATCTCGTTAATCGATTCATTGTCATGAGAGAAATAAGGAAGTACTGTGCCAAGTGCGTAGCATGGCAGATAAACATAGAGAAGATGGAACGGTGAATAGCCCGTAGTCTCGTGTCATGCCATATTGAAGGCATAGGTGACAAAAGGGAGAACAGTGTCCCAGTTCCTGTGGGCAGAATCGACGTACATGGACATCATGTTCGCAAGCGTTCTGTTCGTGAGCTCTACAACACCATTAGTTTGCGGATGGTAGGACATGGGATGGCGGAAGCTCGAGGAACACAGTCGAAGGGCCTCTTTCACTACATCCGCGGTAAATTGTTGCCCACGGTCACTGATGACAACGCAGGGAGGTCCATGTCGGAGTATGACGTAAGACAGCAAAAACACGGCAACTTCCAATGCTGCGGCCAATGGCAGTGCTGCCGTCTCACAACAGGTCAGGTGGTCCAAACAAATGACAACCCAGTGATGGCCCTTCGAAGAACGTAGGAAAGGACCAAGAAGATCTACTCCAACTTGGTCAAAACGCGCACTGGAAGGCGGAACTGGCTGAAGGCAGCCAAGCTGTGCATTCGGATGCCGCTTTTGGCACTGACATTGGATGCAACTGGCGACGTACCATTCGGTATTGATGGGCATCCTGGGCCAGTAAAAGCATTCTTTAACACGGTAGAATGTTCGTGGGAAACCGAGATGCCCGGAAGTTGCTTCATTGGGCATAGCAGATAAAACTTGTGCACGAACACTTTTGGGAACCACTAAGAGGTAGCGCGCACCATTGGTCGTGTAGCTCTTCTTATACAGGGCGCCGTCGCGCAGGCGAGAACAACTGTCACCAGAAGGCTCTTGCGCTGCCGCAAAGAGCAGCTGTAAGCTCAAATCCTTCTTTTGTTTGGACACGAAGGTGCCCATATCAGGAAATTCTGGGGAAACAAAAGCGATGTACTGATCAAAGTTGTCAGTGTCACACTGAGTCATCGGTCGCGGCATCTGGGAGAGGCAGTCAGCATCAGCATGTCGCCGGCCGCTCTTGTAGCAAACGACAAAATCGTATTCCTGTAGACGGAGGGCCCAGCGCACTAGTCGACCAGAGGGATCCCGTAGACTTAAGAGCCAGCATAGTGAATGATGATCTGTGACCGCTGTAAAGGGGTGTCCATAGAGTTACGAACGAAACCGCTGCATGGCGAAGATGATGGCCAAATACTCTTGTTCTGTCACTGTATAATTGCGTTCGCAGCGGCTCAAGGAGCGGCTGGCGTACGAGATCACGTGCTCATTGTCGCCAACACGCTGGACTAGTACGGCCCCGATGCCAACACCACTTGCGTCGGTGTGAACCTCAGTTAGTGATGAGGGATCAAAGTGATGGAGAATGGGCTTGGACATCACTAGAAACTTCAGCCGGTAGAATGATGAGTCGCACTCTGTGGTCCACTCAAAGGGAACACCTTTGTGGAGAAGGCGTGTGCCAGAAGAGGATGAGCCAAGTCAGCAAATCTGGAAATGAATCGCCGGAAGTAAGAGCATAAACCTAAGAAACTTCACAACTGCTTGGCAGATTGAGGGGCCTTGGATGCTTCTACAGCAGCAGTCTTCTGGGGATCTGGTCGTATGCCTTCTTTGTCAACCAAGTGCCCAAGCACAAGCGCCTGTCGTTCACCAAAGTGGCACTTCTTTGAATTGAGCACAAAGCCGGCTTTCTCCAAGCAGTTCAGTACTAGGTCTACGCGCTTGTTGTGCTCACTGAATGTGCGTTCGAAAATGACATCGTTTAGGTAGCACATGCAAATTTCCCGTTTCAAGCCGCGCAGTATTGTGTCCGTGAACCTTTCTAACGTTGAAGGTGTCGTGTACGCGCACACCTAGCGACGCACGGCCGCTCCAACTGCTGTGCCTAGCCTGTGGGTTCTCCGAATGCTCGCGAAGCCCAACGCGACAAAGGACTCCTGTGGTGCCTGCACTGCCGAATTCCTTTCGTACTCTCGACCCCACTTCCTCTCGTTCTCTTTTGTAAAAAGCAAACAAACCAGTTTCCTACCAGCCACCACGCTGTACGGTCTCTCTGCCACGGAGCTCCGTCGCTCCCAACATAACACTGGCGACGAGAAGTTGATTTTGTAAGCGCACAGTTCTCGAGGTTAAGCCCATGGCTACGGGAGGTATGCACGGTGCCATCGAGCCTTTTAACGGCAAGAACTGGTCATCGTGGATCCAGCGCCTGACCTTCTACTTCATAGCGAACGACGTCTCCAACGAAGAAAAGAAGCGCGCGCTCCTTCTGACGCTATGCGGAGCCGACACTTTCGAGACTGCCTGCGCGCTAGTCGCGCCGAAGACTCCTGCAGAAGTCAGCTATACCGATATGGTGACACTCCTTCAGAAGCACTTCGACCCGCGACCGTCTGAGCTGTACAGCCGGTACGTCTACCAGCGACGCAACCAGCTGCCGGGGGAGTCAGTCAGCAACTACGTCGCAGCCCTCAGAAGCTTGTCAGCTGACTGTAACTTCGGAGTGCCAACGACAACGTCTGCAACATCGACACTACCGGCGGAAGGCCACGCAGCCGTTCAACCGAACCCCACCATGCTGCCCCAAGACGTTATGCTTCGCGACAGATTTGTGAGCGGCATCCGCGACGAGCACCTCCAACAGCGATTTTCGCGGAGAAATATTTGACTTTTCAACGCTCGTTGGACTTGGCGCTGTCGTCCGAAAGTGCGTCGAAGCAACAACGAGGGCTTAAAGGAGCGACGAACTCCGGAGAAGTACACAAGACTTCGCATTCCAAAAAAGAAGGCAAAACTTCGCCTCAGCAACGACGCTGCTACCGATGCGACGGCTGGCACGAGGCTGACACCTGCAAATTCAGGACAGCGCAGTGCCGTTTTTGTGCTAAAAAGGGACACATTGAGAACGCCTGCCTCACCAAAAAGAGGCAAATCAAAGAAGGCAACCTCAATACAAGGCAAGAAACGCGCACGGTTAACGCACAATCTGCCAGCTACGACCCTATGCCCAGCGATAGGTGCTACGATCTACATGCCGTGAGTGGGCGACAACCCTGCCCCAAATTCTTCGTTGACGTAAAAGTCGAAGGAAGGCCCCTGAAATTCGAAGTTGACACGGGGGCCGCATGTTCTCTCATTAGTGAGGCTACCTACCACCAAACGTGGCCATCGAACACCCCAAAGCTTTTGAGAGAACCCCTAGACTTACGCGCTTGGTCAGGGGAGGAACTTCGCACACTCGGTTCGGCACAAGTTCGTGTGCGCTTCAAATCCAATGACTATGTGCTGCCCCTGCTGATAATGAAAGGGACTGGCTGCAATTTGCTAGGACGTGACTGGTTGTTGGCTCTGAACATCCGTGTGCACGGAATAAACCAGGTCGCCGACCCAAGGCAAGAAATCCAGGATGTTCTCGCACGCCATCCTGATGTTTTCAAAGACATCGACGGCTACGTGGGACCATTGAATAAGGCACCACCTCCTGACTGGAAACGCGCGACCACACCATGGCACACAATTCACGCCGACTTCGCTGGCCCCGTGGAGGGAAAGATGCTACTAATTGTAGTCGACGCATACAGCAAGTGGCTCGAAGTGCGCTACATGCGAAACATACAGTCACCAACATTAATTGAGGAACTGCGGAATCTGTTCACAACTTTCGGCATTCCGAAAAAGTTGGTTACTGATAACGGCCCGTCCTTTGTTTCTGCAGAAATGGAAGATTTCCTGAAGAAAAGTCGGGTAACGCACGTCACAAGTGCGCCCTATCATCCAGCCACGAATGGGCAAGCGGAAAGAATGGTCCTCGAAACAAAACAGGCTCTAGCCAAGGATCAGTCCGGTACATTTGCTTGCAGGCTAGCTCGTTTCCTGCTTAAACAGCACACCACTGTTTCAGTAATGACGGGGAGAACACCAGCCGCACTTATGTTCGGTCACGAGCTCACAACAGCGTTGACACGCATTCAGCCACGACCAACTGAGAGGGCGGCCACTGACCACAGCGTTACTAACTCGCCAAGAAAAGTAGCCGTCGGACAATCGGTATTCTTCCGGAACTTCACAGGAAGCCCTGCCTGGATTGCAGGAACCGTATTGAAGAGGCTCAGGCATCGATCTTGGCTGATAAAGTCAGGAAGCGGAACGGTTCGTCGGCACCTAGACCACATTAAGCCAGGTGCGGAAGCCTACCCGACGGAAGGTTCGCCGCTGAGCGATCAAGCGAACGGACCAGCAGACAATGAACAGCCATGCACAGTGCCGGCTCCGTACGTGATCGCGCTGCCAGCGGAAACATTGCCGCCGCGTGATCTGTCCACAACGTCCAGCTCCGAACATGGACAAGCTGAGGCCAGGTTGGACAGTTGTGCGACGCAACCTTGCGGTGACCAAGACCGAGGGTCTCCACAACACCACACTGCGCCGACACCTAAGCGTGATCGGCGTCCACCTGATCGATATGGTGACCCCTTCTGAGGGGTAAGGGATGTCGTGTACACGCACACCTAGCGACGCACGGCCGCTCCAACTGCTGTGCCTAGCCTGTGGGTTCTCCGAACGCTCGTGAAGCCCAACGCGACAAAGGACTCCTGTGGTGCCTGCACTGCCGAATTCCTTTCGTACTCTCGACCCCACTTCCTCTCGTTCTCTTTTGTAAAAAGCACAATAAAGCAGTTTTCCTACCAGCCACCATGCTGTACGGTCTCTCTGCCACAGAGCTCCGTCGCTCCCAACATAACAGAAGGCACATTACACAGACCGAAAGGCATCACGTTAAATTTGAATAGTTTGTCCGGCGTTATGAATGCTGTCTTTTCTCTGTCGTTATTGTGCATGGGAATTTGCCAGTACCCTGATCGTAAATCAGCCTACGAAAAGCAAGATGCCGCAAAGAGGCAATCGATGGTGTCGTCATTTCGTGGTAACGGGTATACATCTTTCTTTGTAACGGTGTTTAGACGACGGTAATTAACACAGAATCGCCATGTACCATCCTTCTTTTTCACCAATATGACCGGGGCTGCCAAGGGCTCGACGATTCTTGGATGACTCCCTTGCTCAACATCTCCTGAACTTGGTCACTGATTATCTTGCGCTCCGCAGGAGACACGCGATAAGGCTTTTGTCGGATCGGTTGGGCTGATCCTGTGTTGATGCGATGGCGAGTTCTGGAAGCAGGAATGAATGGCTGTTAAGTCACAACTGTGGGCCTGTTCCCTGCATGATGCATCGCAACCAGGCACGCTGTACCCACCCAGTCACCGCTATTTTGATTGCTACTTTTGACGGTTTTGGTCACGCTTGCAGGAATCGCCGCCCGCTGATGGCTGCCGAGATAGTGCGAGCGCCAGCGCTATCTTGGCGGCCGAGCGACACTCCCCCGCCTTTGCGTCTTTTCATGCTCGTTAAAGACGGGCGGGGTGTTTCCTCCCTGCTTCAACGGCAGGCGTCCGGATAGGGGTGATGTTATCGCCTCCCTGCGATGGAGACGGGCCGGGTGCGTTTGATTTCTGCTTCAGCCGTTTTCGTTGCCCCCCTTCGCGTGGTTTTATTCTAGCGACCGTACTTTGGGCTCTGGCGGCTTCCAGAGAAAAGAATCGGAAAAAGGGACATCGTACTCGCAGCCCCTTTTGCGTATGACTGCGCTCGCCTGCGCAGCGAGGGGCGCGGCCGTGCGGCTGTCGAAAGTCTGTGTGCGCGCTGGCGAGGGGGCTGGTTCGTGCCGGACGGCGAGCGCAAAATATGCGAGTTTTTTTTTCTTTTTTTTTTTTTGTAAAGCTGGCTAAATATCAGGGGCGCACAAATTATGCGGGTAAATATGGTAAGCAAGCACTAAGACAGGATGTGAAAGCGCGATCGAGTGATCGCGGACCCGACGCGACCAGCCGTACTCGCAACCACAAACCACGCGCGGGGTGCCGGAACAGGATACAGTGATCGCAGTGACGGGGCGACTTGCCTCCGAAATTGGCGCGCCACACTGGAACTAAGCCTCAATGATCACAGTTTTGATTGCGATCTCTCATCGGGGCGCCGCAGGCTATAATGGCAGCCCATTCACTGCGCTCGACATCCGCGAACGGAGTCCGAATTATCGAATTTAGAGCTAGAAACCGTCCGAAATCGGTCGTCTCAACACTTTCAGTCTATGGGGGCACTGGCGGTACCGCGCGGTTGTCTGAATTATCGGTCGGCGACCTAGATGGCTCACCTTGCTGAAATAAACTGTTTGAAGTCAAAGCGGCCCTGGTTGATTCATTTTGGGAGCTTTCCTCACTCTTGCGTTTTCCCGGCTGTTACGTCTTTTTTCCCGGTCCGCTGAAAAACGTATAAACGTGGTTCCACTGTACTGAGGAATGCTTCGAAAGGAGGGTCACCAACAGACTGTGCTCATGATCACTGAGTGACTTAGCGACCATGGCAAGTATTTTTGCCTCCTCAGGGCACGGTACACTATTATCCTCTGCATCTGGTGGTCCTGTAAGCACTGCCATTACGTCAGGTGAATATCCCAGAAATGCGGCAAGCTTGAGTCCTTGAGGTAGCACCACCATTTATCACCCATAGCCCCGTGCATCCTTCGATCACCGAAACCATACAATACGGAACAAACACGTTTTTCTTGAGGCAGTTGCTGTGCACAGGCTCCACTGCAGCGCCGAAAGAGAAGCGAGTAGGGCACGAAGAGACGACAGGAACACGTATCGCAGATAAAGCATGTACAACTGCATCTTGGGGCATACAAAGGAAACTTTCTTGACAAGGTGGGTCTTCCAAGAGCACGAACAAACCATTTCCATTGACAATGAGTTCTCCCGTTCGGCAGTCAACGTTTGCACCAAACAATTGTAGAAAGTCAATTCCAAGAATCACGTCGGGTGGAATGAGGAAGAACAATCAATTCAGTGTTAAAAGCTCAACCACCCAAGGAGACATCCACATTGCATACACCAACTGGGTATAATGAGTCACCACTCACTCCACGAAAACATGTGCCCCGGTCCCAACGAAACATGACCTTGCGTCCAAGAAGACCCTTAAACAGCACACTCATAATAAAAACAGTTGCTCCCGTGTCCACCAAAGCCATAGTAGCGACACCGTCAATAAGTACATTAACCTTATTCTTCAGCATGAAGATAGCTGGAGGTATCTGAGATGTCAGCAAGCATTTTCCTGCGACCTCACCTCCATCTGCCGCGCTAACTAGTTTCCCAGCGGGGGCGACTCGAAGCGGCGCCAAGGAGACGGTGACGTGAATTGTGGCCGAGGAGATGGTGATCGGAAAGCTCAAAAGGCTGGTGGTAACGTCAGGGTACGGTCATAAGCTGGGGAACGGTAGCGGTTCCAGGGCCTTTCTTCTCCAGACTAGGTTTCAAGGGTGGGCCTATGGTGTCTTTCTTCCCGGAAGTGGCCTCCTGAAGTGGAGTTTCCAAGCCACGGAGTGTTCAAGTGCCGACCACCGGGTCACGCAGACAACCAGAGTTCTTTGATCATACCAGTTACCAAACTCCCCATAGGCCCCATGTATCAAAATCCGGACACGCCGAGTGCCAAAACGGCGGAGGTTAGCAAATTGTCGCGCCATCTGTCGACACAGAAACTGACTACTAAGTGGCAGGTTAGTGCGTTTTGTGTTACGGAGCACAGAAAGCTCCGCCGCGTCAATGAAGCGAACCTTATGGATTCACACAGAACATCCGTCAATTTCACCGTGGTTCTGCAAAGCAAGGAAATTCACTGACCTTGTGCCGTCGCTTCTGCCTCTGCACGAACACCGAGGGTTCACGAAGCGTTTTCTCCGTGCTAACTGCTCTCACGAAAGAAGCAAGGAATCGTCTGTTCGGCTGCCGAGGCCGCTGGTGAAAGAACAACAAAGTTATTCGAACAGCGGATGATTTTCGGTGAATAATTATTCTTTATTTTTCGTCTTTAAATCTCGATGTGTCATTAGGAATCCAGCACCAAGTGCGCATCTGTGGAATCCAGTTCACATGACTACAGCATCGATGTGTCAACACAGCAGCAGAAGGCCTTTAATGCGTGTCGTCTGCAAGCGAAAAAGCGTATGGTGCAAGTCGACGATCCAAGTGGATTGCCCCGCCACGGTGGTCTAGTGGCTAAGGTACTCGGCTGCAGATCCGAGGGTCGCGGGATCGAATCCCGGCCGCGGCAGCTGCATTTCGATGGAGGCGAAATGTTGAGGCCCGTGTGCTGTGCGATGTCAGTGCACGTTAAAGAACCCCAGGTGGTCAAAATTTCCGGAGACCTCCACTACGGCGTCTCTCATAATCAGAGCTGGTTTTGGGACGTTAAACCCCACAAATCAATCAATCCAAGTGGATGCGAATTGCAATGTAAGGCGTCTCTATCTCTTGCTCCTTTCTTTTGCCCGTCTTTAGCCGCGTGATAAGCGAGCCATTAGCAACTGTTACGGTGCTCCAACGTCTGTGGCCGCCATTTTCATGCAATAAACATCGCCTCCGATATCCGGTGGGTATAGCGTTTTCAGTTACGGCTCCCAGATGGGGCGACAGTCTGCTAACCTCCGCCGATTTGGCCGTCGGCTTGTCCAGATTTCGGAACGCAGTTTGGCAACTGGTATGATTGAAGAACTCTGGCAGACAACGTCGACTGTCCATAGCTCGGCGTTGGACATCGGCTACAATACCTTGCAGTGTGACCAGGTGTACTGCAGCGGTAGCATACGGGTAGAGGTTGAACTTCTGGTTAGTGATGCTCTACTTCCGCAGCAGGTCGAGAGTAGCAAAGCTCTTCCCCTTGGAACTTGTACGTTGTGTGAGGTCTTTGTGGACAAACGTGTCGGCATTGATCAAGGCAGTGATTATAGTGTGCTGCGGTCTGGTAATAACGCGGTTCATTTCTGTAATCGCTAAAATCCGTAACATTTACGGAGTGCTGCCAAGTAGGCAAAGGGGGGGCGCGCATACAGTATCCTGGAGAGTGGTGGAGTAGCAGTGTGGGGCTGCATGACGTGCCTGTTCTTCGTGCCGCAGTAGCTCCTCATGGACAATCTGACGAATCGTTGACGATAGATCCATCTGGTAATTCGTGTCTACGCTTGCCACAGTCATTACATTGAGTAGCCGCCCAAACTTCAGTGTAATGCAGCGAGTCTTCAGTGCCTCGAACGTACAGCAGTGGCATATTACGTCAGACACGGTGTTCAAGTTTTCTTTGTCAATTAGGAAGCTATACACGTCTTCCGCAATGCCTTTCGGAGGTGTCCAACCTTGTCGTCCTCTGACATTCCAGGGTTGATAGTCTTGCACAATTTCAGTACTTCCTCAGTATAAGTGGTACAAGTTTCACCAAGGACTTGAGCTCTCTGGGCTAATGTCGATTCTGCCCATTTCTTCTCAGCATCTGAGTCGCCGAAACACTTCATCTCCTCAACAAGACCGGCCCACATAGTTAGCGTGTCGGCGTGGTTGTCGTACCACCAGCAATGCCGTGCCAGCCAAAAAGAAAACAACGTTTCTAAGCTGGCTGGCGGTGTTCCAGTTATTGTACTGGCTTACCCTTTCATAATGGGTCAGCCACTCGTCGAAGTCTTCCCCCACTTTTGCAGAGAATGTGCGCGGTTCTCGATAGTGCTGAATCGGGGATGGATTGGCCGTGGCATTGTTAGGTGGGGCGTCTCGCTCCGAAGCCATGGTGGGGCACGATGGTGAAAGCCCGGCAAGGCGACGGCTTCTGCGAAGTTCTGGTGTTGACGGCTCCGTTGTAGGCCGTGGCACCGCGTGGGAGGTACCCAGCATTTCTCCACCAAATGTTACACTCGAGGAGTGATGGTGACCAGATAAGTCTGGATGCTGGCGTGGTGCGAGAGCCGTCCCTAGGCAGCCTGTTGAACGTCGTTGTTCTCTTCTTCCATTTCGCTGCAGTGCCCGTTTCCGCGATAACCATTTTCTCATGCGCACTCCCGCAACAATATTGTTACGGTACATACGCGAATACAAGCTGTTTCATGGTTAGGCCAGGGAAGGCGTTTTATCTGAAATTTCACGACCATCATTGCTCCGTTGACTCGGTTACTCTGGGTCGATCCATGCCTTTATACTTGGTCCCCTGCTTGCGACGAAGCCTTTACAACAATGTGCCATTTGCTCACTTCGCCTCCCATACTGCGCCATTACGACCCATCAGCGCCCACGGATGTACACACCGACACCAGTGGAGTCGAACTTGGTACAGTATTGGCCCAACGAAAAAGTGTGCGTGACGAATATGTTGTCACTTACACGGGTCGAATGCTAACGAAAGCGGAATCTAACTACCCCGTCACCGAAAAGGAGTGCTCGGCTATAATCTGGGCCCTTGCGAATTTCAGACCCTACCTGTATAGTCGCTCCTTCGACGTCGTTACAGATGACCGCACTCTCTGTTGGTTATCGACTTTAAAAGGTCCATCTGGCCGCCTTGCACGATGGGCTCTGTGGTTACAGGACTTCGACATACACGTCATTTACCGGTCTGGCCGTACACACAACACGAATGCCCTCTCTCGGTCACCTACACCACGTGACACGGCTTGCATTTCTGCCATCGAGTCGGCGTCGTTGGTGTTTTCGTCGCAAGTGGCCATCGACGTGGCTCAGGAGCAACGCCAAGATCCGTGGATTGTGGCGCTTATGGATTACCTTTCTGGCACTTCAACAACTAGCCCTTCACGCGTTGTCCGCCGCCAAGCTTCTCACTTCGAGTTGTGGGATGCAGTTCTCTACCGCTGCAATTACTATTCCAATGGCCGCAAATGGTTGTTAGTCATCCTCCGCCAACTGTACACACAGGTATGCTCTGCTCTCCATTACGACCCGCAATGTGCCCATGCTGGCCTCTTCAAAACTTACTCCATGCTTCGCATGCGCTTTTATTGGTGTGACGTGTAATTTTGTGTGGAAGTACATTCACTCGAGCACAGTGTGCCAACGCTGCAAGCTTCATGCTCTTTGTCCTTCTGGTCCATTGCAGCCAATTCCTTATCCGTCTCCACCATTCGACCGCGTCGGCATCGACCTCTACGGCCCTCTTCCATACACACCAGCTGGCAATCGCTAAATTATCGTCGCTGTCGACCACCTCACGTGCTATGAAGAAACGGCGGCACTGGAAACAGCAACAGCCCACTGACGTTACGTCCTTTCTCCCCAATAACTTCATCCTCCATCGTGGTGCACCACGGTACTTCTGAGTGACAGAGGGCGTGCATTTCTTCAGAAGTTGTCAACGCTGTTCTGACAGCTTGCCGTACCATCCATCACACCACTGCAGCTTATCATCCTCAGACGAACGGCATAGCTGAAGCGGTTTAATCGCACATTGGGCGACATGCTTTCCATGTACATTGCATCAGACCACACCAACTGGGACTTCGTTTTGCTGTATGTAACGTACACATACAATACCGCCTCGGAAGCCACAACGGGATTTTCACCATTTTTTATCGTGTGTGGCCGCGAACCTACCTGCACACTCGATACCATTCTCCCCTATACCGGACTGACCGATCAGAGGGCACGCCTCTGTCCGAAGCCCCCAACTACGCCGAGGAATGCCATCAGCTGGCCCATTCGTTCACGGCGGAAGATCATTGCTTCCAAAAATTCCACCGCAGTGGTGACCGTCCTCATGCCTACCAGCCAGACCCATTAGTTTAGTTGTGGATACCTTCAAGCATCCCTCGGCTCTCCTCGAAACTCCTCGCCAGATATCATGGTTCCTACCACGTCGTTCAACAGAATACACCTGTCAACTACGTTGTCGAACCAGTCATGCCGTCTGCTGACTTAAGGCGTCGTGGACAGTGCACGTCGAGAGGCTGAAAACCTTATTACGACCCTCTCATCCTAACCACACCTTGAGTCGCCAGGATGGCTCCTTCTTCTCCCGGGGGCAGTTGTAGTGAAGAGTGGCGCACCTTATGGGCGCACTATCATCACCGTCTCACCGACGAAGAGAGGCTCATGCTCTCGGTGTCTGACATTCACCTGAGATGGTCGCTTGTCAGAATTGGCAACAAACTGCCTTACAATAAGTACATTTCTACTACATCGGGCCCCTTCGTTTGCACGTCCTTTCCATCTGTTTTTTTTTTTTTTTCCATGTTGTACTCATATGGTGTTCTCATGATTTCAACCAACTCGCCCAGCAACAAGCTCTGCATGAGCTTCACCATCTCATGAACATTGGAAAGTGGGCAGATAACGAAGGGACAGGGGGCCTCCATTGTGTAGAAGAAAGGAGAAACAAGGAAATAACCACGCATTGCAGCCTCCATTGCCATACTGCCAGAACAACACTGGGCATATGAGGCCAGTGATAGCTTTGTCGGGATGAGGAGGAGTCGTTAAGGCCCACCTGTGGTCAGCAACATTTCTCGAGAGAATTGGCTGAACACTGAGCTTCTAGAAGGGGATGCATATTGCAAAATTCCGAGAATGTAGCTTTTTGTTCCATTTCACTTAATGGGGTGTGTGGCTTCCTTTTAATGCAGTTTTCTGCCACATATCTTAAAGGGCCCTCAACAATAAAACTCCCTGGAAGGGAGTCGAGGCAAATTAGTGTTGAGCAAACAGCATGGCAGCAGCAAAGGCCAACATGTTGTGGATGGCCATTGCTTCTTTACACAAAAACCTGTTAGTTGTCAATTTTGCGAGGTCCTCCATATGCAGCTCAGTCATGCTTCATGTAATTTAAAATTGGTCTTAAGGGGGGACACTGCGCTTTGGAAATATTTTTTTATTATTTGGAGTATTTAAATGAAATTTCCGCAGTTAATGCAGCTTTAACTGCCTATTTCAACAATGTAATCATTTTTGTTCTGTGAGGAATAGTTCTGACAATACATTGAGAATTAATTTATTTTATTGAGGCCTAATTAGCTAATTAACCACAGCCCTCACAATAAAAAACAGCCCAGAGAATCAAGTGACTATATTAACAGTGTGTCAAGAAGCATAATTCATTGTTTTAGGCCATTTCCAAGCAAAGTTACAGACTGTTGAACATGACACAGTGAATGTCCTCGTTGATACTTGAAACAAAAGGTTCATTTAGAAAAGTTCCATAGCACAGTATTATAACAAAATTTACTTTACGACAAGCCACTTCTATTCATCTTCCAGTAAAAAAAAATTCACGATGATAACCCTTGTAGAACAAAAGATATTGCTCCTCCAACACAGAGAGGTCATGAATATTTTCATTTTGAGAAATTGAGGAAAAACGTTCAACTTTTTGCCCTAAACTTATGGGCCTGATGTGTGGTGTATGTTCTTTAAAGCAAGGTAATTATTAAATTTGGCTATGAAAATTTGTGAGTAGGTGCGGAATGACTCTAGGAACATTTCATCAGCAAAAACTCGATTTTTTGTCCAATTTTCAGTCCGAAAGTGCCACGTCCCCCCTTAAATATGTTCTAGGCTCTATTGCTGCTGATAATTGATCATTCAAGTCATATCACCTTCAAAATTATGTGAGGAATAGTACGATTTTTCTCTATATTTGCCTTTGAATTGTATAAAAATGAAAGCTTGGGTAAAAAGTCTATCCATGACATTTCCCTAAAAATGAAAGCAAACCTGCAAACCCTGTTTAAATCTGAGCAAATTTGGGATTGTTGGAGTTCTTGAAAGTGCACATGTATTCTCCATGGGTGCTTGCACTGGCTAGCCCTCTTAAATGTGGCCAGACCCGATGATCAAACCGAAGCAACATGAGCTGTCAACAAGCAACATGGTGTCTATCATGCTTCCTGTTACAGGGCCGAAGTTCAAGCTCCCCGGCGCGAAGTCGGTGAAGGGAACTACGGCAGTTTCGGTCGTTCCGTACGCAAGCAGACACAGTGAAAGGATCAGAGTCGTGGTTGAGAAAACAACAAAATTTAATCTATAATGATAGGGCAGCACAAATAATACAAGGTAAACAACACTTCACTCAACTAACAATATAACAGCGATGAAAGAGCTTTACAAATAATAGCAGGCAAAAATGACAAACTAAGGAAAAGTAAACTACGAACAAACAGTAACTAGGGCAATGAGAACAATAAAGTCTAATCTACAAAAGTTCAAGAAGAAAGTTCATGGATAGAAACAGGTGGTGGCATACGTGCTGATGACCGGCAGCGTCGAAGGGTCCACGACGGTCTGGTGCGGCAGTCTGGTACGGCACAGCGTTGAGGTCGATGGAGTTGCGGTGCTGATGTTCCCGGGGAGCTAGTGCTTGATGGCAAACCCGAGCAGTTTTAACTAACTCGAGCCGAAGTCCCGATGCCTACGTTGAAGACGGTAAGCGCACATCTCAACTAGGCGAAGCGGCTAAGGTTAGGTGGCCAGCCGATACAGAGCCACGCTAACAACTTCTAGAGCGATACGAGGATCGGCTTCTACGCCATGTAAGCCAAGCGACTAGAACCCCGTGCTCCTCAATGCTCCTTGCTTAAGTACCCGCATGTCTTTCCTGATTCGCTGTCTTCGGAATTGGGGCGTGTTTTTTTGAGACAATTGTTCCACAACTTCATTTCTGGCTCCGCCCAAAATTTCCCACTCGAGAGAGCGATGACCAAACCCTTTCTCGTGGCCGCCGACGGGCCTCTTCCTTCTGCACCCCCGATTGACAGGTCATCAGCGTAGCGGGGGGTGCCCTTCGCCGGTCAACAACGGTATGCATACTTGTCCCCTTCGGACACGGTGGCCGACGAGCAAACAATAGCGTAGGTCCGCACGTGGCCCGTGCACGTCAAAAGGCTGCCCGCTGTCTTGCCCCGTATTTTTGGTCCGAAGCACCGTTGTTCGGCCATCAAGAACCACGCCGGGGGGTCGCAGCTCAGGGAGGCCACCATCTCCATGTCTTCTCCGAAAAAGGCCGAGAACTTTCGACGTATTCGGAGAGCGGTCGAAGCACTTCCAAAATTGCACGTGCAGCCATGCCGTCAACCTTCAGTTATATTCAACCACGAGGCAATGGCAATCCTTGACACTTCCAATATGACCGTGCCTGTGCAAGCGTTCAGTGCCAATTTTTTTGCAAATTTATATAGGCAGAAGGTGCTTTTGATCATAATTCGAGGACTCTGTTGGAGTTACCATGACATCTAATGTTGTGGTACGTTTCATTAACACAGGGTCAAAGGTTAGCGATGTTTCATTATCAAAAGTTATCAAATGCATTGAACTTTACAGGCTTTTGGTTGCCAAATGTTTCATTGTTGCGAGAATTTTGTTGTCATGGGGTGTCGTTTTTCATGGATTGACTGTTACTCCTTCTGTTTCTTCTTCTTATGGTGCACTGCGAAGGGTTTGAAGGTTTAATTTTTTGAAAAGGTGTTTTTTTTTTCTAGGCTGCAGAAGTTCAAGCTGACCATTGCCAACACAGTGATAACGCAAGAGAACAGCAACCTCAACACGATGGGCACTGACCAACTGCTCGACCTGTTCACACTAGACTCTGACTCCAACTCTAAAGGGGACAGCAAGGACATCGCACAGGGCCCATCCCGTGCCGGCATCAAGGGGGTGCTCGAAAGCCTCCCGGAGCTGTGGGACTCGTCTAAGTATGACTCTGAGTATGACCTAGGGAACTTCCTCAGCACGTTGAAGCCAAAGTGACGGAAGACATGAAAGCAGCCACATCTCAAGCTGATGATGATATGATGGTACTATGATATAATGATAGTCATTGGGTGAGAAGTGCTCGGTGATCCCCTCTAGTTTCCTCCAAGCAAGGCACAGGCTTAACACCTGTTTTTCTGTCTCTTGCTGGTTCTCTTAAAGCAAGCATTTTACTGGCCACATTGGTGCTTTGGATGACTTCATTGGCAATAAACGAGTCAAGGTGCCAAGTCCATGAAAGAGGGCACTACATTTCTGCTTATGCAGTGGTTGTCACTACATTGTCATGTTGTATTGTTGCACCAATGTAATGATACTTGCACTAAGGGGTGCTTGGCTGAAACTGTCCTATGTTGGGCATTTATTGTGGGGCATGCTAGATCATTGCTGGCTCGTGGTTGTGCAAAGGCGCTGGCAGTGCCAAGCTTCATGCCAGTGTAAAGACAGCCACTTATTCATGTATTATGACATTGTGCGTGGGCACTGGGTGGGTTTTTGAATGTCTTTGCCATGTCTTGTAACTCTTGTGCCAGTTGGCCTGCAACTTTCTATAGATACCTATAGTATAATATTTTCGGCCAGCAATAGTTAAACAAGGTTGCAGCCAGAAAAGCTTGGTCAGTCGCTCATATCTCTGTATTGCCTTAGTGATGCTTATTTACGCTGCATTTCATGGAACTGTGAGGTCCAACATATTTACTGCAGAAAAGCTTGTGCCTCAGATTGGAAATGTGAGTAGGCACGGTAAGGTGATAATTAAGGTGCTTATGTTAGCACTGGTTGTAGTAAGTGCAGTAACCATGTTTTTTATCACAAGGTGGCATACGAATTGCATGTGACGTTAACTATCGGGAGGGTTTAACTGCCGTGCTTCCTTGTCTGAATAACTGAGGTTCTCATAATGGTACGGATAACACTGCGATTTGCTTTGTTCTCATATGGAACTTTCCTTTTCGGATTACAATAAAGAGGCATGTAAAGGTGAAACGTAACAGTTCAAAGCTTAATGGTTTGCATTGTAAATCATCATTGCCTAGCAAAGTCAGCTTGTAATATGACCTGTCAAAATAGTATGTGTGACCACATGTGCTGTATGCTTCATAATGTGTATTGCTTAAGTTATGTATTTATATCAACTGCACATTTTTTTAACATTGTGCTTGTCTTATATGCTTCATTATTAGCTGCCTATAACAGAACATACTGAGTACACTATAAAGTGCTGCATTTTGTATGAAGGACTGAGATGAGAATACGGCATATAATAAGCTTTAAATCCACACCAAAAGGGTGCTGTTACTTTTACCAGTGGGGCTTATTTCATGAACCAGTGACTGACATGAAAACTGTTTTCCAAGTTGGCATGGATTTTTCCTCTGGTGCTTGTCGGTTCACACAGTGTGTGTCTGCCATCATTGCCAAAAGCTCGGCAGGGAGTTCAACTGGCTAGATATACTCATTTTTATGTGGTGTTATCATTACTGGCTTCTCATGTGTCATGCTAAATGCCTATACTGTGTTCTCTGCCTGTGCCACATCAGTGTGTGACATTTTTGTCATCTGTGAGTGTTTTGATTTTTATGAAGTAGAAATTGGTCACACTGTAAAAACAAGCTGATTGGTGTGTTGTACCACTTAGCAGTGTGCAAGACTTGGTTGCCATCCCTTCAGTGCTGTTGCATGTTCTCTAGGAGCTTGCGGAACATGACAGGGGTTTCATGACTACCGTAATGTAGGTCTGGTGAGCAAGCTTGTAACTAGCACACGCACTGACAAGTTCATCTATACGCTGCTTACGATGTTCATTTCACTGTGATTCTTGTATGTTCATGGCATAAATGAGGTGTCATTTACTATGAGTGTTCGCATACTTCTTTCAAGTGCTCTAACAGACCTCCACATGCCAGACAGCCATCACTTCATATACTCAACAAGATCGGCAGAGCTTTCGTGTCACTCGCAATCACTTAAAAATAATATGGTCAGATTTCCCAATTTAGGCCCCGCTCTCCCACAACCCGTTTGTAATACAGTGTTTTGTCCGTCGTGCTTTCGGCTGCAACCGTGGAATTCGTGTAACAAGCCAGTACACGGTAATGGACCAGCTTGCCTGTGAGCCCACGATTCATCTCTTGCTCATGTACACGTTCGGGTTGGGACAAATGTAACACTTCATGGCTTGCTGTCCGTTATTTTATTCGTATCAATCTCAGAGTTTAGACGAAGATGTTCGCTAAGCGGCCCGCCTGCTTAACTCTTTCGTTACCACGGGAAATCGGCTGTGTTTTGTATGTTTGAGTTAGGAAGCTTTCCTGACACAGCTGCTGGGTTTACATGGACATGCACTATAACCAAGTAAAAGACAATAAATGTGCTTTGAAATGGTATTACATTATTACAATCGATAAAGCACGTTTCCCCCCAAAAAATTGAAAACAAAGCGAATTCAAAAGTTCAGAAAAATATTTTTGCAAGGATTCATATCTCCATCAAAGATTTTTTCTACCACATTTTGAAATATACATATTGTTTGAGTATTACTTGGCACTCTCTCTATCAAGAATCACAATCTTAGATCGAGTGCTTCGTGAATTATTAAAAAATACATAATGCATAGTGAAATAGTCAAGTATATATGGTGGGCTTTAGCGTACCTTTGTTCCAGAAAAAGAAAGAATAACATTCATTACAGGCAAAATTCATATACATGAATGCAACTATTAAATGCACATCTGTAAGGTACAGTTTGGAAAAGAGGCAGCAATTACAAAGTGCAATTAAACGGAACAAATGCAAATCAGTTACCAACTCATCGAAGCTGAACTCTCATGGGAGCAACTTCATTATGGCCGCGTTGCCACTGGAACCAGGCAGAATGTGTCTAAGCCATGCAAGGATCAAGTGGACCTGCCTTCTTCTGTGTTCTTTCTAGGGCGCGTGTAGTTTCTGATGTTCAAGCTATCATGCATCACTGCATGGCTAACATGCACTTCAACAGTTGAGCTTGTGAGCACTTTAAAAAGTTCTGCCACACAATGGAAGCATGAACTGCACAGAAACAGCAAGTATAGTTAGTGTACGCACTATTGCCTAAATTTTGCTATAAGTCTAGGAGCACACTGAGTTTTTCAGTATGTGTGTCAAAACCCATCAATCGAGTTTTGGCAATATAGCGACTATAGTATTATGAAACAAGCCACCGCACTCTGGACTTCTGGAACTTTGTGTGTATCCAGTACACAAATTTTTTAGGGGAACGTTCATCCCGCGATGCAGTCACATGGGCTGCCGTCGCCATGGGAACGGCCGGAGAGACTGCCGAGAGCACTGACAGTAACATCGAATGTGGCCTTCTTTCTTGGGGAGATAATAAAGAGAAGCGAAAGAGAAATTGCTGGAAGCTCGCTGAAAAGGCCAGATCTACATGTTAGACACATGGCGGACCTTTAGAAATGAGCGGTTTGGTTAAATAAGACTGCCTGAACTTAGAACCAGAGTTCACTGGCGAATCGCCTGTGCCATTTTCACATAATTATCACTGCCCAACTTTATTCAGTTGCAACAATAGCAACATAATTTGATAGCAATTGACTTCTTCGGAATCATTTGATAAAGAAGTTTATATTAATGGAGCACGGACTGAAGCGGCGGGCTTTTTTCTCAAGTGTGGAAGCCACGTCCCCTCTCGCATTAGTTCGCGAAAAAGTCTGAAAAATCGCAGTGTCGTCAGAGCGAGAAAGTTCGAACGGATTCTGAAGAGCAGTGACTCAACTAAACGCAAGGTGCAGCTGTATATACGCGAAACAGTTTCAACGTTTTGAAGTCGGCAGCTTTAAACATCAATCACTGGTGATCGATCTAAATGCGCCTGGTAGCAAAAGAGTTAACACTAAGAAGGGTATTTTCTGAATAATATGTGGACTATAGAGAAGACGCAGATTCATTTGACTACACTTAAAAGCAATGGCACACATGGCGTGTGAGCACCCATCGCCAAAGATGGAGAACTGCTAAGGAAGGTTCATTCAACTAATGCACGTTAAATGCTAAGGGGAAAAAAAAACAAAACATGGAGGAGCTAGAGAAACTGCATGCTGCAAACGCACTAAAAAGAAAGGTGGGGGGGGGGCCAACTTACTGTTTAAGGCAACTGACATGTTGTTTATTGCTCTCCCCTTGTCATACTGCTTTGGAGTGTGAGGGATACAGTCACTTTACTCAAAAATGCTAATTTTACAATATTTTTCCTTAGCTGAACTCACTTGCACTCACACTCGCCAGATTATCTTTAGCGGGACTCGCTCAAACTCGAACTCTCTTTCACGTCAGCTGGGCTCATTCGAACTCAGATTCAGGCTCGCATATTTCTTCAGGTTCATTCCAACTCAACTTCAGTCAACTTGACCAAAATTCAACTGAAATGGACTCGCTCAAGCACACCAAAATCGCACAGATATAATAATGTAATTATGGAGTTCGCGTGCAAAAACCTCAATAAAATTATGAGGCATGCCATTGTTACGGGTCCCTGGATAAATTTTGAAGATTTTATACGTGGACCTAAATGTAAGCACGCAGGTACTCTTACATTTCATCCCTGATGAAATGTGGCCGACATTGTCACAGAGGAACGAAAACCGAAAATGAAACATGGAGGAGGATATAACTTTTATTATATAGTCCGGCGAGTTAGTGGGGCGGGCCAATGGCCCAGCCTAGGTGACAGCCAGGAGTCCTTGAACCCTGACGGCTTCCTCGGCCCGCTGGACGGCCCATAGTTGATCTTCGAGGGCGGGGCTGAGCAGCGCGGCTTCCCAGCGTGCGCGAAGGCAGTCACTAGAGGCCGCGTTCTCGTGATTGTCAATAATCCCTCGACACTCCCATAATATATGCTCCAGAGTTGCTCTGGATTCGCACAGCTTGCATTTGTCCGTTCCGTATATATCTGGATATATGATGTGTGAGAGCGCAGGATTCACATACGTCCTATTTTGTAAACGACGCCATTCGACAGACTGCTTTTTTGTCAATTTTGGGTGAGGTGGCGGGAATATGCCCCTCTGTAACCTATAATGTTTTGTGATGTCGTTGTATCTGGTCATTCTGTCGTGCCACTCCCACTCATCTGCAGCGTCGTCCCTTATGGAGGCTGCTGGGGCGGCACTTGAGATCGCTGCTCGGTCTGTAAGCCCTCGAGCCGCGTCATGTACCGCCCCGTTGTTGCTGTCCTCCAAAAGGGCGTGAGCGGGTGTCCATGTAATGTAAATATCTCTTTTGTGTGCTTGGCCTCCTGAAAATAGAATGCGTAGTGCCTCCGGGGAGATTCGGCCGTTGGCAAAGTTACGTACAGCCGCCTGAGAGTCGCTGACTATCACGGTTGCGCTTGTCTGAGCTACAGCGAGCGCTATAGCTACCTCTTCCGCTGTCTCGTTATTTGTGGTGCGTATCGTCGCGCACGTCACACATTTTTTGTCGCTATCGAGGACGGCTGCCGTAAACCCCCTTCTGCGCTTGTATCGAGCTGCGTCTACGAACACTGCGTCCTTGTCATTGCCGAACTTCTTCTGTATATCCTTCGCCCTCTTCGCTCGTCTGTCCTTATTATGCTCTGGGTGCATGTTCTTCGGTATGGGAGGAATTACCAGTGTTTCCCTCGTCTCTCTTGGGATGTCCACCTTGACGCCATATTGTGTGTGGTACCTTATGCCTAGTTCAAGGGGAAAGTCAGCAATTATCATTTCATTTTACTACCTTAAAGACCCTTTTGGGGTATTACATAAGTTGTGGGTCACAAGCAGGTGTTGCAAAATGATACCAGTTAGCAGAATGTCCAGAAATTCCGTGTGACTTATGGCAGTAGCATTGCAGGGTAGGTCATTCCATCTCGGGCAGCCCGAGGGAGAAATGAGGCTTTTAAACATTACAGTTCGTGGTCGAGGACAGGTGACTTGCAGTTGATGGCTGGTGCGTTGTGACGTGCATGATGATGGCGTGACGTTTCATTCAGATTAAATTTGTGCAATGTCTCTGAAATAAGGTTATCCTGTGAAACCGAACATGAAGGCTCATGTCTCTTACAAAACAAAATGTACACTGAACTGTTGCCGCAGCTTCTGGGTAACATGTGGGTAACATGTTTATGTAATGTATATTTATTGCATTATGTCTCAAACAACATCCAAACTATGTGGCAGACACCCACCATCAAGAGCCATACATTATTTTTAAAGCAAACAGGTGTATCTTTGGACATTACCATCAGCATTCATTTCAGGTTATTGGGATCTATGTCAACCTCTATTACAAGTTTAAATGTCCAACAGAAGTGAAAACCAGAAGAGATGCTCAGGAGATGTAGGCTTGAAACCATGAACAGATTACTGAACACAATGGAGAACAGTGGACTCGTTTTCGTCAGGACGTCCCAACAAAGACAAGTCTGCTTGTCGAAACGCTAGCTCCAGTGTCATTCCCAGTTCCCCATTGCTTTTAGTGATGTATTCTTAGAACGTACGTAAAGTGGTCATCAAGACAACGTATGTGATTTATAGGGGCATTTTTGTAAAATGTCCGAATATCCATTCTCGGATGTCCGACGGACGTGCTCTGCCACGTGCGCAGGCTGGATGCCCTACGTACGGCGGTAAACGGTTCTCCGTGAGACGTCCGACAAGGTACATCCGTGGGATATCCAGTGGACTAAGAAATGCTGTCTGGGGTTGCATCGTTTATTTACACTCCTGTCGTTCACCTTTACTCCCGTCGTTTACCTTCCCTCCCGTTGTTTACCTTTACTCGCATCGTTTACCATCACTCCCGTCGTTTACCTTCACTCGCGTCGTTTACCATTATTCGCGTCGTTTACCTTCACGCCCGTCGTTTGCCATCACTCCCTTCGTTTACCTTCACTCCCGTCGTTTACCTGTACGCGATTACCTTTACTCCCGTCGTTTACCTTTACTCGCGTCGTTTACCTTCACTCCCTTCGTTTACCTGTACTCCCGTCGGCTACCTTCACTCGCGTCGTTTGCCATCACTCCCGTCGTTTACCTTTACTCCTTTCGTTTACCTTTACTTCACTCCCTCTACTCCCGTCGTGTACCTTTACTCCCTTCGTGTACCTTTACTCGCGTCGTTTACCTTCACTCCCTTCGTTTATCTTCACTTCCTTCGTTTACCTTTACTCGCGTCGTTTACCTTTACGCGCGTCGTTTACCCTTACTCCCTTCGTTTACATTTACTCGCGTCGTTTACCTTTACTCCCTGTGATGGGATTCTTTGGAATCTGTCGAACGTTGCGTCTGTCAACGTGCGTCTGTGCAACGTGTTCGATAACACGGCGAGACTGAATTTCTGTGAAAGCTTTATGAAAAGAAAACAACAAACCTCGGCATGGACGAAACAAACTAATAAATAGAAAAAAAATGCAACACTTTGGAAATGAAAGAAAAACAAAAGAGGGCACGCGAGTAAAGTCCCAGTTCGAAACAGTCTCATCGAGGCTGGTCGACTGGTGCGGGTCCACGGAGGTGAAACGTCGGCGTGAGCCAGAGGTCGTCGCGGTAGGCCGTCGTTGAGTGGCGCTGCGTCTACACTGGTGTCTCCGTGGTGCCGGCGAAGAGACGACGAGGTACCGAAGCCGGCACGGTACTCAAGGCACCCGTGGCCCGAAGAGGCAGGGAACACTCGGCACTACGCCAGACCGTGCTGCAGGTAACGATGGAAATGAGGCCCCACCGAGTTGTGGACCTGGCTACAAGGTCCAAGGCCGGCGGTACAGCACTCGGGCCTACACCCGACGGTGCTGTTGGTCGCACTGGCGGCTCGTCAGGCATTCCGTGGACACAGTCGGGAGCTCGCTGCCAAGCGGAGCCAAACACCCCGACTCTTGGCGCCCGCCAGGCACTCGGGACTACGCCTCGACCGTGGTTCTGGCGGAGAGAGCTCCCTTGCCACGTCCGCGCTGGTGGAACGCCGCCTCGCTTCTCCCAACATGGCACGAGCCCGCTCCGCCTGCAACTCCTGTTTTTTTTTTTTTTTTTTTAAATGCCAAGCATTTCTTAGCGGGGGCACGGCCGCTCGATGAAAAAGACAGGGTGCGGCCCGCCGCGTCGCGGAGCAGGCAATGGGAGGGAGCGTGGCAGCGGAGTTGACAGTTGTCGCCGCATTTCGCGATGGGGGCGCTAGTGGTAAGGGAAAGCCCCACGCGACGCGCGGGCAGGAAGGAGCAAGCATTCAAAAAGAACGGGAAGGTCGAGTCGGATGTTTTGTTTTGTTTTTCCTGATGTGTAGTGTAACCGTTATCTGTCACTCAAGACACTTTGCGCGTGCGTGATCTTTTGTGTGATAGGTACAATGCCGCGCAACTGTTGTGTGCCGCTTTGTTCAACGAATGCAGCGAAGGACCCCCAAATACGCTACCACGAGTTCCCCAGTGAAGCGAAACGCAGGGCAGCATGGCTGCGAAACATTTCTCGTCAGGGACCCGGCGGGAAAGCACCAATGTGGCAGTATCACGCAGGAGTTGGCTGGACATAGCCCGGTAATTGTAAATAGAACATTAATCATTCCAGGGTCTGTACGGGGCGAATGACAGGTCCCTGGTGTGTGCTTTGCATTTTACGGAGCAGGACTACAAGAGGACCGCTAAGCTGAGGGTGCTTTTGCCAACTGCGGTGCCGACAGTGTTCCACTTACATGAGCACGAGTATGCCAGCTTTGAGGAAGAAGCGACCAGGGATACATTAGAACGCAAAAAAAGGACGAAACACAGGAAAAGAAAACACAGTTGAAGCGTGTTTCAGGTGCGCTAAGTAACCAGCATGGTGTGCGTATTCACACTATGTAATACCTGTTCCTCATTCCACCCATAATCATTTGGCTCCAACGCAGGTACAGTGTCAGGCTTGCAACTCTCAGCTGCAGCTTCAAGAGGCGAACGACGCGCCGTATGGCCTAATGGAGAATTTTAACGACGGCAACCTGATTAATTTGTGGGGTTTAACGTTCCAAAACCAGCTCTGATTATGGGAGACGCCGTAGTGGAGGTCTCCGGAAATTTCGACCACCTGGGGTTCTTTAACGTGCACTGACATTGCACAGCACACGGGCCTCAACATTTCGCCTCCATCGAAATGCAGCCGCCGCGGCCGGGATTCGATCCCGCGACCCTCGGATCAGCAGCCGAGTGCCATAACCACTAGACCACCGTGGCGGGGCTCAATTGCAAATGGACACTTGTTGTATTTAGGTACAAGCATCGCTGACGCCCATTCGTTGGCGATGCTTTCTAACATCGTTAAACCTCTAGCAGTTTATACTCGGCGACAGCTTTTCTTGACATTGGAGCGAAGGCTACGGAGGCGGGGCCTCCGCACATTTGTGTTACTACGCAAGTAGTCCGGCAGCTTGCAGCCGATTTCAGTTCCAGTTTCGGTTTTCGCTTGCTCGCAGCGCTAGTGTGTTTAGCAAAATGTATGCATTCAAAATGGGAACGTCAGAGTTAAACATTGATGAGAGTGCATACATGCAGCTAGTTACTGTGCTGTATATATACTGGTACATATAAAAGTTTCCGCTGTTCAGAACGTTTTCCCAGCATTATTCAGCCTTTTTATAACAGTGAAGTTTAGGTTCCGTGTTCAGCCCAGTATATACGGGTATGCGCCACACGTGATCGAATGTTAACGTTTACAGTATTGAGCCCTGGTACAGGCGAAATGGAAGGCCGGTTGCGGCACGATCCTGCCACGGGCCTGTCTTGTTTCAGTTTTGCTGTATTCGGTTTACGCACACAAAGACTGTCAGCAATGATAGGCGCAGACTGCGCCTCAGTGTTCGAGAAGCCTCACAATTGTTGTAGATCGTTGTTAAGATTGCGCGCAAGACGCGAACAGTCAAGCTTATTTCAGAGCGGGGCCCGCAGAGCTTCAGCCTTGATTCGTGTTACTGTTCGCGTACTCACCCCGGTGAGTTCGGCGACAGTCCGGCACACAGAATTCGTCGAGAGCTCGGGCTCATGGCGCCTTACTCCAGCGTAGACGTTGCAGATAACCTGCTTCGTTTGCTTGGAGACCCACTTCTTGTCACACTTAGCGTATAGCCTCCTCGGAGAACTAAAAGGAGAGTTCGCGGCCGCACACGGTACCGCCGGCACCGGAGACGCCATGTTTACCGCAAGAGCAAGCAGCAGACGCAGCAGGCGTGCGGAAAACGTGGTGCCGTCCAAGAAATAAAAAAGGAAAAAAAAAAACCAGGGCGCACGATAACTTCTTTTCCATGAACAGCTTCCCATACT
>CM023490.1:75793087-75857178 GCA_013339685.2 Hyalomma asiaticum
TCTAGGGTTGATATTATTGTCAGAAAAGCACCTAGCGTGTGTGTGCTCATTTTACTTCGCACCGTGGCGCGCGGCGCCGCTGCAGTCGAGCGCTGCAAGCACTGCAAGTGTGAGTGTAAATTCCTGATCTCCATTAGGTTATATTTTTAAAGCTTGGCGCAAGTGAACTGAAACTAGAGTGACTTAGATCTAGTTCACTCTACTGAGACACAGTGCATACGCAGTGGACGACAGCTAGACCGGCATTTCGGCTTAGCGGCTGTGAGAACAAAAGAATACTGCTAAGCCATCGAATTTCTATCGCTTGGCGTACACGTGGAGCTGCAGTGAATGTCGCGATTGCCAGACAAGTTAAATCGCCTTTATTGCGTGACCTGCTTTCTTAGTATGCTTAGCTGTGTGGCTTTTTTTTTTCTTAAATGACGTGTTGCAAATTATATATATATATATATATATATATATATATATATATATATATATATATATATATATATATAGACATCCACCCTTCCTGGGTGGACGGCTGGCAGGCGCTCCGCGTACGGGTTTTCACCTATCTGCCACGCCTAGCACGTCACCCAGGGTGGTTCCTCTCTCTGTAGTTCTCCACCCCCGTTCCCTCCGCTTTTCCCAGTGCAATAAAGATTATTATTATTATTATTATTATTGCACCCAATAAAAGCTTCATGGAATATTCGTGACAAATAAGCACCATAGGCGCCCGCTGGGTAATTGTCCGTGAACACTAGCCGTAAAGCCGGGCAAGAAAACACGTTTTTAAAGGGTAAGTAATGTCCTGTTTGCAAATATTTAGATTTATTTGCTCGCAGAACTGCAAAGGGTTCTGACGTATTGGCTCTCAAAGTTAAGTTACGAGCAAAGAGCCCACTTTGTCATTTTCACGTACGTCATTTTTATGGGCAGCAGCCATCTCATCTAAGTTCACGTTCTACGTGACGCCTCCTGGCAAGAAAGTGCGTTCCACGCACGCCGCCTTGGCCATGAGTGGCGCTGCCTAACACTCCCAGGATAATACGTACATAAATACACAATAAAGTGGACGGGGGGACGACCGCCTTCGTAGCTCAGTTGGTAGAGCATCGGACGCGACATCCGAAGGTCGTGGGTTCGGTTCCCACCGAAGGCAAGGTTTGTCTTTTCGTCCACTTTAATTCCTTTCTATACTTTCTCCACAATTACAATACCACAAGTAACTTCCCCTATGCTTTCCTAGGCTTCATTGTCTGTTTGCTCATTAAGTTGTTTCTAACAAATAAAGAACGAGCCCTTGACCCCTTCCCTTTCGTTATTCCCAGTATGCATTTTAAGCAGCTTTTACCGTGTCGATGTGGGATTTCCTCGTATTTTCGTATGCGCTAGCTGATTTTCTGCTAATCCAAACGCCCTCGCAAACATTACTTTGTTGTGATTAGATGCACATATTAACAGCGGCCGCACTGTCCGCTCGCGAGCACGAATCCCGTTCGAGCGGACAAGCTCAAGACCGAAATGATATTTTGGTTGTTTCCCTACTAAATTCTGCCTGGTATTCACGTCGCATGTTTTGTTCCCCTAGTTTTCAGGTCTGAAGAAAGCGTATATAATCCAAGACACAATAATGCGTGAAATAAAGGCCAAAACACGCAATCGTGAAGTCTAACCAGCGGCTCAGAAGCGTAGCAGACGCCCGACTTCCGGGTGAGCCTACTCACTACCGCCAACTGCATGCGCGCCCGCACGCATGGAGGAAAGAACTCCATGCCCGCACCGCACGCAACAGCAGTGAAGCGGCATCAGAGTTCTTCAATCATACGATCAAAGAACTCTGAAGCGGCATTTAGAACCCCCTAGTGGAGTGGTGCAAGCTACCGCCTATGGCAAGAGTGTGAAACACGTCCAAACACGCATATATGTGCAGGAATTTTTAGCGATGCATGCTGGGAGAAATGCCTGAAATGGGGAATTTTCGTACCTTGGAAAGGGAATTCTTCGGCGCAGGACGGAACAAGTGCTCTGTGGCGGAACATCACTGCTCGCGTGTTTGTTGTCGTTTGGTGTCGAGCGAGTTTTGGGCAGCAGTGCCTTGACGTGCTTCGCAAGGAGTGACAACTGCAAGCCATGGAGGAGGGCCTCCTGTACTACACCCTTTTGGTTCCTCTCACGTTGCCAGTGGCGATGTTCTTCATGTTCTGGGCATGGATGGGCTTTCAGGCTGTCATCAACAACTAGAGCCGCCAGCAGGTGAGACACGCGCCGAAAGGTGTTCGCGATCGTTGCCAGGTGCTCGTCGTCTGCTGCACGCAGTCTTGGCATCACATATGAGCTCAAGTTGCGGCAGTCGACCGTAAATATAGGGGCACACTGCATTCATTAGGTCTGTGTACCGCTACAACGAGTTCATTTGGGTCGTTAATGCAAGAAAAACTGAGTTCATTTGGGTCGTTAATGCAAGAAAAACTTGGCTCTGTAGCCTACAACTGCTTTATTAATACCATAAGAAATACTGCATAAGGAAAGAAAGCAAGGTGAGAGCAGCTTACTTAAATCGACAGCGTGACGAGCGCCTGTGTTGTTCGTGTGGTGTGCTTCACCATCAACAACTACTCAGCTGTGGTACGTGAATTTCTTAGTCACCCTTGGGAGAACACGGTTCCTTTTTGAAAACCTGACACGGAATGCGCTTCTCAGAAAGAAATGAGTGTTTAATTCATGAAAACTGCCCATTTACTGCCAGATAAGGTACATACCACAAGTAGAGGACACAAGACTGCGCAGTTCGACTGATGTACGTTGTTTGCTGCTGTTTACTGCCTTCGATTTGCAGTTGCTGTTTGCTGGAACATCTGGCCACCTGGTACACCCTCCCTTTGTGGAAAAGAAGGCTTTGAACCTGGGGACTTCTGCTCAACAGCCCAAGGTCCTTGTGCCAATTTGCACTACTGCAAATATTCGATTATCATGTACCAACAAACCCAAATTTTCACACTGCTGTTCTGCTCTTCCACCATAGCAAATGCAGAGGTTGTTCACTTCATAGGATACAATATTGCCTCCGGTGCCGAAGGGTGTCTTATTAAGGGGCAAGGCCTGCTTAATCCGCCTTTTGCATGGTCCGAGTGCACATGCACCACAACTGGCGTGAACGACCTGTAAGGCGTTGTGGCAGATGGCGCAAGCGCCACGCAATGCGAAACGGTGTACCCATTACTGAAGCTAATGACATTTGGCGCCAGCTATACTGGTACGCCATCCTCACACACATTCTTGGTAGCGTAAAGTTCTCACATCATCGTACAATGCAGGCAGGATAACAGTGCCTATCCGACACTAGCAGCGAGGAATGCGCGCCGGACATGTTCAGCGCTCTGGTAGATTGTGTAACGACGACAGGGGTACGTGAAAGCAGATGTTCGGTAATACGCATGATCACTAGGAACGTCACAATAAAGAAAACCGACCCGGCTGGGCAGAGGGTGCCAGCACATCGCCTGTTGTATTCATTCAACAGCATGAATACAACAGCAGCTTTCAGCGATGGAGGATGAATGCTTCAAATAATTCCGTGAGTTGACATGTGGTTCAACTCATAAACATTGGATCACACACACACACATCATCCCCGAATTATTTGTTATTCGTTGTTGTAAGAGAACATCACGATTCACTTCCTGCGATGATTTCCTCCAACTCATTGATCCTGGTCTTGTCGTACATCTGTTTGGTGACGGTGGCCAGGTATGCAGGTTTCCTGTGGCTTAAACAAACGCTACTGTCAGAAACCTTACACGGATTGAGCTTTAGCTATCTTTCTGTATGCTTAATCAGAGAGAAACATTGACGAGTTGTAGAAGATACGGCATGTTCGTTCACTTTCAGCACACCAGGACGACAGGTTCATTTTCGAAGGAAGAAACGGAAAGGGGAGAAGCGAAAAACACCAAAATAACGAATAACACAAATACAAGTCAGCAAAATGTATCCTCGCACCTCTATGAAGACAGTGTGACCTTGGCCACAGCCGTGCAAACTTTTTTTGGAGGGGCTTTACTTAGCCCACAGGCTACGTTCTACAGATGTCGATCCCTGGGGCCTTCATGCCGCGTTCCCGCACTCCACGTGGGCCAACTTCCGCACATTGAAAATAACAGCTAGTCGTCCATGAACTTACAGTGCACCAAGAAGACACCATTATTTTGCGGGAGATGGAAAAGAGGGAGGCAAGTAACAAAAGAATGGCACAAATACAAAGAGTCGGCAGAGCTCATGCAAGCGTGAGCTTAGCCACAACATAGAGAAGGGTTGTGGGAGGCAGGCCCGTGGGCGCTGTCGAATGCAGGTGCATATGCTTTCACACGATGTACCTCCACTTTACGCACGCTGCCTCGAACAAACTGGATTGCACCCCTCAACAGAATCTCCATATTGGAAGCAAGTACTGTTTGCTTTGCCTTTCATGTTTGGCGGCATTTTGTCCCGTTTCTAGACCCCAAAGGCTTTCTCATGGGCGGCTCTTCTTTTCGCTTTTGGTGTTCACAAAGCTGACGGGGCCTGCCAGAAGTGGGCACAGCGTTTCAAATTGAAAATGAGCACGATGCTCACTATGTGTGTTGTTGCCTGGCGATTTTGTGCCATAGAGAAACGCTGCTGTAGCAGACGAGATATTCGTGCGACACCGTACGTCTTGTTTTGTGCTCGTGTCCGCGAGAGGGCGCCACACAGACATGCAAAAGGCAGATTCTTAAAACGCTGCTGGGGTTGGCTAGAGGGTTCCCTTGATCAGCAGAGGTTTGGATGACACACTATGAAAAACAAGGCATTGGAGCTAACATTTCCACAAGTGGACCTCGGGTGAGATTTGTAGCACACACAGCAGACAAATGCACAGGACGGTAGGCATTTGTCTTCATCTCTTGTGCACGCTACGAGTTTTACCATGAATACCTACACCAACTCGCCCAAACATGAGTACTGCTACAACAAGTGGACTTGTCTCCATCCACTTGTGGAAACATTGGACATTCTAGTGGCATTTCCGGTCCTTCGTCATTTTGAACAAACTGTTCATTACGTCATACCTCCACTTCCCCCCGTTCCTGTGGTGCAGGCACTGTTGTCCCAGAAACTACCACCCCCAGGGTACCAACCTCAGTAAGGAATTCCAGCTAGTGTGGTGTCGCCTGCAGACACACTCTTACCCCAACCCATACATATTATATAAGGTAGATCCGGACACACACAATGCACAGGGCAGGAAAGAGCCACCCTGTACCACGTGGTACGAGTGTGTCCAAGCGCTCAACCCAAGCTACACGAAACAGAATGCAACAGAGAAGGGTGGGAGGCAGCTCTGTCCGGGTCAGATCTGAAGGCCCAAGAGGTCCTCGTCAAGCGGGTGAAGGCAGTGGCCCATCCTGGACTAAGTATCTCTTTTAAAATGTTAAATAAATGTTTCTCTCTCTGTCCCACACCTCGAAGGGCATCCTCCCTGTGAGCAAACAGAACAGGTGGCTCTAGCTGATGGCGCTTGTTGCTGCTGACGTTCATCTGCTTTAATGTATCTTGGCAAACAAAATGTCTCGAAGGTTGTGCACAGCCGGCAAAATCTCGTGCAGAGGTGCTAGCGAGTGTGGTGCACCTGTGCACGTTCTCTAGCAATCTGCTTGCTCATTGTCTGTGTCATACAACAATGACACAAAGAAAAGTCGTGCGAGTGCATGGCGGTTAAAGATTTGACTAGCTGTTACGTCTGGAAGTTGTGGTTTGGGAAAATTTTCGATGAGTAGAACCTACTTGTGTTTAAAAAATGGAAGTTTAGATATGCTGATATTCCATTCCTTTGTCTAGCGCATTCAAGGACATAATGGCTCTAACTACTAAGGCACCTGAGCCCAAAAATTTTAAATAAATTACATCCATTAATTTTTATCATTAAAGTGGCATAACTGCCCTGTGGTAGTGTAAAGCAGCTGCGAACTGGGGTCACTATGGTTGTCTCCATTTTCTTCCTAGAAGTTTCAATATGATGGCTTTCATTCGTGTTAACTCTTGGTTCGCACATGTACTGTATGAATTTTAAAAACCAAGAAATCTGGACACTGACAAAAATTGTTAAAGATGTATTTAATTCCTTGGCTCCCCCACTGAAGGCTTATTTACACATTTTGAATGCAAAGCATTTCATGACGAACATGTGGAACTTGGGGTCTATGTGCGTATCTAGCCGCCTGCATCTCGGCACTCTCCTGGTCGCCTCATTCACTTGGCGTAGACCAAAAGTGGACTGGTAAGGCATCAGTGTAGCACGAACATGAATTATTGGTCACTAAAATCATACACATGTCATGTACATCATGATTAACGACGATGTGATCACTTGTGACTAATACCCGCAGTTGCACTACTGGTCATTGAATGTTAGCATTGCTGCTTATGTAAATGAAGGACCAACCAAAATAGACAGTGAAAATTGCACAAGAACACACTTTGCGTATGATAAACAAGAGAAAGACATATCATTTGCTGTAGCTAGCGATTCAGGTGTAGGCATAATGAGCAGCCGGACACAGACAGTGGTGCTGTAATGATAGAAGGCAACCAACAATGCGCTTTGTGCATAGGAATTGAGCCCGGGTCCTCAAGGTGCGACTGCCAGTCGTCCATGTCTGCTCTTCCTAAGCTTCACGTATTTAAATACGCATCAGCAGTTGTGATGATGGTGTTTGAGCTGTGTTTCTACACAGACGCTAATCCTACTCATTATACTTGGCTGAATGCCAAATAGTTCGGCATAGAGAATTTCACCTCTGATTGTTTCGCATGACGTCATTTCCCGCAATGCATGGAATCTGTCATATATTCAAAAATGATTGGTGTCCAGATTTCTTCCTCTTTAATGTGCCCAACCACACATGCTTGCCCTGTACCCTAAACTTCACCCACAGTGTATAGGGTGAATCCTTACAAGATTGAACAAAGGAAGGCCGCCTCTTAAGTTTGTTTCAAAATTTCATATTTTGTTGCCAATGAGTGGAAATAAGAGGTGCGCTATTGGTTCTGCTGCCAAAAATTTCTTTCAAGCACAGGGAATTGATAATGGCAAAGAGTGGCACATTTATCTCCTCAGCTGTTCTGGCCAACTTTAGTTTTGAATTACAGAATATATACTAAAGGGACACTAAAGTTAAAAGCGACTTGTAATAACATTTCCATATTACTATAAATGCACCACTCTCACTCCAAGAAGGCACTTGTCAAGCTAGAAAATGCACTAAAAGAAAATTAGAAGGATTTCCTGTTTTTGATCGCAACAGAAAGCACACCATTCAAAGTGCACAAGCTTGCACTGGTTTAGCTGGGAAGTCAGCAGAAATTTTTAATATGGAATTTGTCGATATTCGTGGTCACCCCTTCTCGATGTGTAGGGATGCCCGCAACACTGTTTACTGGGTTTTTGCAATATAGTGATCTAAAAATGAACGTTATCCCCTGTCGTAAAATAACAATACCAGATGTGTGTCAAATAAAATTTTAAGTAGCAAGAAATTCTTGCTTTTAACCACAATATTCGAACCTGCATGGATATTTCTTGGTTTTTTTGTCACCCTTAGAGATTGACACTCATTATCGAAGATGGCACCACCTGTCATTTTCTCCCTGCTTTCAGGTCCAAGTCGAATATATTATTCCTTTTTCATGGAGTGCATGCATGCTCATTTCCACCTTTTCAATTTTGCCACAACCAAAAAAAAAAATTTTCCCTGTAACTCAATAAATGCATGTTTTGGTTGTGTTCCATTACTTTTGGTTTTTGTGGGTAAAGTCAATGTTTTTATAAAAAGCCTCAAGGTTGGCCCGAGAAACATTTTGTTTGGTCTGCTTTCCAGGTAATTATATCAGAAAAGGCTTCTTGACAGAGCAGCAACAAATCATCATTATTTTCTAAGCTTGCTTATTTATCAATCTGTTAAACCTTATATTTATATAAGTTTTTATTAAAGAGACCTGATTGGGCTAACTTCAAGAAAATGCTGAACAATGCAAATTTGACAATTTTGAAAAAACTGTTTTTCTTAAGTGCTGTCAGAGCAGAGAGCTGTATGCTTCCAAACATACCACATTATTCAATTCCACTGCCCCGAATCCTCTTATTTATTTATTCATTACAGTAGAACCTCGTTATAACGAACCCAGATATAACGAACTATCGGATATATCGAAGCAATTGCAATTCCCCTTGAAATTCCTATAGATGAAATTGATATTGCTTATAACGAACTAATGGTTATAACGAAGTAGTTACCGCTCCCCCTTCTACTTCGTTATAACGAGGTTTTACTGTATACCTCAAAGGTATATGCCCTATGCTTTCCTAGGCTTCATTGTCTGTTTCCTCATTAAGTTGTTTCTAACAAATAAAGAATGAGCCCTTGACACCTTCCCTTTCGTTATATTGTCACGTGACACACAAGAGACTGTGATAACAGAGACCGCACCGTCAGGTAGGCAAGAACTGCTAGCTGAGCAAGATGGCTCCGACTGGGGCGCGCGCTGGGCCAAAAGCAACTTCTTCCTTTTCTTTCTTTGTGTCCATGCTGGCTCGCGCCCGCCGCGCATGTCCTGGTGGCATATTCCCCCCTTGAAAACGGCATCGTCCCGATGCACAAGAGTTTTGACAGGCACAGCCGAATAAAATTTAAAAAAAAACTAACAGGAAGTGGACGGAAGATGAAAAATGACTAAGGCGGAAGTTCTCTCATCCTAACGCGTAAAATAAGGCTTCAGTCGTACAATGTGCACAATCTCGGAGTGGTGCTTTCGACGATGTGGCGACATAACGCCATCCGGAACAACCTCGTAATTGACGTCACTAATGCGGCGCAACACCATGTAGGGTCCGAAGTAGTGACTAAGGAGCTTCTCGGACAACCCTTTGCGGCGAACCGGAGTCCACACCCAAACGTGATCGCCCGGGCGGTATTGCACATGTCGATGGCGAAGATTGTAGCGCCGTGCGTCTGTGCCTTGCTGCTGCGTGATGTGCAGGCGTGCTAATTGGCGAGCTTCTTCGGCGAACTGGGTAAGCTCCTCAGCGTCAGGGGTGAGTGAGGCGTCTAGGTCGTGTGGGAGCATGGCATCTAACATGGTTTGAACTTCACGTCCGTAAACAAGACAAAACGGTGTAAATCGCGTTGTTTCCTGAGTGGCAGTGTTGTACGCAAATGTTACGTACGGTAGCACCTGATCCCACGTTTTGTGCTGGACATCTACGTACATTGATAACATGTCGGCGATGGTTTTGTTCAGTCGTTCCGTCAAGCCGTTGGTCTGCGGGTGATAAGCGGTTGTCTTGCGATGGCTCGTGTAGCTCAGCTTGAATACATCATCAATCAGCTTGGATGTGAAAGCTGCTCCCCTGTCAGTAATAACGCTCGTAGGAGCACCATGTCGAAGAACAATTTGGTCTATAAAGAACTGGGCAACGTCGGCAGCCGTAGCGCTTGGTAGGGCCTTTGTCTATGTATATATATATATATATATATATATATATTAAATGGCAGGTCATTAACATATACAGAAAGAGAAGCAGTCCAAGCACAGAGCCATGCGGCACACCAGATAAGACAGGTGATGGTGATGAGGAGATTTAATTGATGGAAACAAATTGAAGGCGATCAATCAAGAATTCCTGTATCCAATTAACTGTATAAGGTGAAGGTTTAAGTGCGAAAATTTATGCAGGAGGAGATTATACAGTACTTTATCGAAGGCTTTTTCAAAGTCCAGGAAGAGAGCGTCAGTGGCGATGCTGATATCAAGGCTATCATGCAAATCATGCAAGAATAAAGCGAGCTGAGCATTACAAGAGTGGTCTTTGTGAAATCCGAGCTGGTTAGATGGAAGCAGTTGACAGATGACAGAAAATTGGCAATGCGGGAGTGTAGAACATGCTGCATTAGTTTTGAACAGACGCTGGTGAGGGAAATGAGATGGTGATTGCTAGGATTTGCACGGTCGCCTTCTTTAAAGATGGGAATTATCTGACCAACTTCCCAGCCAGGGGGGGTTGACTCAGTGAAAAGAGATTGCTGAAATACTAATGTAAAAAGACTGGTGATGTTCTTGGTGCTTTTTAATACCTTAGTGTTTGTGCTGTCAACGCTATCTGAAAACGTATTCTTAATGATTCAATGATTTTAACGATGCTGTTTGCTTCGAAAGATATTTTCCATTGGGGGGTAATTAGGTGGTGGCAAATGGGCAAAAGTTGCAGGGCATTTTTTAGTGAAGACAGAAAGCAACGTTTAGAGCATCAGCAGCTCCTGATTCTGGGACAGGGGAGCCAGAACTGTTACATAGAAAAATAGCGCTAGATGCCTGTAGATTGATGCATTGCCAGAACTGTTTTGGGTTAATGTATAGCATAGGGGGCAACGTGGTTGAGAAGAAAGCATGCTTGGCCTGTGTGACATTCTTGTACTGCTTGATTGCAGCATGATATTCTCCCACTTAGAGTCAGAGTGAGAAGAGTTATCTGAATGAGAGACGCTTCTTATTGTTTAGACGTTTTAGCGTGGTGCTAAACCATGGGGATTGTTTCTGTTCAGTAATTGTTATGGTAGGAACGTACATCTTAACTAGATGCAGGACTTTGGATTTAAACTGCAATCAGTTGGTTTCGAGTGAATGAAGGTGAAAGTTGGTCTTGAAGTTATCATAAAATGTTGTTAAATCTTGGGCCATGTTGTTGTCACCTCTGTCGTAAAGCATGAGTGTTTTTTTCGTTTTTGTTGGGTTGGACATATGACATGAAAAAGTAGCATGTGGTATCTTATGGTCACTGAGCCCATCCAGATACGTGATATTGGAAAGGTCTTCAGGGTACAAAGTTAATATTGTGGTGTACTTTTCTGTCTTCTTCTGGCACAACACTTGGGACATGAACTGGTAGTGGAGATTCTGCTAAGAAAAGAAGAAGAGGGAGTTGGAACGACGGCGGAGATGCATTAATAAACCGTGCTGTGTTTTGGAACCGCATTTCAGAGTGCTACATTTACTGGTGACCTGGACTACGAACGCGACCTTCCATGGAGCAGCGTGAGAATCTCGACGACCTCAGCCCTGGTACCAGCTTCCACTGCACCCGGCCATGTACCCTCTTCGGGTGTTGTCGGAGGTACTAATACCATAACGCTACCAACGCTGTGGCTTACCGATCCCTCCTTATGGTTCATTCAAGTCGAGAACAAGCTCCGCATTCATCGCATCACGTCAGAAGTTCGCAAGCATGAGCTACTCGTCGAAGCGTTGCCGCCACAGGCAATGGCCGGAATACGCGACATCCTCGTGGGCCCGCCTGGTGAAACTCCATATAAGACAGTCAAACAGGCTCTCCTACAGTAAACATTTTTAAAAAGTTCCGTATTTAATTACCTTTAGCGATTGTGTATCGTAAAAATATCGTTTTTATTGTTGACGGCTAATAATGTTGGTGGCTCGTTTCACGCCGCGACGAAAAAGATAATGACTGCCGAAATCCCGCGTGGCGGCGATGTGAGCGTTCGAGAGTGCGGTAAAAATAAATCTTTGCGGCCCGACAAATTTTATTACACGGCTAAAAGCTAAGGGTCTGTTCGATTCACCTGCACCCCTCTGCCGATTCACAGCGGTGCACGAACAGTTTTTAAATTGTGCAGCTGCAGTTCTGTAGGTGCAGGCACGGCGCGACACAAGAAACGAATGGAGAGGTGCCGACATGGTGCAGGCCTCGCTTTTGTGCGCGGTGGAGAGGTCGCGAACGGCACGTACATGGCCAATCTGCAAAGGCGAGGGAGTTCAAACGGCGCCTACGTCACAATGGCGCGTCGTCTGCTGCCCTCACCCTCACCCTCACGCCTGCACCAAGCCGGCACCTTCAACGGAGCGGGTGCAGGAAAATCGTGAACCAGCGCTGCAGCTTTCCTGCACCTTTTGAAACGAACGACGTGGTTCCGAGGGTGCCATCCCTGCACCTCTGAAACGAATGACAAGGTGCGGCACCTCGTGTACTGGTTCAAGGGGTGCAGGTGAATCGAACGGACCCTAAAGCTTATACGCAAGGCAAGAAAATAGTTGCGGGGAGTTGTAATTTTGTGAAAAGTTCTCTCCCGTTTCCGGGTCGTGTACGCTGTTGGCGAGAGTACGTCCTTACGCTCGAAAAGTAGATCGCCGATCTACCTTTCTGCAAAGGAACTTTGCCGGGAAGGAGATACTCCTTTGTCGTGTGTCACTGGGCATGAACTCCTTTTCGGCGGATGTCCCCTTACCTAAAGTACTTTAGCATGCCCGTGTGTCAGGGGTATAAGATCTGGCAGCTGAAGTCGCCAACTTGCATCTCACCACCCTCGTCCACAATGACTACCGCTCACTTCGCCTGCTCAGTAACGGGCAGCTGAAGTTTCCAACTTGCATCTGCAATTGCTGAGCATTCGCGACTTAAATGACCACCCTCGTCCACAATGACTACCACTCACGTCACCTGCTCAGCAACGGGCAGCTGAAGTCGCCAACTTGCTGAGCATTCGCGACTTAAATAACCACCCTCGTCCACAATGACTACCGCTCATGTTGCCTGCTCAGCAACGGGCAGCTGAAGTCGCCAACTTGCATGTGCAATTGCTGAGCATTCGCAACTTAAATGACCACCCTCGTCCACAATGACTACCGCTCACGTCGCCTGCTCAGCAACGGGCAGCTGAAGTCGCCAACTTGCATCTGCATTTGCTGAGCATTCGCGACTGAAATGACCACCCTCGTCCACAATGACTACCGCTCACGTCGCCTGCTCAGCAACGGGCAGCTGAAGTCGCCAACTTGCATGTGCAATTGCTGAGCATTCGCAACTTAAATGACCACCCTCGTCCACAATGACTACCGCTCACGTCGCCTGCTTAACAACGGGCAGCTGAAGTCGAGAACAAGCTCTGCATTCATCGCATCACGTCAGAAGTTCGCAAGCATGAGCTACTCGTCGAAGCGTTGCCGCCACAGGCAATGGCCGGAATACGCGACATCCTCGTGGGCCCGCCTGGTGAAACTCCATATAAGACAGTCAAACAGCTCTCCTACAGTAAACATTTTAAAAAGTTCCGTATTTAATTACCTTAGCGATTGTGTATCGTAAAAATATCGTTTTTATTGTTGACGGCTAATAATGTTGGTGGCTCGTTTCACGCCGCGACGAAAAAGATAATGACTGCCGAAATCCCGCGTGGCGGCGATGTGAGCGTTCGAGAGTGCGGTAAAAATAAATCTTTGCGGCCCGACAAATTTTATTACACGGCTAAAAGCTAAGGGTCTGTTCGATTCACCTGCACCCCTCTGCCGATTCACAGCGGTGCACGAACAGTTTTTAAATTGTGCAGCTGCAGTTCTGTAGGTGCAGGCACGGCGCGACACAAGAAACGAATGGAGAGGTGCCGACATGGTGCAGGCCTCGCTTTTGTGCGCGGTGGAGAGGTCGCGAACGGCACGTACATGGCCAATCTGCAAAGGCGAGGGAGTTCAAACGGCGCCTACGTCACAATGGCGCGTCGTCTGCTGCCCTCACCCTCACGCCTGCACCAAGCCGGCACCTTCAACGGAGCGGGTGCAGGAAAATCGTGAACCAGCGCTGCAGCTTTCCTGCACCTTTTGAAACGAACGACGTGGTTCCGAGGGTGCCATCCCTGCACCTCTGAAACGAATGACAAGGTGCGGCACCTCGTGTACTGGTTCAAGGGGTGCAGGTGAATCGAACGGACCCTAAAGCTTATACGCAAGGCAAGAAAATAGTTGCGGGGAGTTGTAATTTTGTGAAAAGTTCTCTCCCGTTTCCGGGTCGTGTACGCTGTTGGCGAGAGTACGTCCTTACGCTCGAAAAGTAGATCGCCGATCTACCTTTCTGCAAAGGAACTTTGCCGGGAAGGAGATACTCCTTTGTCGTGTGTCACTGGGCATGAACTCCTTTTCGGCGGATGTCCCCTTACCTAAAGTACTTTAGCATGCCCGTGTGTCAGGGGTATAAGATCTGGCAGCTGAAGTCGCCAACTTGCATGTGCAATTGCTGAGCATTCGCAACTTAAATGACCAACCTCGTCCACAATGACTACCGCTCACAGTCGCCTGCCTAGCAACGGGCAGCTGAAGTCGCAACTTGCATCTGCATTTGCTGAGCATTCGCGACTTAAATGACCACCCTCGTCCACAATGACTACCGCTCACGTCGCCTGCTCAGCAACGGGCAGCTGAAGTCGCCAACTTGCATCTGCATTTGCTGAGCATTCGTGACTTAAATGACCACCCTCGTCCACAATGACTACCGCTCACGTCGCCTGCTCAGCAACGGGCAGCTGAAGTCGCCAACTTGCATCTGCAATTGCTGAGCATTCGCGACTTAAATGACCACCCTCGTCCACAATGACTACCGCTCACGTCGCCTGCTCAGCAACGGGCAGCTGAAGTCGCCAACTTGCATCTGCATTTGCTGAGCATTCGTGACTTAAATGACCACCCTCGTCCACAATGACTACCGCTCACGTCGCCTGCTAAGCAACGGGCAGCTGAAGTCGCCAACTTGCATCTGCATTTGCTGAGCATTCGCAACTTAATGACCACCCTCGTCCACAATGACTACCGCTCACGTCGCCTGCTCAGCAACGGCAGCTGAAGTCGCCACTTGCATCTGCATTGCTGAGCATTCGCAACTTAAATGACCACCCTCGTCCACAATGACTACCGCTCACGTCGCCTGCTTAACAACGGGCAGCTGAAGTCGCCAACTTGCATCTGCATTTGCTGAGCATTCGTGACTTAAATGACCACCCTCGTCCACAATGACTACCGCTCACGTCGCCTGCTTAACAACGGGCAGCTGAAGTCGCCAACTTGCATCTGCATTTGCTGAGCATTCGCGACTTAAATGACCACCCTCGTCCACAATGCCTACCGCTCACGTCGCCTGCTCAGCAACGGGCAGCTGAAGTCGCCAACTTGCATCTGCAATTGCTGAGCATTCGCGACTTAAATGACCACCCTCGTCCACAATGACTACCGCTCACGTTGCCTGCTCAGCAACGGTCCCTCAACCAGCCCGAGCACTGCTTCTCGTCGCAGAACACATGCTACTATCACCGGCGTTTTTGTGCCGTGGCTCGCAAGTGTGTGCCACCCTGCTCATGGCGCATGGGAAACGCCCAGGCCGATCGTCAATAACAGCGACGGGCGATCAAGGCCACCTCATCAAGCCGCCTCTTCCACATCACCGACAAAACCACAGGTCTTCGCTGTTGGTGGACACTGGAGCAGAAGTCAGCATAATTCCACCGTCCAGAACTGACCGGTGTCTCCGCGAGAAGACACTCCTTTACAAGCGATGAATTCTTCTGTCATTGCAACATACGGACGAAGTCTCTGACTCTCGATCTCGGTCTAAGAAAAACTAGAGTGGGTTGTTTTGGATAGCCGACGTACGCTACGCAATCTTAGGTGCCGATTTCCTAAGGCATTTTCATCTGCTCGTGGATATGAACCGCTGTCGCCTGGTGGGTAGCTATACCAGTTGTATCGGTCAATGTTTTCTGTCACGCGCTACGGCCCTAAATCCCCTTTTGTGAAAAGCCTACATCACCATATCCAAACTAGAAGAGAAGCTCAGGGGAAGATGGAGCTTGAATCGATGAACCAAATCGCAAGGTACGATTTAAAACAGGGATGTTGCGGGAGCCAACGGTTTCGACCAAGCGACTTTGGTCTTCGTCAGGGCGGCAACTGCCTTCTCCAGCGTTCGTTTATGTACGCCTTTGCACACTCTCCCCCGTCCTCAGAAAGAGAGGAGGAGAAGAGCAGCACGTGCGAACACACACACACACAAAAAGAAAGAAAAAAAAAAGGGGGGGGGTTGGGTGCAGGGGTATTGGGTGACAGGTGTTAGCGTTGACTAATATAAATGGCAGAGCGAGAGCTTCCAAAGATATCGCTCCTTGTACATATCTTGCAAATGCATTGTGTGCACCGGGCTAGAAAGCAGGATGAAAAAAAAGGAACACACGCTCGGAACAGAAGTAACTCCTATGGCATTTGTCCCCCCCTCCACCCCGCACCACCTGCCCCGCACCAACAATGCATTTCACCGAAAGCTTGGGGCTAAAAAAAGTAACTACACTGTTTAACGTCCTTGTTCTCCTGGAACTGGATGGGGGCTCAGCACCTGAAAGTAGACTTTCTGGGAGAAACATTGTTAGCTTGTGCATACCTCAACCTTTTGTTGTCTTTGTTAACACTCTACCGTATCTAATGGACTCAAGAGTTCCCTTTGAAAGGTTTATGCCTGTAGGTTGGAGAGCATTGAACCTGTATATGAGATACGATTCCCTGTATTTTCTGTCCCTCGGCGAGCGGAAGTTTCCTTGGAGTATGTAGAGTTTCAGTTCATCGAAATTATGACCTGTCATATTAAAATGCTGCGCCACTGCCTTCGGCAGGTTATTCGCAGTGTCCGCGCGGTGCCCGTTTAATCTAACATACATTAATTGGTTGACCAGTTTCGCCGGCGTACTGCTTTTGACAGAGTGAACATTCCAACATGTAAATAACGTTCGAACTAGTGCAAGTGAAACTTGATTTTACATGATGGACATAGTCACTTCCCGTGCTTTTAACTTTAAGATCATTTTGAATATGCTTGCAAGTCTTACATCTGGGACGGGAGCAAGTTATTACGCAGGCGGTGCGCTGAGGGTTTACTTTGGCATGTACTAGCAGGTCCTTAAAGTTTCTATTACGGCGGTAGGTGACTCTTGGTATTTCCGGAAACGCTTTTCTAAGGTGATCGTTGCTTGTTAGTATTGGATAGTATTTCCGAAGAATATTATTTATGTTTGGAAGCGCATTGGAGTATTTCGTTATGAATGCTAGCGGCTCGCAGATGTGTGCCACCCTGCTCATGGCGCATGGGAAACGCCCAGGCCGATCGTCAATAACAGCGACGGGCGATCAAGGCCACTCATCAAGCCGCCTCTTCCACATCACCGACAAAACCACAGGTCTTCGCTTGTTGGTGGACACTGGAGCAGAAGTCAGCATAATTCCACCGTCCAGAACTGACCGGTGTCTCCGCGAGAAGACAACTCCTTTACAAGCGATGAATTCTTCTGTCATTGCAACATACGGACAGAAGTCTCTGACTCTCGATCTCGGTCTTAAGAAAAAACTAGAGTGGTTGTTTTGGATAGCAGACGTACGCTACGCAATCTTAGGTGCCGATTTCCTAAGGCATTTTCATCTGCTCGTGGATATGAACCGCTGTCGCCTGGTGGGTAGCTATACCAGTTTATCGGTCAATGGTTTTCTGTCACGCGCTACGGCCCTAAATCCCACTTTTGTGAAAACGCCTACATCACCATATCCAAACTAGAAGAGAAGCTCAGGGGAAGATGGATGCTTGAATCGATGAACAAATCGCAAGGTACGATTTAAAACAGGGAATGTTGCGGGAGCCAACGTTTCGACAAGCGGACTTGTCTTCGTCAGGGCGGCAACTGCCTTCTCCAGCGTTCGTTTATGTACGCCTTTGCACACTCTCCCCCGTCCTCAGAAAGAGAGGAGGAGAAGAGCAGCACGTGCGAACACACACACACACAAAAAGAAAGAAAAAAAAGGGGGGGGGTTGGGTGCAGGGGTATTTGGGTGACAGGTGTTAGCGTGACTAATATAAATGGCAAGAGCGAGAGCTTCCAAAGAATCCGCTCCTTGTACATATCTTGCAAATGCATTGTGTGCACAGGGCTAGAAAGCAGGATGAAAAAAAGGAACACACGCTCGGAACAGAAGTAACTCCTATGGCATGTGTCCCCCCCTCCACCCCGCACCACCTTCCCCGCACCAACAATGCATTTCACCGAAAGCTTGGGGCTAAAAAAAGTAACTACACTGTTTAACGTCCTTGTTCTCCTGGAACTGGATGGGGGCTCAGCACCTGAAAGTAGACTTTCTGGGAGAAACATTGTTAGCTTGTGCATACCTCAACCTTTTGTTGTCTTTGTTAACACTCTACCGTATCTAATGGACTCAAGAGTTCCCTTTGAAAGGTTTATGCCTGTAGGTTGGAGAGCATTGAACCTGTATATGAGATACGATTCCCTGTATTTTCTGTCCCTCGGCGAGCGGAAGTTTCCTTGGAGTATGTAGAGTTTCAGTTCATCGAAATTATGACCTGTCATATTAAAATGCTGCGCCACTGCCTTCGGCAGGTTATTCGCAGTGTCCGCGCGGTGCCCGTTTAATCTAACATACATTAATTGGTTGACCAGTTTCGCCGGCGTACTGCTTTTGACAGAGTGAACATTCCAACATGTAAATAACGTTCGAACTAGTGCAAGTGAAACTTGATTTTACATGATGGACATAGTCACTTCCCGTGCTTTTAACTTTAAGATCATTTTGAATATGCTTGCAAGTCTTACATCTGGGACGGGAGCAAGTTATTACGCAGGCGGTGCGCTGAGGGTTTACTTTGGCATGTACTAGCAGGTCCTTAAAGTTTCTATTACGGCGGTAGGTGACTCTTGGTATTTCCGGAAACGCTTTTCTAAGGTGATCGTTGCTTGTTAGTATTGGATAGTATTTCCGAAGAATATTATTTATGTTTGGAAGCGCATTGGAGTATTTCGTTATGAATGCTAGCGGCTGGTTGGCCTGCGCTTTAGGGGCTCTTTTTTCTAGTGCTGGTGTCCTATCTAGTTTAAGCGCGTCGTTGTATGCCTTGTTGAGAGCGTCGTGCGGGTGATTTCGTTCAGCTAAGGTTGCCTTTAAATTGCTTAAGTGGTGAACGTAATCCGCGTCGTTGCCTGCTCAGCAACGGTCCCTCAACCAGCCCGAGCACTGCTTCTCGTCGCAGAACACATGCTACTATCACCGGCGTTTTTGTGCCGTGGCTCGCAGATGTGTGCCACCCTGCTCATGGCGCATGGGAAACGCCCAGGCCGATCGTCAATAACAGCGACGGGCGATCAAGGCCACTCATCAAGCCGCCTCTTCCACATCACCGACAAAACCACAGGTCTTCGCTTGTTGGTGGACACTGGAGCAGAAGTCAGCATAATTCCACCGTCCAGAACTGACCGGTGTCTCCGCGAGAAGACAACTCCTTTACAAGCGATGAATTCTTCTGTCATTGCAACATACGGACAGAAGTCTCTGACTCTCGATCTCGGTCTTAAGAAAAACTAGAGTGGTTGTTTTGGATAGCAGACGTACGCTACGCAATCTTAGGTGCCGATTTCCTAAGGCATTTTCATCTGCTCGTGGATATGAACCGCTGTCGCCTGGTGGGTAGCTATACCAGTTTATCGGTCAATGGTTTTCTGTCACGCGCTACGGCCCTAAATCCCACTTTTGTGAAAACGCCTACATCACCATATCCAAACTAGAAGAGAAGCTCAGGGGAAGATGGATGCTTGAATCGATGAACAAATCGCAAGGTACGATTTAAAACAGGGAATGTCGCGGGAGCCAACGTTTCGACAAGCGGACTTGTCTTCGTCAGGGCGGCAACTGCCTTCTCCAGCGTTCGTTTATGTACGCCTTTGCACACTCTCCCCCGTCCTCAGAAAGAGAGGAGGAGAAGAGCAGCACGTGCGAACACACACACACACAAAAAGAAAGAAAAAAAAAGGGGGGGGGGGTTGGGTGCAGGGGTATTTGGGTGACAGGTGTTAGCGTGACTAATATAATGGCAAGAGCGAGAGCTTCCAAAGAATCCGCTCCTTGTACATATCTTGCAAATGCATTGTGTGCACAGGGCTAGAAAGCAGGATGAAAAAAAGGAACACACGCTCGGAACAGAAGTAACTCCTATGGCATGTGTCCCCCCCTCCACCCCGCACCACCTTCCCCGCACCAACAATGCATTTCACCGAAAGCTTGGGGCTAAAAAAGTAACTACACTGTTTAACGTCCTTGTTCTCCTGGAACTGGATGGGGGCTCAGCACCTGAAAGTAGACTTTCTGGGAGAAACATGTTAGCTTGTGCATACCTCAACCTTCTGTTGTGTTTGTTAACACTCTACCGTATCTAATGGACTCAAGGGTTCCCTTTGAAAGGTTTATGCCTGTAGGTTGGAGAGTATTGAACCTGTATGTGAGATACGATTCCCTGTATTTTCTGTCCCTCGGCGAGCGGAAGTTTCCTTGGAGTATGTAGAGTTTCAGTTCATCGAAATTATGACCTGTCATATTAAAATGCTGCGCCACTGCCTTCGGCAGGTTATTCGCAGTGTCCGCGCGGTGCCCGTTTAATCTAACATACATTAATTGGTTGACCAGTTTCGCCGGCGTACTGCTTTTGACAGAGTGAACATTCCAACATGTAAATAACGTTCGAACTAGTGCAAGTGAAACTTGATTTTACATGATGGACATAGTCACTTCCCGTGCTTTTAACTTTAAGATCATTTTGAATATGCTTGCAAGTCTTACATCTGGGACGGGAGCAAGTTATTACGCAGGCGGTGCGCTGAGGGTTTACTTTGGCATGTACTAGCAGGTCCTTAAAGTTTCTATTACGGCGGTAGGTGACTCTTGGTATTTCCGGAAACGCTTTTCTAAGGTGATCGTTGCTTGTTAGTATTGGATAGTATTTCCGAAGAATATTATTTATGTTTGGAAGCGCTTGGAGTATTTCGTTATGAATGCTAGCGGCTGGTTGGCCTGCGCTTTAGGGGCTCTTTTTTCTAGTGCTGGTGTCCTATCTAGTTTAAGCGCGTCGTTGTATGCCTTGTTGAGAGCGTCGTGCGGGTGATTTCGTTCAGCTAAGGTTGCCTTTAAATTGCTTAAGTGGTGAACGTAATCCGCGTCGTTGCTACAAATCCTTCTTATGCGCCTTGCTTGTCCTATAAATATGCCCTGTTTGCAGTGTCGCGGGTGATGGCTACTATAATCTAGATATTGCTGGCTATCCGTTGGCTTTCTGTAAAGTGTCGTCTTTAGTTTTCCTTTTTCGATGGATACTGTCGTGTCGAGAAAATCAATTTTCTAGAAGAGTGCTGCATGGAAAACTTAATGCTGGGATGAAAGTTGTTAAAATGCTCAAAAAATGTTTAGTGCACTTACACCATGTTCCCAAATAATAAAGATATCGTCTATATTTGCAGGGGTATTTGGGTGACAGGTGTTAGCGTGACTAATATAAATGGCAAGAGCAAGAGCGCCGACACTGAGCGCCGATACAGTACTTTCGGGCGGGAGCTCCTCGCGGCCTACCTTGCGGTGTGGCATTTCAGGTACTTCCTTGAAGGGCGATAATTTGCCATTCTCACCGACCAAAAGCCACTTGTTTCGGCTTTACGTTCCTGTAGTGCCATGCACACTCCCAGAGAACTTCGACACATTGCTTTCATTGCTGGATTCACAACAGACATACATTATGGAAAAGGCAGCTTAACAGTGCAGCGGACGCTCTCAGTCGTATTACCATCAATGCCACGACAGGCACCACCGACCTTTCATTGGCTTCGCTCGCGGAGGCGCAGGCATTAGACGATGAGCTTCCACGACTCCGATCTTCTACTTCCCTCCGACTGCAGCAAGTCAACTTTCCCGAAGACAATGTTACGCTCTGGTGCGATGTTTCACACAACTGCAATCGTATCTGTGTTCCTTCACATCTACGGCGTACTGTTTTCGACAACCTCCACTACATCTGCCACCCAGGCGTAAGAGCTTCGCAACACCTGGTCACTGAACGCTATGTCTGGCCTCGCATACGCGCTAACATTCGTGACTGGGTTCGCACTTGCACAGCGTGTCAGCGTATCAAGGTACAACGGCACACCAAGCCGCCATGGGGCAAATTCCCTTCCCGTGCTTTTAACTTTAAGATCATTTTGAATATGCTTGCAAGTCTTACATCTGGGACGGGAGCAAGTTATTACGCAGGCGGTGCGCTGAGGGTTTACTTTGGCATGTACTAGCAGGTCCTTAAAGTTTCTATTACGGCGGTAGGTGACTCTTGGTATTTCCGGAAACGCTTTTCTAAGGTGATCGTTGCTTGTTAGTATTGGATAGTATTTCCGAAGAATATTATTTATGTTTGGAAGCGCATTGGAGTATTTCGTTATGAATGCTAGCGGCTGGTTGGCCTGCGCTTTAGGGGCTCTTTTTTCTAGTGCTGGTGTCCTATCTAGTTTAAGCGCGTCGTTGTATGCCTTGTTGAGAGCGTCGTGCGGGTGATTTCGTTCAGCTAAGGTTGCCTTTAAATTGCTTAAGTGGTGAACGTAATCCGCGTCGTTGCTACAAATCCTTCTTATGCGCCTTGCTTGTCCTATAAATATGCCCTGTTTGCAGTGTCGCGGGTGATGGCTACTATAATCTAGATATTGCTGGCTATCCGTTGGCTTTCTGTAAAGTGTCGTCTTTAGTTTTCCTTTTTCGATGGATACTGTCGTGTCGAGAAAATCAATTTTCTAGAAGAGTGCTGCATGGAAAACTTAATGCTGGGATGAAAGTTGTTAAAATGCTCAAAAAATGTGCTTAGTGCACTTACACCATGTTCCCAAATAATAAAGATATCGTCTATATTTGCAGGGGTATTTGGGTGACAGGTGTTAGCGTGACTAATATAAATGGCAAGAGCGAGAGCGCCGACACTGAGCGCCGATACAGTACTTTCGGGCGGGAGCTCCTCGCGGCCTACCTTGCGGTGTGGCATTTCAGGTACTTCCTTGAAGGGCGATAATTTGCCATTCTCACCGACCAAAAGCCACTTGTTTCGGCTTTACGTTCCTGTAGTGCCATGCACACTCCCAGAGAACTTCGACACATTGCTTTCATTGCTGGATTCACAACAGACATACATTATGGAAAAGGCAGCTTTAACAGTGCAGCGGACGCTCTCAGTCGTATTACCATCAATGCCACGACAGGCACCACCGACCTTTCATTGGCTTCGCTCGCGGAGGCGCAGGCATTAGACGATGAGCTTCCACGACTCCGATCTTCTACTTCCCTCCGACTGCAGCAAGTCAACTTTCCCGAAGACAATGTTACGCTCTGGTGCGATGTTTCACACAACTGCAATCGTATCTGTGTTCCTTCACATCTACGGCGTACTGTTTTCGACAACCTCCACTACATCTGCCACCCAGGCGTAAGAGCTTCGCAACACCTGGTCACTGAACGCTATGTCTGGCCTCGCATACGCGCTAACATTCGTGACTGGGTTCGCACTTGCACAGCGTGTCAGCGTATCAAGGTACAACGGCACACCAAGCCGCCATGGGGCAAATTCCCTCTCCCTGATACACGCTTCGATAATATTCATTTGCACATTGTCGGGCCTTTACCTCCATGCCGGGGATATACGTATTTGCTTACGTGTATTGACAAGTACACTAGGTGGCCTGAAGCAGCTCCAATGCCTGACATTACGGCAGAAACAGTTGCTCGTACCTTTCCTGCTACCTGGATTAGCTGTTTTGGTGTACCATCAACGGTGACCACTGATAGAGGCAGGCAGTTTGAGTCGGCGTTTTTCACCTCTGTGACATCTGCTGGGCTGTGTGTGCATTCACACAACTGCGTATCATCCAGCATCAAATGGCGTTGTTGAGAGACTCCATCGCCATTTAAAAGCAGCACTCGCCTCGCAGCCTCACGCTGAAGATTGGGTATCACACCTCCCCATCATGTTTCGCAGCCTTCGTTCAACACTTCGGCCAGAACTTGCCTGCTCTGTAGCCAAGATGGTTTATGGCTGCACACTTCGTTTGCCTAGAGACCTTGTCATCCCTGTTACTACGCAAAGTGTTTCGGATCCATCTTCTTTCGTCCAGCGTCTGTGGATCTTCATGGAAAACTTGCACCCATCGCCAACTTCAGCTCACACTAACAACGTTTTTCTGCCGGCAAACCTACAGACATCTTCACGTTTTTGTTTGTGTTGATGCGCCTCGCCGTGCTCTTCAGCCTCGCTATGACGGTCCTTTCCCAGTCATCAAGCGTTCTGAACATCATTTTACAATCCTGCACAATGGGCATGAAGGCACAGTCAGCATTGAAAGGATCAAGCCAGCAGCCATTCTGACAAGCTCCGTTTGATCGTTTTTCTTTCAAGTGCCCACGGCCACTTGTCTGCAGGGGGGGCCCATCTGTGGCGTACTTTTCTTCTTCTGGCACGACACTTGGGACATGAACTGGTAGTGGAGATTCTGCTAAGAAAAGGAGAAGAGGCAGTTGGAACGATGGCGGAGATGCATTAATAAACTGTGCTGTGTTTTTGGGACCACGTTTTAGCGTGCTACGATATTATATCTAAGATGTTAGCCGAGTGGTCTCTAGTGTGGATGGGATTGTTGACAACTTGCATTAACCCAAAAGTGAGACACGTGTTGACGAATTCGTTGGCCATGTCGCTTTTTTTAGTGTGGAAGCGAGATTTGACCAAGCGTTAGACGGGAACTTAAAATCGCCGAAAAGCAGGACTGACGTGTTGGGATAAGACTTAGTTATCTTGCGCAACGCATCGTGGAAAGCAGGCAGGCACGAGATGTCGGCAATAGGAGGGCTATCGATAACAAATGCCAAGAAGCACGCGCGGGAAGGATGCAGTGCATAATATTTCAAGAGGTGATTGTATTATTATCGGGATGCAACGTAGCTTATGGCTATAAGGACGCCACCCCTGTGGGTGTTGTCAACTCGATCTTTGCGAAATATATTGTTATGTTGAAAGACGCAAGAGGCGAAGCTATGTACAGATACATTTACAAAGTAATGCCGAGGCGCTTCACCATGAAGCAGCAGCCCAAGCAAGCCTCGCTAAAATGTTTTCCTTGTCGTCTTTACTCTATTTGCCTGTTGGCTGTCGGTGGTACGGGCCCGTAGCACTACCCCCAGCGTCAAAAGCGCCGTCCCGGTGTGTGGATGATCATAGATCCGAAGCAGTGTGGTAGACCTTGAGCCTACTGACGTGCACTGTGTCGCTGGACCCGACGGGAGAGGGCGAGGAGGCATTGACCGGGGCACTCTCGTAGGTTATGGGCGTCACTTGGCAGAGCACACGGTAAGGCCCTGTGTACTTAGAAAGGAGCTTCTCCAACAGTCCGACATGGCGAGAAGGTGACCACAGGAGTACGAGGTCACCAGGCGAGAAGTGGGCGTCGCGATGCTGGACATCGTAGTGCTGGTGCCGTGCAGTTTGCGAAGCCTTCAGCCTGGTACGGGCGAGCTGGCGTGCATGGTCGACCAGGGCAATGGTGTCGCATGCGTACTCGGTTGCTGAGGTGGCCGCCAGAGGAGCAGTAGGGTCAAGGGGCAGGGTCGGCTCACATCCATACAACAGATAAAATGGAGAAAAGCCGGCAGTGGCGTGACGGGAAGAATTACACGCGAACGTGACATAACGCAAAGCAACGTCCCAGTCATGGTGGTCTTTCGAGACGTGCATTGACAGCATGTCTGTGAGGGTTCGATTCAAGCGTTCCGTCAAACTGTTCATTTCAGGATGGCAGGAGGCGATCAGTTTATGTTTGGTGGAGCAGGAACATAATAAGTCGTCGATAACTTTCGAGAAGAAGTTGCGGCCACGGTCAGTGAGCAGCTGTCACGGAACGCCGTGAAGCAAGACTATGTCACGCAGGAGGAAATCTGTGACATCGGTGGCACAACTGGTCGGAAGAGCCCACGTGATGGCATAATGGGCGGTGTAGTCCGTTGCAACGGCTATCTGTTTGTTCCCGGAGGATGATATTGGGAAGGGGCCAAGGAGATCAAGCCTAACGCGGAAGAACAGCTCCACGGGAATGTCTATCGGTTGGAGATAACCAGCATGTAGCACTTGGGGAGTTTTTCAACACTGACAGTATTGAAGTCGGGTAAGAGGGGTAGTATCTCGGAATCGTGAGTGGATTAGTTAAGCAATGTCTCGGTCAGCAAAACGACATTACACTAAAATGAGCTCATGAGCCCGCATGACGAACCTCATTTTGGAATGACACTACAGATATTAGTGTGCAAGAAAACTATGGAAGAACGATCACGTCAGGGTGTTTGAAGTTTAAATTGGTGTAGCCGCTAGGATTTGCGCTCAACCGCCTTGTTGGCCTACTGATTGTAGACAACGGTTTTGCTACCAGAGATAAGTTTATTGTAACGCAGCTTGAGCTGGAGGTTGTTAGTCTTTCCATATTCAATAAGACTGTTTGTGAGCTGGTTGAACTGCGGAAGAAAAGTCCTCAGAGAGGCCAAAGCTTGTTCCTTTAAGCTTGTGCGCTAGTGAAAGAATGCGTTCTTTGTCATTGAAGTGCGCGATTTTACAATGATTGGTCTTGATCGGCCATTACTGTAAGACTCGAGCCTATGAGCCCGTTCAATTTCACATGTATCAACAGGTGACTGAAGGTGCTGAATGCAAAGATCAATTAGCGTTTTGGACTCACGCCAAGTTCCATTAGGAGCGTCCTTTAACCCATAAAACACAAGGTTACATCGACGAGACCTGTTGGCGTCATCAGCGTGCGCAGTCAGAGCAGACACATGAGCCAAGCAAGCGTCAGTTTCTGTCTTGGCAGCCACGAGTTCTGTGCACTCAGATTCGGTGTTGGCCAATCTAGAATTAATTTCGAGGAACTTTTTCTCATGAGCAGTCAAATGTTGCCAGAATAGATTTTAGTTGATCGAGAATGGCCGACTCCCCGGACTAGAGCTGACTTAGCGTGGCAAGCAGTTCATATTTGACATTGTTATCGGGACCGGGGTTCAATTCAGTGTCACCGACAATAATAATAAATCAAAGAGTACAGAAGAACAATCATAAACAGTGGTGCAAATTGAATGTGGGCTCGGCAGCACGACCAGCACCCTATGATTGGTTTGCTTAGCAAAAAGGGAGTAGCTATTGGTTACCTGCATAGCGAAAAGCAGCGTTTGGTAAGCACGAACCATCGTTGACATGCTGCCAAGCCCACTAGAAGCGCACAAGTGATGACGAGGTAATATATCCAATCCTGGCGGAAGGGGCGTTGCTGTAATCGACGCGGAACCTGAACCCGGTCTAGGATACCAGGGTGGATGGAAGATCGCCGATGATAGATGACTGGAATTGATTCCTATTGGGTGATGGGCCCATAATACTGTGGAGGTAATAAGGGAACTGCAGTTGAAGTTATTTCTCATGTTTTATTTTCACGCTAGGATTTTGCCTAAGTGCTTCCCAGAAAAGCAGTTCCCTTCTGGACAGGAAGGACTCGTACTTTCCCCGCCGTTAATCTCAGCCGCTTCCAAGATTTCACGAACGAGTTACTGCTGTGCTGCCCATCGTGGAGCTCCTTTCAAAAGCAGGGGAGACCACACCCCCTGCGTGCATTGCTAGAGGCTGCCTGCCTGCGACAGATTACTTTCCGTGTTCCTGCAGGGACGTTCAGGCACCTGCCTGGTCTGCCCTGTGTACCTGTTCAAACTAGAAGAGAAGCTCAGTGGAAGGCTTCAATGGATAAAAAGATAGCCAAAAACGATGTAGAATAGTGAGTGTCACTGGGAGCCAATGTTTTAACAAGTGGACGTGTCCTTGTCAGGACGGGATATTAGTGTGCAAGAAAACTATGGAAGAACGATCACGTCAGGGTGGTTTTGAAGTTAAATTGGTGTAGCCGCTAGGAATTTGCGCGCAACCGCCTTGTTGCTCTACTGATTGTAGACAACGGTTTTTGCTACCAGAGATAAGTTTATTGTAACGCAGCTTGAGCTGGAGGTTGTTAGTCTTCATATCAATAAGGATGTTTGTGAGCTGGTTGAACTGCGGAAGAAAGTCCTCAGAGAGGCCAAAGCTTGTTCCTTTAAGCTTGTGCGCTAGTGAAGAATGCGTTCTTTGTCATTGAAGTGCGCGATTTTACAATGATTGGTCTTGATTGGCCATTACTGTAGGACTCGAGCCTATGAGCCCGTTCAATTTCACATGTATCAACAGGTGACTGAAGGTGCTGAATGCAAAGATCGATTAGCGTTTTGGACTCACGCCAAGTTCCATTAGGAGCGTCCTTTAACCCATAAAACACAAGGTTACATCGACGAGACCTGTTGGCGTCATCAGCGTGCGCAGTCAGAGCAGACACATGAGCCAAGCAAGCGTCAGTTTCTGTCTTGGCAGCCACGAGTTCTGTGCACTCAGATTCGGTGTTGGCCAATCTAGAATTAATTTCGAGGAACTTTTTCTCATGAGCAGTCAAATGTTGCCAGAATAGATTTTAGTCGATCGAGAATGGCCGACTCCCCGGACTAGAGCTGACTTAGTGTGGCAAGCAGTTCATATTTGACATTGTTATCGGGACCGGGGTTCAATTCAGTGTCACCGACAATAATAATAAATCAAAGAGTACAGAAGAACAATCATAAACAGTGGTGCAAATTGAATGTGGGCTCGGCAGCACGACCAGCACCCTATGATTGGTTTGCTTAGCAGAAAGGGAGTAGCTATTGGTTACCTGCATAGCGAAAAGCAGCGTTTGGTAAGCACGAACCATCGTTGACATGCTGCCAAGCCCACTAGAGGTGCACAAGCGATGATGAGGCAATATATCCGATCCTGGCGGAAGGGGCGTCGCTGTAATCGATGCGGAACCTGAACCCGGTCTAGGATACCAGGGTGGATGGAAGATCGCCGATGATAGATGACTGGAATTGATTCCTTATTGGGTGATGGGCCCATAATACTGTGGAGGTAATAAGGGAACTGCAGTTGAAGTTTATTTCTCATGTTTTATTTTTCACGCTAGGATTTTGCCTAAGTGCTTCCCAAGAAAAGCAGTTCCCTTCTAGACAGGAAGGGCTCATACCTTTCCCCAGCCGTTGAATCTCAGCCGCTTCCAAGATTTCACGAACGAGTTACTCGCTGTGCTTGCCCATCGTGGAGCTCCTTTCAAAAGCAGGGGAAGAGCCACACCCCCTGCAGTTCATTGCTAGAAGGCTGCCTGCACTTGCGGACGGATTACTTTTGTGTTCATTGAGGCAGACGTTCAGGCACCTGCCTGTCTGCCCTGTGTGCCTGTTCAAACTAAAAGAGAAGCTCAGGGGAAGGCTTCAATGGATAAAAAGATAGCCAAAAACGATGTAGAATAGTGAGTGTCACTGGAGCCAATGTTTTAACAAGTGGACTTGTCCTTCTCAGGACGGCAACTTCCCTGTTCTACACCATTTTTAGCTAACTTTTCATCGATCCACGCACTTGTTGTCATGTGACAGCAGAGTGGAGTATATGGCTTCTTGTGCACAGGGTACTACTGGGCGATCGTGAGCCGTTTTGCACTTGTCCCTGCCTTTAGGGGGCGCATTCACCGCTCTACACAGCCTGGGGAGCTTATTCGGTGCCGAGAAGGCCCACCTTGCCGGGCTTCGCGTACTAAAGAAGATCGCACAGGAAAGCGACGTGAGGGTGGCCATTTCAGCACTTAACAAGCTCTCCAGGTTGTGTAGAGTGGCGAATGTGCCTTTTGGAGGCAGGGACGAGTGTGAAACGACTCACCACCTAGTAGTACCATGTGTGCAAGGATTTGTATACTCCATTGCGCTGTCATGTAACAACAGGTACGTGGGGCAGACAGGCAGATGTCTGAACGTCCATTTCAAGGAACACGAAAGTAACCTGTTCGTGACTGCGGGCAATCTTCTAGCAATGCACTGCAGGGGGTTTGGCTCTGTCCTCGCCTTTGAAAGGAGCTCTGTGATGGACAAACATGGCGAGCAACTCGTTTGTGAGGTCTTGGGAGTGGCTGAGGTTGAACGGCCGGAGGAAGGTACTATGAGCAGGCCCTCCCTTTTCCTGTCTAGAAGAGAACTGTTGGCCCACCGCGGTGGTCTAGTGGTTATGGCACTCGCCTGCAGATCCGAAGGTCACGGGATCGAATCCCGGCCGCGGCGGCTGCATTTCCATGGAGGCGAAATGTTGAGGCCTGTGTACTGTGAAATGACAATGCGGGATAAAGAACCCCACGTGGCCGAAATTCCCGGAGGCCTCCACTATGGCGTCTCTCATAATCGGAGCTGGTTTTGGGACGTTAAACCCCACAAAACAACAACAGAAGAGAACCGTTTTTCTTGGAAAATGGTCGTGAGCACTAGTTTGTAGACCACGTACGAAACCCTGCTTCATATCTATAGACCGCTGTTTTCTGGTTCTGATGGGTATTAGTTTTTTCCTTCTGCATCAGCCCTTTACACCATGTGAATGATTGACCCTTGTCAGCTTGTTCCTCCCCCTCCCCTAAAGAAAAAGAGGAGAGAGAGAACAGCATTGTGACAATTCATTGCCACACGTCTTTTATGCATTCATTTTCTTTTGCCTTTCTTTCCGATTCATGCTATGTAGTATGCTGTAGTCAGGAAATAAAATCAGTTATAAGTTCAGCACTGTTGCTGTGTGTCTTCTCTCTTGTGGTGTGTCTTTCTTGCGCTGTACATATTTTTGTTTCCCTTGGTTTATCTTGGAACAGAATGCAACCCACTAGAACACTGGCAGTGTTCTATGCGATGCAGTGGGTAGGGTAGGCGACATTTTGAAAGTTAATGTCACAAATGTCAGTAGCTTTGGAAATGACCAACTGAAATTACTATTGGTTCCTCTGTACAATAAAAGTTAATGCGTACATGGCCATAGTATTCTAGGAATTTCTTGAAAGGGGTCCTTGAAAAATCCTTTCTCTTTGAAACCTGTCTTTCCTTCTGACTTGATAACTTTCTTGCTGCTTACTGAGAACCACATTTACAAGTCTCGTAAGCATGCCAGTTCTTAAAATCAGTGTGCTTCATATCTTTTTTTTTTCTGCGGTGTTGTATTGATGTCCTGCTGTCTGCTATGTGTAAAGAGGCATCCTGGTGCGTTGCTGTTCACATTTCAGCACAGCTGTTATGCCAGAGCAGCATTTATCGTGTATCAAAAGAATTTAATGGCTTTTTTGCTGTTTTCTCGTCTTGGCAACCTGCTACAAGCCTAAGGGCCGCTGCTACAAATCGTAATTTTTCCTGCTACAAAACTTGCTACAATGTGCTTCTGACTTTTCCCATGACTGCTGTGTTCACTCACATCACTATATTTATTTGGTATATCTATCTTTGTTACACATCCTTTTAGTGCACCTCTTGGGCTTTGCGTGTGTAGTGAAATGTTCCTTCGCGTCCACACCATGCAGCATGGATACCGGTGAAGGTCTGACTGGCACTGAATTGCCAAATGCGGGCCATGGGGGCAGCACTACGGCTGGTTCTCCCGAGGCACACACGGAGTTGGACCAGGCGTCTGAGCTCCAGGGCCTCGGAGTATCGGTGTACAGTGGGGCTGATTTGGAGCAAGGTGTTCTGGAAGAGATGGATCGCATCGTCCAGCAGAAAGAGGCAGAAGAACGTCAAAAGGCCACTGAGAAGAGGCTGCTCGCTCTGCGCAAGGATATCACGTGAGTTTTACCTCCAGGTCTCGCTTCAAAATGGTTGCCTCGTGGCAGTGCACTCTAGCTGCATTTGAGCAAGACAGAAAGGACCTCGAGGGCACGAGCTCCATGGAGCGCCTCACTCTGTTTCATTAAAGATGCATGGAAGCCAGCAGCATGATGGAAGGGCTTCTTGCTAAGGCTACTGCAGTGGTCAGTCTCTTTGTTGCGCTGAAGACCTGTTCTTTTGCAGTAGGCGTGCATTGGTATTTTGAGCTGAACACCGTCCTCTGTCAGGGTCAGCTGAGCAAATAAAGTCAAGGGTGAAGGAAGGCAAACAACAATCAATAAGGTGTTTTGGCTCTCGTGTTCACAGTTTAACCGTGACTCGCATCCCAGCTTCATTGCAAGAGGAAGTTTCTGCCTGAGCCACGGAATTGCCCACTGTAGTTGTTGACCCCACATTCGAGTTGAGGCTGAGCTGAAGAATAGACAGCTCAGAGGTTCTTGGACTGTTGCATGACAGGTTGTGAGCACTCCTGGTTGATGTCATGGGTGAAAGATGTTTGTTTTTTGATTCTGTTGATCCCATAGAAATTTTTTACAGGAGTGAGTTTAAAGATCAGGGGTGCAGGCATTCATACCATTATACAATAAGTGTTCACATAATGATCACACGAGATGTGTCTAACGCAGTTGGTGACAATTCTGATCCTATCTCTACAGCAATTAAGAAGGACAAAAAAGCAGCTTATTTCAATTGCTGTATTTACTCGAAAATTGGTTGGGCACGAATATAGGTCTACCCCAACTTATAGCCTCTATGAGAAATTGAAAATATTCAAACATATGTCGACCTATATTATTTTTAGAAACAGAAAAATTGAAACATAGCACTCCTTTATTAGGGGCGAGACACCTTAGGGCCGAGCTTGCGGCATACACCCGGCGTAGCCATCTAATTACAGTTGCGCCTGTTATGGGGCGCAACGTCTCGTGAGAGAGAGAGCGAACAGCGCGCGTTGACTATGGAAACGCTCTTACTGCGATGAGCGCTTTACCAGCTCGCAAGGAACGAGAACGCACCCTCGCCTGCGAGAGACAACACTGACGCAGGCAGCGTCTGCTAGCGAGTTTCTTGATTAAAAAAACTGACTGCTCGCACTGCACAACCGTTCACCGGCCACTCCGTATATATAGGCACTGTATCTTGACCTGTAATGTAGTGCCAGTGGGAGATTTCTCTTATGTGTAGATGAACCATAAGGATTCGCAGCGTGTGCGTTAACTAAAAGTAATCCGAAACTCGGCACGATCTACGACATGGGAGCGTAGGAACCTCATAAAGACCAGGAACATAAATTACAATGTGTGTGTAAACATACACACGCATTGTCACTCAAATGAGTGACAATGCCCACTCATAGTGACATAACCCACTCATGCGTGACATAACCCACTCATGCATGTAAATACATGCATGAGTGGGTTATGTCACGGGTTATTTACGGTAACACCGAATGATCCCCAGTGCTTCGCCCACTCATCATGGTTCACTTCGTGGAGATGCATGGATGTTTTTACAATAACTTTTCCTCAGCCCTGTAATTGTAACTGTAGCTGCATTTTCCGTGCGCTTTGAAAAGGCAGTCTGCTGTTATTACATGAATAACTTTTTTTATTGCGATAGCAATTATATGGACAGTCTCGGCTGATTTTTGCCATCCCCGTTGCCGCCGTCATGAACCGTATATGTATAAGGATGTATATATATATATATATATGAAAGTCCCAAAGAAAAATAACTCGTATAAATGCTTCCGTCGCGCGGAATCGAACCAGGAACCTCTCACTCCGCAGCGCGTGGCGTTAACCACTACGCCACAAACAGCAGACGCTTCACGGACCTAATGGCAAGCCTTATATACACACCTTTTACCGCTGGCAGGACTCAGAGACGGCAGGCGCTCATAGCGTTTCTTCATTACCAGCGAGATGGCGCGAGGAGCGCAACGGGCAGCCGCCTTTGCAACAGGAGTGCTGTTCAAACTGAGAGTATCCATTGTGACAGCTTATTCGCGCTCGTTCGGTGTATATCTGTGCGTTCGTTTTGTGCGTGCTTCATTTGATAGTTCGCGCTCATCTTCTGTTTGTTTATTTAGCGGCCTCCCCTAGCTTTGTATGTGTAGCTTTGTGACACACAACGTATAAAGCCCTTCGTACCAGCACGCGCTGCCCACGGGAGGCGCTCACTTAGCAAGTGCATGTTTGCTACAATTAATATTGCTCCTGGAGCTGCGAGCCTCACTTCGTATAGCATTACAGTTTCTTGCTATCGCATTCATTGCTTCGCCCTTGCGGCGAAACTGTGACTTTTTTTTCTTGATTACTTAGACTTAAAAACGGTGCAGGTGCAGTCCTTACACCAGATTTGATGGTATATAATGGGCATATGTACCGTATTTACTCGCATAATGATCGCACCCCTATATTTTGTTGTCAAAATTTGATTTTTTCTTTCCCGCATAATGATCGCACCCCGAACTTGCCGCAGCGATATGTCGTGTGCCGAGCCTATCTGACGATCATCATGTTAACCGTCTGTCAAACGTTACGTAAATAGCTCTTCAAGACTCACCAGGTGAACTGCACGCACCAAGCAGATGCCTAATTTTTGCCCACCCTTGGCGGAAACGTGCCGTATTAGGATAGCAGTAAAGACAAATGCCATAGTTTTCACCACACCAACAGCTGCAAGAGGACAGGCATATCTAATGCGCTCGACAGAACGGAAGATAACCTTCTGTGGGACTGCGATGACACTGCCGGTTCCGACAGGGAATCGAGTGGCGACGACACTGACGCTTCAGACTCTGAATGAAAGTTAGGGGGTCAGTGAATGAAAAAATTAAAGGGCAATATGCAATGCGTGTAGTCCCTGCGTAATGTATGCGTTTATTACAAAGAAAAGCCTTACTGTACTTTTATTTTTGGTTATGTTCATGATAGCTATCGTAAGAACTCTGATGCTGCGACTTGTTTGCATTCTCGATGCTCAAAATATCATTTCGCGGAAAATTTACCCTGCGTAATGATCGCACCCCGAAATGTGCGTCAGTTTTTTTGACAAAAGAAAGTGCGATCATTATGCGAGTAAATACGGTAGAAGGCACTGCTTAAAGAACAGCGGACGAAGCAGTTTCTTTGGTCACGAATATACATTGTAAAACTTTTTAACACTGCTAGTACACACTGACAAAGAGGCACACAAGATGTGTGCACACTCACGACTGAGTGTTTAACGGATGAAGAAGACATAATGTATTTACCTGCATAATATGTGCCCTCGCATAATTTACGCACCCCTGATATATAGCCAGCCTTACAAAAAAATATATACATATAGTATTCCTCGCATATTTTGTGCTCCCCATCCTGCCCGAGCCAGCTCGCCGGCGCGTGCGCACGGACATACTGAGAACAGCCGCGCGGCCGTGCCCCTCGCTGTGCAGGCGAGAGCAGTCGTACGCTAAAGGGGCTGCGAGTGCGATGTCCCTTTTTCCGATTCTTTTCTCCGGAAGCCTCCGGAGCCCAAAGTATGGTCGCTAGAATAAAACCATGCGAGTGGTGGCGATGATGACTGCTGAAGCAGAGATCAAACGAGCCCGGCCTATCGGTGGGCACATGCTGATGACATCTCCCCGATCGGGACACTTGCCGTCGATGTGGGGAAGAAACGCCCTGCCGTCTTTAACGAGCAAGAAAAGACGTGAGGGAGGGGGGTGGGGGAGTGTCACTCTGCTGCCGAGCGATCGCATGGCGGCCGAGATAGGGCTGGCACGCGCGCTATCTCGGCAGCCATCAGCGGGCGACTCGTAAACCCTTCTACGTGCCGCCCTCTCAACGCGAAGGGACTGTGAAAAGTGTCCATAGAGCAGCTGTATTGTCTTACACCAGCGTTTTGTAGGGTTATGTGAGATCTTATCCAGAAGGAGTTACCACGCTCGTTGCATTATATTGCACATTATTTTGAAAGTGTTCACGAAATCTCCGCGCAATATGTGCACCCCCTCTTCGGAGCTCTAAAATCGCGAATAAAAGTGCGCAAATTACGTGAGTAAATACGGTAAACAGTCGACAACCGATAATTCGGACTCCACGGTGATAAAAAAGTCCGAAGTATCGACCGTCCGAAAAAACAAATGCATCAAAAAAGAAAGAAGGAAGGACCATTTTATTCACATTACAAGGACCCTGGGCTAGGGAGCAGTGGTCGATGCATTGCTGCACGCATTTTCGCTACCATCACACAATCGTACAATCGTGTTAAGGCTTATGACCCTATCCGACCGTTGGTTAATTGTTGCAAGGAGCATAAGCTTAGACCTCTTATCCGATATGAAAGGTTGTTTTATTATGATGCTGGATAGCACATTTTCAGAAAAAGCGGGAGCAGTGATTAAGAAGAATTTTCGGCCTGTTAAATGGAAGCCTTCCGTAGTCAAACAACTGAGCTGTTGATTTCCTATTTTGAAACATAATCTTTATAGGATAGCTTCTAGTGTCAAGTGCTTCTAGTGTCTTCAGCTTCTAGTGTCTAGTGTCAGAATTATTTTTCTCACGAAAAACCCATGAACAAGAAATTCTGTTACGCTCGATTGTTCCAGAGTTAAGAACTTGGCAAGTTTGTGTACCTAGCTACCTGCAGAAGCGCTTAACATCTCGTAAGTTTTTCTGATCCCCTTACACATACGTAATTCTCAAGCTCTAGTTGAGTTTTTAGCAGAGAATAATCCTGGCGACTGTACAGCGTTTACTATGGATGTAGAAGACCTGTATTACTCGTTGCTGCTGAAGGTTACCACAGGTGCATTTCTAGAAATTCCTTCCAGTCAATGTTGATTGGATATACACCTTTCCACTGGAGCCCTCATGGGCGCCGCCATGAAAGTGCCACTAGCGACGTCTAGCGGCGGCGCCATCTTGGCCTGTTTGCTCGCCGAGCTCTCCGTCCGGGCGTGTGCATTCGTTGTGTGTGTTCCAGTACGATCTTGCTTTTGCTTTTTGTAAACATTGTGGAATTGTTAGGCAGGTTCATATGTGTGTGTGTGTGTGTGTGGGACCTGATTGATTAGCAGGACAGTTGCCATCGTCATTTTTTTTGCGTGTTCTTGCGCAGGCAGAGGCGGAATTGGCGGGGCTGGTTGGTAGCAGTAAAACTGGGAAACCGGGAACCATGTCGCCTCTTTTTTGTTTGAATTACTGTTGTAAGATGACTTGCCTGATAATAGGAATACTGTTGCTTTGCTAACAGTGGTACCACTCATTAAGGCAAGAGCCTTACCGTCTCAATCAGAGTGACCTTAGTGTTTTAGTCAGTGGCCTTAAAAGAGGGTGGTTCCACAATTATGGGCAATTATCAGAAAAGAATGGTAACTTGAGAAATAAATGACCAATAATGTAACACTATATATCAAACCTACCCCTTATTCAACGCGAACATGACTAAGGCATATTGAGCATGATAGCCAGGCTTTAAGTCATGCTCATGACTATAATTATGAAAGTGAGTTGTCTGTCCAGAAATCAATGATTGAAAATCGCAAATTGATGTTCTCAAGTCACTCAAATTAGGTCAGAGTGGTTATGATAATAAGAGTACACCGTGATAATGACCAAACGTGATAATGACCAAATCACGTTTAAAGAATGACCTGATTTTGCAAAGCAGGTAATTAAGGACACATGATACAAGGCAATCTTGAAACTGTAAGAAGACGGTCGAGATGGGGGTGTCATACGAAATGTGTGCATGTAGGAAGATGTGATATTGGTGATAGTCATGTTCATGACATCACACGATATGCTCATATCATGCTATGACATGAGCATGACTCTGCAAAAGTAAAACTACTGGAAGGAGGTCGTGATGGGTGTTAAATGAAATGTACTCGTCGGAGGATATGATATTGGTCATAGTCAGGTTCATGACACTACATGATGTGCTCAGGTCATGCTATAACATGATCATGACTCTGCAAACATGAGACTACTGGAAGGCGATTGAGATGGGTGTCAAACGAAAGTGCATGTCGAAGGATGTAATATTGGTCATAGTCATGTTCTTGACATGACATGCTCATGTCATTAGCATGACTGCAAAAATAAAAGTAAAGGAAGGCGGTCAAGATGGGTGTCAAACAAAAGATATAGGTCGAGAGCCGCTATATGAGCAGGTCATGACATGAAATACATGATTTGACATGACGAAAGGGAAAGGGTTAAGCACTCGTTTATTTCTTAGAAACAACCTAATGAACCAACAAACATGGAATCCTAGGAAAGCATAGGGGAAGTTATTGAAGTTTTTAATCATAGTATTATAATTATGTAGTAAGTAGAAAGGAACTAAAGTGGACGAAAATACAGGTAACCTGTATTTTCGTCCACTTTAATTCCTGAAAAGACAAACCTGGTTTGTCTTTTCATCCACTTCAATTACTTTCTACTTACTCCATAATTACAATGCTACAGTTAAATACTTCAGCAACTTGACCTATGCTTGCCTAGGCTTCAGTGTCTGTTGGTTCCTTAAGTTGTTTCTAATGATATGACAAGAGCATGACAAAGCGAAAATAAACGAAAGGGGGGGTCAAGATGGGTGTCTAATGAAAGGTACAGGTCGAGGAATGGGATATGAGTTATAGGCTTCAATTGACTTTGTACTTACTAGTACTTTTTCATGCACTTAAAATATTTTCATGGCATCAATTGCATTTATGCGTGTCGTCAATGCATCGTAATTTGAAACGTTTCTTATATTTTGTAACGTTTCTTATATTTGCCCCCTTTATATGATGTTTGCTTTTTTAGATGTTACTCAGTTAACAGATGTTTATGAAGGGATGTTCGTCCTCGTTGTTTTTGAGGTTATATTGTTCTTTTTCTTGCTTTTTCTGTGCGTGTAAGTGGAAAACTTAACAATTGTATAAGTGCTGGCGTTTCAGTTTGATGGAGAAGTTGTGTGCAATATTTGTTTTTTCTGTTGTATTTCCATGTCTGTTTCTTTTACGGATCACCCATCCTTGCCTAAGGCCTCATATGCGAGGCTGGCAGTACTTCTAAAAAAAATAAATAAAAGACATGCCCATGACATAATCATGGCATAAGCATCTTTAAGCAAAAGAGAAATAATGGAAAGGGGTCGAGATGGGGTTTCAAACAAAAGTTGCTGGTGAATGGATGTGATATGGGTTTTAGTGAGGTTCATGATGTGAGATAATCATATTAGCGTGGCGTGAAATGAGTATCTGATGAAAATAAAACATATTTCATGACTTGAATATCACTGCATGCAGGTCTATACCTAATGATGCATATGATATGGTGTCATCGTGTGAAAGATCATGACATTAATGTTCATGACATGCATGTCTTATAGATCATGAAATGACTGGCTCAGCTCACACAATTCGTGAAGCTGTCCTTGTCTTTTAATTAACATAGTTGCAATGTGCATACATTAGAAACATGTCGTAACACAGGACATGATATGCCATGTGTGCAATGACATGTTGTGACGTGAATGGCAGATGACACATCGTTACAATCACTTTTTAAACTAGTACATACATCAACGTTCATGGTAACACATAAATCTGACAACATGATAGGTAAGCCATGACGTATGTGGCATTTGCTCATCTTAAACCAACACTGGTTAGCCAGGTAGCTAGTGTTCGGTGGAGTTCCCTCTTCTTGGTTAACTGTCGGCTGTTGTGATTAACTTTCTCTGTGAGGCCCCACCACACGGTGGTCTAGTGGTTATGGCACTTGGGTGCAGATCCAAAGGTCGCGAGCCTAGCTGCGGCAACTGCATTCCGATTGAGGCGAAATGTTGAGCCTCGTGTGCTGTGCGATGTCAGTGCACGTTAGAGAACACCAGGTAGTCAAAATTTCAGGGCCCTTTCACTACAGTGTCTCTCAGATCATGTTTTTGGGATGTAAAATCCCAGAAATCATCTCTTTTATGTCTAATGTTGGCTAAAACATATAAATCGCAGTGGCTTTTTCGCATAACATCAGCTCCCGCGGCGCACGAGACCTGCTGGAACTTTTTTTTGGTTCTGATTGGTTTTAGCTGTTGTCGTGTTTATCTCGGTCATGGATAATATCATTTAGTTGGATCAGTTTGCGTAATGGGGTTCATTATCGACTTTAGTATTGTAACTGTGTGTCGAGATCCCATGCCTTTATTTAAAGGAAATGTTCGCAGCACAAAAGATGGTCAACCAGTTTAAGATCACTTCGTTAAATGTGCACTCAACTGGTTTGCCCTCCCCAAAGCGGACCCGTGTCGGTGTTTGCTCTGCATGCTTTTTCTATTAGCTGGTGGCTGGCCTTTCAAGCTCGGGCAATGATTTCATATGCCATCATCCCTAAAATACAAATAAAAGGTACCAATATGCATTAGAATGACAAAAAATAGACGGCTGAGAGAGGCGATGCATTGGTCGCGGGGTTCTGAGCACTCCTCTTCCCATCCGCAAATGTGCAGAACATACGTGTGATAGTGACAAAGAGGCTCAACCTTTTCTCTTTACTACAGTAATCCACCATCTCTTCAAGTCCTCTTCGGCCGAAATCTGTGCGACGAATGAATGTCGCAGCCGCACTCCTCTTGCACGAAATTGTGCACGTGCAGCACAGTTGTTTACATGCAGAATTTCTTTTCATCATAAGTTCAGCTGCATACAATGCAGTGATGCCTTTTCAACAGACTGTTCTTAAATGGTCATCTTAAAGCACTGTGGTGAGCGAAAAGCAGTGTGCACACTGTGCAAGCACGGTAACGCGTACAGGCGGCTTGGTGCAACAAACAGCCCAAAGAAGGGGGATGTAGCCCAGAGAGCTCTCTCCCGCGCACTAGCAGACGACAAAACAGGTTCCGGCTCGCCGGTCCGAGAGTGCAGCTGGAAACGTGTATAGGGAAGGCAGGTTGCTGCAGAAATCTGCAATTTGTATAGGTTCAAAGGTTGCCCTTATTCCTAGTGATCTTTACTTGAGGAAGTTTGACAACTTAAAGGAGGCCTTAGGGGACTATGTCATTGGGGTGTTTCGTTATGCTGATGATAACTTGTTTTTTTGTGGTAAGGATGCTATTGAAACTGTCAAGCGATAAATTTAAAGTTAATGGAGATGGTCTAAGATTTACGAAAGAACTGCCTGAGAGAAATGTAATACAGTTTCTAGATATCTCCTTGTCATTTGAGCAGAATCGCGTGTGTTGGCAGTATTCCCCTAGAGCATCTAAGCCGTTGCTAAACTTTCATTCAAAAGTAGTAAAAAACGGAATAGCCTTGTCGTGTCTAAAATCGGCCCTATCGAAGTCGTGCGTGCACCGTTTGAACATTAGCTTTAATGCGCAGGTCGAGCGCCTTTTAGAAGCAGGTTACCCTAGACTAGCCATAGCCACAGTAGCTGAATGTCTAAAGAAGTCGATTTCGACTGGAATGCTTGCCGTAGCAGACAGTAACATTAACAAGAAAAGATTTGTGAGTATTCCGTATATCCATGCAGTTTTGCACGGACTTAAGAAAGTGGGAAGTAAATATGGGGTTAATGTTGTGTTTACGGCCCCCAATAATTTAGGTAGGATTTGTGCTGCAGTGCATAGAAAGAATGAGCAGGTGCAAGGAAAAAGCAAACAGATATTTGTCAGGTAAAGCACACTGCCAACAATAATTTTACCGATTGTTGCATGAGTGTGGCTTATAAGATTCCCTTTAGCTGCTGACGTTTCTACGTAGGGCAAACAGCATGCTGTGTTAATCAGAGATTAATTGAACGCAGAAGGTCGCTATCAGGTGGAATGCCATCTAATCTATCTTTGCACTGCCAGGTCTGTAGCACGCCCGAGTTAGACGAAACCGAGGTCCTGTACAGACATAAGAATGAAGAGACGTGTTTATTGATCGAGGCCTGGCTAGCGCTTTGACTGGCACATGTACTCGATTCACAGGTGGTGCCACCATTCTTGAGCATGCACAGATAAGTTGTGTGTCTTTTCTTTTTCGCCTCTGTGCTCTGCTTCAGTGCATAGTCGGCGTTCGTGTTGTCCACTTCTCTTCCCATGTGTCCATGTATTGCACGCCTGTTCTTTTCACTATGGACTCTTACCAACTCCCTCAGCTTTCTGTCCTTTTGATTTCCGCTTATGTGGGACCCAGTCTGCGTGTATTGCTGGCAGTTTACGACAGTACAAGGACAGCAAACGCTCACGTCAGATCCGCACGTCACAGCTCCGTAGCTAATGGCACATATTCCGAGTCGGAGTCGCTCTTTGACATTTGGAGAACTTCTGCAATTATTTCATAATGGTCCTGTTCAGCACATGACGACACCGTGCCACGATGTTGACAATGTCTTCAAATGTAATGGTGGCAGGAATTGCCACATCGCAGCCTCGAGGTCGTCAATGATGTCCGCACTTCAGCTTGTGAATTGGTGGCAGTTTAGGCTCTTATGTTGCAAAGTCGGACTCATTTGCAATCAGCAAAAGTAAATCGAGTGTGATGGAATAAGTTGCTGATTACGAATGCTCGCACTGTTTTCAAGATGTCAGCAAGTATGCTACACTGTAGGTGCCATGTACTTGCTCATTTTCGTTAGGATGCTCGTCGGTGTGGACTGTGAGGCCATCGTTTGTACCATAAGACGTGACTTGTTGCTCAACGTCACAAGAAAGACATCGTGAAATGCAAAATAAATAAACAAGCATGGAAGACGGAATGTGAAAGCGCTATCAAGTGATTGTGGACCCAACGCGACCAGCCGTACTCGTTATTGTGAACCACATGCGGGGCAGCGCAGAGTGCCCGAGCAGGATGCAGCGATCGCAGTGACGGTGAGACTTGCCTCCAAAATAGGTGTGTCGTGACAAAAACTAAGACTCAGAAATCACAGTTATGTTATCTACGAGGTCATATTTTCTTTCGTTGGGGCACCAGAGGATATAGTGGTGGCCCATTCAGTGTGCTCGACAGCCGCGAATGGAGTCCGACCTATCTAATTTAGAGCTGGACACCACCCACAATATCGGTTGTGTTAACACGTTAAGTTTATGGGGACACTGGTGGTACAGCGTCGCTCGCCGAATTACCAAGCATGTCTGAATTATCGACTGTGACAGATGAACATGAAAACAGGTCATTGGCCATCCAAACATAGATATGTTGTCATCGTCATCATCATCAGCCCATCTTATGTTCACTGCAGCATGAAGGCATCTCCCAATCCTCTCCATCCTTGCCTGTTCTGCGCGAGCTGATTCCATTTGACGCCAGCGAATTTCTTGATTTCGTCCCCCCATCTTACTCTCTGTCATCTGCGGCTCTGCTCACCCTCTCTTGGTATCTATTCGGTCGTTCTAACTGTCCACCGATTATCTAGCCTTCTCACCACGTTGCCTGCCCATGTACATTTTTTCTTCTTAGCATCGGTTATTATGTCGGCAACCCACCCGACTGTCTTCCTATCTGACCCACCCGACTGTCCTCCTATCTCTCAGTGTAACGCCTATCATATTTTGTTCCATCACCCGCTGTGCGGTTCTTAACTTCCTCTCGAGCTTCTTTGCAATTCTCCAAGTTTCTGCCCCGTATGTCAGTACTGGCAAAATGCAGTAGTTATATAGTTTCCGCTTGAGTGATAGTGGTAGATTTCCTTTCATGAGTTGGGAATGTCTCCCGTACGTGCGCCATCCCATGTTTATTCTATGGTGGATTTTCTTTTATATGGTTGGGTTCTCCTGTCAGTATACCTGCCCTAGATATAGGTATTCTTCTACGACTTCTGATGTCTGATTTTCTGCTAGAAACATTGCTATCTTAAACACTGCAGCCAACAATCGTTCGCAGGCTAAGCTGTCAGCTACGAATCACTGCACTCGAGGTAATTTCTGCCGATCTTTTCTATTGAGACACATTGTTTCATTCATGCAGGCTTTTCTCATTTCATATTTGAGCAGTTTGGTTGAATAAAAAGCGCACTGACAGCAACAGCTGCTTGCATAAGTATCGGACTTTGTTAAACATTCCTTGTTGTAATTTCACTTTGGGGCCAAACGAAGCACCATGGAACAAGCATGCAGGATGTTTTTGTAGTGGTGTCATGTACTGGAATCTTATATTTACGTGCAGCACATTGCCACAGAGTTCATTCACTTCAAGGTCTCATCTTGTCACGACGAAATCAGCACTGATGCAACACATGAACATGCCCGCTGTGAGGCAAAGTTCTGTCGTCGCAACTATGCTGCGGATCAAAACACTGTACCAGGAAAAAAAACCTAGGACATTTGTTTTCCGCAGGCTCGTGAAGTGAGACCTTTTTCTCAGACGCAGTGCAGTGTCAGTGATGCAAGCTCTGTTTGCGTGATCGCGATGGAAACACAACGCATCTGTCACTTGCATGCGTAGCGCTCTCTGGGAAACTTCCATTGTTGGAGCTTTACTGCACAGAAAAAAATGCGGCATTGAACAAATACCTCGGACATTTGCTTGCCGTGGTCTCTTGAGGCGGAATCCTGTCTTCAGAGGTAGCGCAGCACCACCGATATCTCGCTAAAATAACTCATCCCTGCTGATACAAAACATTGCAGTTCGAAGTGCGGGCGGCCCTATTCTCTGTGGGCAGAGTCACTGACAGTCTGGCTCATGACATAAGTCTAGGCTGTGCGAACATTGGTGCAGGTTTGTGTTTTTCTGCCTTTGTTGTCGAAAATGCTGCGGACTTGTTAAGTTGTACATAACTATACAGTAAAACCTCGTTATAACGAAGTTGAAGGGGGAAGTGGTAATTACTTCATTATAACCATTAGTTTGTTATTACCAATATCAATTTTATCTATAGGAATTTCAAGGGGAATTGCAATTGCTTCGTTATATCCGGGTTCGTTATAACGAGGTTCTACTGTATATTCAAATCAATATGGTACGCAGAATACAGTGCCAAAGAAAAAAGAAGGACATGCACACGAGACGAAAAATTAAATAACATCACCAACAAATTAATGTCGCAGATTTCCTATAAATCAGTGAAGAAAACCAATCTGCAAAGAACAAGAAGCGTCACTTGCTCAATGCTGACAGCTTGACCAGCAAGTTCAACAAATTTGTCAACAGTGAGTTGCACGACCACTATCTGGGCTGAAGCACTTCTGATGCGATGACTCTTCATTTCGAGTGTGCCATGGTTTCTGTGCAGTGCTGTGAAGAAGCGCATTGACCGGCTGGAGAGGAGCATGAGCACGGACGAGCTGGCTTCCAGCCACCACATTTCACCAGTGGTGTTCACCATGCGTCGCGACAGGGATAACAAGGTACTGTGCTACGATGGAGGGATGCAGTGGAATGTGAACGTGATGAATCAAATTTAATAAATATGCATTTATAATGAATTGCTCGACATAATCGAAGTGTCATATTGAACTTGTTATGAAAAAGTTTGGCTGTATGCATTCCATTCATTGCCGACCTCCAGAGTGGCTGCTCTGCAACTGGTGCTGTCACTTTTTAAGCAGTGGTGTTTATTTTCTTGCATGGTATGTACCGTGTGAGCCGGTGGTTTATTATTATTTTTTCTCACATGGAAGTCCCAATTCCAGTCAAATAGGCAATAGTCGAAGAAGGCAGTTTGAACAATGGTGTGGGCTATCCGTGCCTGCATTTCACTGAATTGGAGATGTCACATCATGTCTCATGTGCCAAATTCCTCGAATTATGCATACCACTCTCTTTTTGTCCTTTCCAGTAGAACAATGGTGGAACAGCGCGCACAAACAAGGACCGAAGACAAGAAAAGACGACACGAGCGCTGTGTCGTCTTTTCTTGTCTTCGGTCCTTGTTCGTGCGTGCTGTTCCACCATGACAGTATACCAACTCGCCCAACTTGCTACTTTGCTGAATAGAGTGAGCACTGTATTGATGGGCCCAGTTGGTCATTCATTGTGTGTCCCATGAATGTCCTGCTCTGTGCCAGTATTCGCATTGCACAGGCAGGTTGGCGATCAGTGCAACTTGAAAACAAAGTTTGCAGAAGCGAAGCAATTCTAGTGAGCCACTTTGAAAGGATTAGATAGTGAGGAAGGGATGGAAGTTCTGTCTTTGTTGAGGCAGCAGGGAAATTGGGAAGGGGCCGACATTTCATATGGTAGTTTACTGTGGCATTGTGTAGTGGGTTGTGTAGTGGGTAAACGCAATGGCAGTGATGTTACAAGTGCACCAGGTGCATCTTCGAGGGCTGTCTCTCTGGGCAAACAAAAGTCGCATGGTGGCTACACTGTGGACTGAGACAATACACTGCAACCGTAAAACAAACCCGAAGAAGCAGGTGTGGCCGAGTTGGTGTCGCATTCTCGAAGAAAGAACAGCGCAGGAGAACAGGGACTAAAGAAGACACATACAGTGGACGGACGCTGCTCGTTGTACATGTGTCCTTTTGTTTTCTTGCACTGTTCTTTCCTTAAAAAAAAGAGAGACAGACCTGGATCGTGCTTTGCTTTTTTTTTTCTGCTTCTGTGGGCTGTTAGCGAGAGCCAGGAACTAGTCAGTGGCATATTGGCACCGCTAGATGACATGTAAAGGAATCCCTTATTATAACGAAATCGCTTTACTTGAATTATCACTTTATTTATTCTAAATTTCTTTTTGTCCCTACGCAAATGCACGCATGCAAGAGCGTGTGAACATACGGCATAACCTCTGGCCTGCCCTTCAGACGCTGTGTGCGAGTTCGGTCCCCCCTTGCTCCGGACTTCACTCTTTGCAATAGTGACTCGGCCTCTTCCACAACGACCTTCGAAGGGAATCCTGCTGCCAATAGGCGGCCTACTTGATAATTAAAGCTCTCCTGCATGCAATGTGGGCACGATTTTCGGAGCGCAAATTGCATGCACTGGAGTGCGATGCCCCTTTTTACTATTTTAGAGTGTGCAGAGTCTAAAGGAAGCAAGCCCTTTTTCACACGTGGGAGACAGGCCCAACAAACGTGGTCAGCACTGAACTCAAGTTTTAGATCCAAAAATTGTGAACGATTGGCGTCCGGTAACTCGTGCGTGAAGCGAAGACCTTGCCCTTGCTTCCTAAGGGTATCTAGAATACTAAAAATATAAGCGGAGGATGTAAAGTCACTCTGCTTATGTAAAAGGATTAAGAAATCACCTACATACCTAAAAACCTTTAATACCTGTCCCCCAACGAAAGTACGCTGAAGCGCTTGGAAAATGTCAGATAAAAATATATCACATAAGACGGGAGCTACACAGGAGCCAATGCAAACTCCATTGTGTTGCAAGTAAGACTGCTCATTAAAAATGCTAAAGTAATGCTAAGATAAAATTCTAGCAAAGAAATAAAGTTGTCTACAGACAGCCCATTAAAATTTATAAAATCCACTTCCCCGTTTTCTTCAATGCATCTTTTTACAGAAAGAAGGAGTTTGTCCGTTGGTATTGAATAAAACTGGTCTTCTATATCAACAGAAAATGCATTCCCTATATGAGGTGCTCACTGAATATATTTAGCCACATCACAAGAATTACTGACTGCAAAAAGGATCATCCACAGAGAGCTTGTTAGTTTCTTTAGAAGAAACTGGTTCACATTATGCTGCCACGCCCCCCTTTCACTTACAATTGTCCTTAAAGGAATTTTTTGGCTTGAGGGTCTTCGCTGTAAAAAATACATTCAGGCTGCCGCTCCTGCAGCTCCTAATTTCTTTAGCCAGTCCGCTCAGCTCCAACTTTTTGCGAAATTCCATAAACTTTGATTCATTCTGGCAGCACTCTTCTTGATCGGAAGAAAGTTCTTTGTCACTGCTGCTGAAGCCTTTTCATTAAAAACGTGATTCAGTATGACCAGGAATCCACCCTCTTTATCTGCTTGTAGTAGCGCAAGGTCATTACTTTTGAAAAACATGACAACACCTTCTAGCCTCCTGTCTTTTCGCTCTTGCGACCGTGAAGGGCAGGATTTTAACAAGCAATCCACTCCGTCCAGCAAACAACGTTTGTTGTTTTCTTGACTTGCCCTCGAATATAGGTCTCGTTTTTCCTGTTGAGTTCATGGGCAGGAACAAGTGCTGGCAAAGCAAACTTTGGCCCTTTCTCCAATACATGAGTATTGTCCTCCGGTAACTGTACATCACCCAAAACGACGACAGGCTTGTACGCACGAGTAGTCTTGTTGACCTGGAACCCCAGCAAGGACCTCAGCATGTATTTCCACTGGCTCTCAATCACTCTTGCTGCCATACTCTTCAAGCCATGCAGTTTTTTGAAAGCTGTCCATTCAGGGTTTTCCTTGAGGCACACCACACGCAGGCAGTAATGAAACAGCTGAACTTGGCGCCACAGTTTCGACCTTGAAATTCTTCCCACTCTTTTGACGTGGTTCCAAGAAGGCCTCACCGCTCCGAAAAAGGCCAACGACTTCCAGGTGGGTAAAACCCTTGCGGATGCAAAAGGCGTCTGTCCTTGTCTGCCTCTTCTTTTTTTATGACCTTATTTACGCTGTTCGTTACTGTGAGCCTCATATTTCAGGTGTGGAAAAAAAAAGGCACGACTTTGGGCATTTCGGTTCCACTCGGTGAAGTGCCGCCTGTGACAGCAGCGCGGCCATGTCTGCGACGTGTGTCCAGGACAAACAGCGAGCAGAACAAGGGAACACCTAACATGGCCACACCACCAATGCCGTACATCCAGTAGGGGGAAAATGCGACGGTCCAAAATCTGAGGGACTGTGCCTCTTTCAAATGGCAGATAAGTTCGTCGGGAACATTCACGCCGCAATCATGCTCACTCTGCATTGGAATGGACTAGCTATCAAGATGCAGCTGGACACAGTTTCTATCATCACTTGGCCCACCTACGTACAGCATCGAGATGCCTGGCCAAAACTGCAAGAATTGCCGCTCAAGTTGTCATGCTTCCTTGGACCACTTCCCATGCGCGGCCAGTTACAACTCGGTTTCCTCGAGGGGGCGGGGGGACGACAACGACGACGAGAGCTACGTTAGTCGTCTTGGGGTGTTCCGGGCTGAACCTGTGTGGCCGGGGTGTCATGACAGCACTGGACCTTCTGTGGTACCTGGTGCCCTCTGCAACGCAGGAAGGTGATAGCGCAGCCATCTGCGAAGTTATCAGTGACATTGAGGTCGTGTTAGAAGAGTTTTCAGATGTTTCGATCCAAGCTAAAGCTCATAAAGGGACCACCTACCCGCGTGCCACTGCGCGACAATGCTGTTTCTCGGTTCTGTAAGGCACGGCAGGTTCCGTACGTGCTACGCTTGAAAGTGGAGGCCGAAATTGATCGCTTGGTTGAAAATGGAATTCTGGCCCTTGTTGCACACTCGTTGTGGGCGGCACCTGTGGTAGCTGTGGTAAAGCGCGTAACGGGAACATTCGCATATGCGGCGATTTCAAGATGACTGTTAAAGAAGCCTGCCACACGATCCAGTGCCTTCTCCTGCACATAGAGGACATCGCAGCAACGTTGAACGGGGGCAAAGTATTTACAACCATCGTTCTCCGGGACGCGTACAGTCAAATAGCGTTAGACGAACAACACAAAGAAGGGCCTTTTTTGCTTGACCCGCCTTCCACTCGGAGTAGCTTCTGCACTAGCACTTTTCCAGCAATGCATGGAAACAATTTTGCAAGGTCTGCCTGGGGTCCAGGTTTATTTAGACGATGTAATCATTGCAGAAAAGCAGAACAACGACACCAGCTTATGCCAAGTGCTTGGAAGGTTCCGCGAGTTTGGGGTGCGACTGAATCGGGAGAAGTCAGATTTCGTGAGAATGAAGTTGATTTCTCGAGTTACCAAATCAACGACAAGGTTGTTCATGCCAAAAGGGAAAACCTGGAGGCTATCCTATACGTCAACACACCTGTGGGATTGCCTGAGTTTAGGTCACTTTTGGGGGGTCTGGTCACATATTGCCGGAAGTTTCTACCGCAGGCAGCCACGATTCTTGCACCTTTGTACAAACTACTGCACGCCAGGACAGAGTCGATGTGGGGCATGCCTCCGGAGCAAGCATTCGAAGCACCTAAAGCTCTGGTTAGGAAAGTAGAGTTTCTTGCTCATTACGATCCGGACAAACCATTGGTACTGGAATGTGACGCTTCAGCAGCCATCATTAGAGCCATTCTTTCGCATGGCACAGCTGAGGGGATAAGGCAACCCATCGGCTTCCATTCCTGCATACTCACAGACGCAGAGTGGAAATATTCACAGCTCGAAAAAGAAGCCCTCACCTTGGTATTCAGTGTAGCTAAATTCCGGCCACATTTGTTGGGTAAGAAATTTACACTTCTGACTGATCACAAGCCGCTAGTCAGTATTTTCAACCCAGATAAGCCAATCCCTGCCATGGCGGCCTCCAGGATCCAGCGATGGTTTCTCCAGGTGAGCAACTACTCCTACAACGTCAAGTTCAAGGATGGCAAAGCAAATGTCCCGGCAGACGCACTCCTGCCTACAACGGGCAACACCTTCCAGGGAAGTGTCGAGAGATGAGGGCGGCGCCGATGTTTGAGAGCACTGTCAGCCAAACAACTGGCCCGCTACACGGCCGAAGATGAAGAGTTACTTTTGATGCAGGACTGGGTGAACTGGGAAGGCTGGCCGCGGCAGTTAGATGCGAAGCAAGAACATTGAAGCCATATCTCGTCTGCAAGGATTAGCTGTGTGAGAAGGCCATGGTTTTTTGGGGCTGCCAAGTTGTCGTGCCTAAAGCAGCAAGAAACTCAATGTTACAGTTTATTCATGAGGCGCATCAAGGAGTCACTGCGACGAAGAGGCTAGCATGCTCGCTGCTTTGGTATCCTGGCATTGACAAAGATATTGAGCAACTAGGTAAGACGTGCAGTATGTGTGTTCAAGCTATACCGATGCCTCCATGCTGGTTACCAGTTCCGTGGCCGGAAACAAGGCAGCCGTGGTCTCATCTGCACGTGGATTTTGCGGGACCAGTGAAAGGCTATATGCTGTTAATTGTGGTCGATTCCCACAGTAAGTGGACGGAAGCTGTGCCTATAAAAACGTCCACAGCCGGGACAACCACAGGTGCCCTGCGCACCCTCTTTAGCAGGTTTAGGTTGCTGCACACAATCGTAACATATAATGGGCCCAGTTTTCAAGCCGGGATTTGCGGACTTTCACTGTGCTGAATGGAATAAAGCGCATGCGCACCACAACATATCACCCACAATCTAGTGGATTGGTGGAGCGAGTGGTGCGTATCATCAAAAAAAAAATCCTGCAGAAAAACAAGCAAGGTTCAATGCAAATGCGGCTGGCCAGGATCCTTCACAACTACCGTCGAACGCCCATATCGGATGGCAAAACACCGGCTGTGCTGCTGATGGGGCATGAGCCACACTCCAGATTAGACAACTCCCCTTAGGTTCTCCCCTTAAGAGAAGGGGAGACTGTTATATCGTCATGCACCGCATGGGCTGATGAATGCGGTGCACACATACTGTATCACTTGCTTCCCTTTCCCTCTTTCCTGCTGTGCACACGTTACTTGCACATGTTACTTGTAATAAACGGGTTTTGCTTGGCTGGCTCTGCTTACTAGTGCACGGTCACTTCAATTGTGGCAAGAATTGCAGATAACGTAACATTCTGGAATTACCTTCACAAGTGGCTGCGGAAGCATTCTTGAAGTGCACATGAAACTTGCCCTTGCTTTCTGTATTCCAGACTCGTACGATGATATCTGGAAGGTTAATTTCTCCATGCGGTGAGGCGTGACGAGCTCTGCAAGGTAGTATGTCTCCTGTTCTACGCGACTCTAGTTCAACCATACGATTAGCAATGAACAATAAGTAAGCCCTGTTTTCCCAATTGCAGCGGAAAGTGCAGATGGCTGCATGACCTGTAACATTCGAAGCATTGTGCAAGAAACCAAATGTTGGCATGTTTCGACATCCAGTGATGTTTTGAGACATGATTTCCAACAGGTGGTCTTTTCGTTCAAAGATGCATGGCACTTACCTGCATTATCATCGTACGAGCATGATGGTTGTACCTCCACATTGCTCACCTTCTTTATCACTGTGATGAAGTGAAGTGGCCGTGCAGGGCAAAATGCAAGGTGTTTGAAGTGCGCGCCACCGATTCATCAAAGAAGACGACGAAGAGGCAGTGCGTCATTGCGCGTGGTCGCGTGAAGCCGTCCGGCAAATGAGGAGGCGCCACGGCAGAGAAGGAGAGACTGCCGAGACTTCCGGAGGAGAGCCAGGCAGACGTGGCTTGGTCATCGAGGAACCAGGGCGCGGGAGTGAGATCCGTCGGGTTACGGACTCGAGATCTCGGCAGGCTCCCACCTGGTGTCCTACCACCTCTCACTTCAGGCCTGGTGTAGGTGGAACATCGTCAGGACGTTCCCGCCAGGCAAATCGGCTCCCACTCCAGCGAGCGCAAGCCACCGACCGAGTTAGCAGCACAGACGCCGAACGTGCTCCGGGTCAACGGCCTCAACAGGGAGCAGCGTTCCTGGCCGCGGCGTCGGACATCGCGCCCTCAGCGCTGCCTCCACTACGGCCGTTCCCTCCATGCAATCCCCTGCAGCGGCGAGTGATCATCGACCTGCCCACCGGTGAACTTTTCCCGTTTTGTATTGTGCCCGCGTGACCTTTACTGTACTTCTCACATATTCTATTCCTTTTGTATGTTTCGTTCTTTCTAGTCCATCTAATTCTTCCATCATTTTTCTTCTCAATACACTGTTTGTTAAAAACATAAACGGCTTCGTCGTTATTGCACCGATGACAGTTTTTTCATCGGTATGATTCGAACCTGAACACGAGTGTCTCTTGTTTCTAAAAGAGTTATTTTGGTCTTTCCCTCTCTTGCTCGTTACAATCACGTAGTCATCTTACCTTCGAAGATCACTGCAGGGATGTTTGCTCGTTGAATTGCATGCCAGCCGATTGAGTTGAGTTTCACACCATTTGTGTTCGTGAAATCTCCACATACAAAAAGGTTATAACGCTTCACTTAGCAAGCACGGAGTTGTTCCAAAATGTTTGGGCACTTTGCCTCCCTTGTGCACTGCAAGCAGAATGTTATGAATTTGCTTCGAGTGTGTGTAAGTCTTGTGGTTCCTTCAAGACAGTCAGATTCCCAAGAAATGGTGATAATTCATTCTTTGTCCACATGAATTAATTCATACGTGCATACGTTACATGCAAGTGTTTGAGTGCTGTCCCCTTCTTGTATACGAATTTGATTGTGAATGTGGCAGCTCATACTAGGGCAGTAGACTCCCGATGAATGTGCAGGGTGGCATGATGGTCCCTTTAGCAATGCGAAAGACAACAAAGGTGGAAACCTCTGCTTCTGTGAGACACCCTACGGCCGCAAAACATAGCCTTCGAGACCGAAGAGCATATCATTACAGATTTGATGATGCCAGCATGATGTATAGCTATCAAGTCGCGCCACCTGTCACTTAGCAGGGAAAGTGCTAGCGTGGCGGCATGTAGTTCTGATTATCCCTGGAGGATTCATTTTGCGTTCGAATTAACGAGTGCTCTAGCAGATAGGGTTCTATGGAGCTCGGCCGGACCTTGCTGCATAGTTCAAATTGTCTAAAAATTCAAATGAATGAAGTTTGAATTAATGAGCTTTCACTGTACTTGGCATCTAGTCTCAGAGCTTCCTGCTGGGATAAGGGGTCACAAAATTGAGCTAGCTACAAAGACCCCAGAGTTGTGTGTGTGTTGGTGGGGGGAAAGGAGACGGAATGGCTAGCCCCTTCCCACACTGTGTAAGCTTCACAGCATGCCAGCGAGCACAACAGGGACCAATGATAAAGCCGTGAACCAACCCTAGGCAGCACTGAAACAGCAAGTGTGCAGTGGACAAAATTTGTTTTCTTTTTGGATGTCACATTCCATTAACTCTTGGCACCAACACGGTGCACACCCAGCAGCCAGACTTCATTGTTGTAATCAGTAGCGGGGCATGCGGCCATTGTTGCAAGAGTGCTAGTTCACGATAGAAAACACACAAATGTTTGATGGAGCAGCTCATCATTCTCATAACCGATACATTGTTAGAACTATAAAGGGGTTAAACTGTATTCCATACATCCAGTTAGTATTGGATGTGTGGATGTGGGCTTCTGCATCTGTAAAACAGCTTCATAGCAAGTGAAATGGACATCAAGTGCAGCAGTAAAAAAAAAAATAATAACTTGCTTTGAGCATGGTTGCATAGTGGAGCATAGTTGCTTTCAATAGCTTGCTTTGAGCATGGTTGCGTGTTTTGTCTTTTCAGTTTCACATATACTTTTGTGCTGTTATTTTTCTGGCCTGTAAGCCGTGATTACTAGTACTATATTCAGTGTGTTTCTCTTACTTCAGAAACACGGTAAGTGGTTTTGTGGTGTTTTGTGTGCACATTAACTGTGTTCCACTTCCATATATAAAAAAAAAAAACACTACGTTGTGTTCTTGTTATAATGATTGCATGTATTGGGTGTTTCTTTCGTTTGTGTAGTAGTGCATTGTTGTGTCACTGTGTTCCTCGTCGGAGTCAATAATGACGAAGAGGTGGAGTGCCGCGCTTACCTGCTCTTCTGTTTTGGCCAACTTTGGTTAATAATTACACAAGCTATACTAAGGTTAGGTGGCTGAAACTTTTTAAAGTAAATACACCCATGTTTTTACTTGTGATAAATTATTTTTGCTTTTTATAGGGAGTGTACTTATTTTTATAAAAATCCTCAAATTCAGCCTATGAAGCATTTTTCTGTCCACTTTGCGGGCTTATATCTCAAAAAAGGCTTGTGGCAGAGCAGCGAAAATTCATCATTACGTTCTAAGCATACTCTTTTGTCAAACTGCAAAAGCTTATATTTATATAACTTTTCAATAAATAGATACGGGCGGGCGAACTTCGAAAAAATACCGAACAGTGGAAATTTCTGAAGACAATTAAAAAAAAAACCCATCTTTGATATTTTTTAAACTTTGTACACTTATTCTCCTTCACGTTGGCTTTCACAATCACCAAAAACATGTTGCATAATTTTGTTCCACTAGGAGTTACAGGCCGTCAAATTAGACCCTTACGCAATGATAGGCAATTGTTGTTGATCCGGCTTCTTGCCCGCTGAGTGTATAGAATGAAAACAGAATTGAATTTCTGGCCCTTAAGAGGCCAGCAGCACCGAAAAAAGGTGTTAGTGGCACCGATGACGTCAATTTAGACATGATTTGGTCACCCGAGCGGCCATGAGTGCGGGGCTACCGAGCAGGTGCGCGCGCCCCCAGATGCTCTCTGTAAGAGAGGCACAGTCAGCTCCTTTTCGCCTCCTGAAACCAAAAGTGTTCAAAACATTTCTTGGATAACTTCAACGCGTGTGCATTAAATATTCGCTATCCATTCTGTCTTTTTTCGCACCATAGTTAGGCCCTAAAACAAGGCGGAGATGGAAGCAAGATCAAAACACTATCAGGTAGCTATGAGCACTCGCTTCACGCACGCGGTCGACAGCTGCTGCCGCCGCTAGAGAAACAGTGCACCGCCACTTGTGGTCAGTATAACGCAAGAACGTGGCACTCCAGTGCCAAAGCAAGATATAGAACGCCAAAGGAAACAAAAGCAAAACAATTGGTAACCGGACGCGCGCACCTATCTCAGATGGAAGACAACCTGCCGGTTTACTCCAAGGTGACATATGTGTGATGAAACCGCAAGTCATTTAAAAAAAAAAGATAGTTCGGAAAGAGCTGTTGTCCCAGTACCCAATGGTTATTCTCAGCAACTGGACACGGGAAAAACGTGTGCGATGGAGTCGGAGGTCCCTTCAAGCATCAGGCAATGCTCAACAACTTGAGGACAAACCCTGAAAGTGCAATTCGTACAGCCAGAGACTTTGCAACCATTTTCTCAGAGAAACTGAAAGGGCTGCATCTAATACATCCTTGAAGAAAAAGAACTTGTTGCCTTCCGCGAGTTTAAGAAGGAAGTGGATGAGAGTACCCGCGTTCCATGGTGTTGGCATGCCTGACAGCTATCCACGTCAACGAAAGCATCTCCTGGTTTGTACGTGGCACGAATAGCAGGGCCTGCTTGGAAGGAGTTACGTGTACATGAAAGAAGAAATCTGAACTGTCTAATCAATCGAATAAACTCGATTTCAGCCCAGAAACATGAATTAATGAAGCGGTTCTTCTTGACCTCCCCAAATTTTCCATTTTGCTAAAGGTTCTTTGGAAAGCGCTCCTTGCTTATTGCATTTTTATCCTACCTTTCATTTTTTTTTTTGCCGGGCAGGGGGGGGGGGGGGGGGAATCTAAGCTACGCATTGAGTTCTTACTGCCTTTTTGCTGAGGTAAAGGCGGAAAATATCTGTCTGCGCTACGACACCGCGGCGTATCAAAGAACCCCACGCCTACAAAACTGACCCCTAATCATTCAGTATTGTGCTCCTCACAGCTAATATGCAGCGTTCAGACATAAATTACCGGGCACATTATCATGCCAAAATTTGAAGGCCGTACGCGATCACAAATGTCAGAATAATCAGACGTTCATGGTTCGCTGAGCCTTCCATAAGGGTATAATTTGACGGCCTGTAACTCCTAGTGGAACAAAATTATGCAACATGTTTTTGGCGATTGTGAAAGCCAACGTGAAGGAGAATAAGTGCACAAAGTTTAAAAAATATCAAAAATGGGTTTTTTTTTTAATTGTCATCAGAAATTTCCACTGCTCGCTGTTTTTTTGAAGTTCGCCCGCCCTTATCTCTTTATTGAAAAGTCATATAAATATAAGCTTTTGCAGTTTGAGAAAAGAGTATGCTTAGAACATAATGCTGAATTTTCGCTGCTCTGCCACAAGCCTTTTTAGAGATATAAGCCCGCAAAGTGGACAGAAAAATGCTCCATGGGCTGATTTTGAGGATTTTATAAAAATAAGGCGCGAAACAATCTGTACGGCGTCGCGCCAAACATGTCGTGCGCTACCGCAGTGTTTCTCTATGGCACAACGTGATCGGGCAGCGACACGCACAGTGATCGTTGCGGTTTCTTTCGATTTGAAACGCTGTACTAATTTCTGGGAGGCCTCTCCGGCATGGTGAACACTCACAGCGAAAAGAGCAGGCCATGAGAAAGCCTTGGGTGTCTAAAAACGTCGCAAAATGCCGCCCGAACGGGAAAGGCACGGATGCTAGCAGACGCCGCCCGCTTCCCGCGTGGTCACTTGAGGGGTGGAATCCGGTTTGTTTGAGACCGCGCGCGTAAAAGAGGTGGGGGGTGACTTCTCGTGAAAGCGTACGGCATCTGCCCCTGTCACGCTGTCTACATGCTCGAGAGACGCCAGGATCGCTTTTGCTGACTTTTTGTGTTTTGTTATTTGTTGTTTTGTTGCTTTTCTCTACGTCCCCATTCCGGTTTCTCCCTTCGAAAATGAACCAGTCGTCTTGATGCGCTCGGTTGAGGTGTCCTCAGTGAGCGACAGTTACCGTGCACTCTTCTGGTGCGCTGAAAGTGAATGAACGTGTCGTGCCTTTTTCAACTCTCCGAAGTTTCTCTCCGATTAAGCCTACAGGGAGATAGCCAGAGCTCAATCCGCGTAAGGTTTGCTGCCAGTAGTACTTGTTCAAGTCACGGAGTACCAGCATACCTGGCCGGAGTCACGAACGGATGTACAACGAGGCCAGGATCAATGAAAACGCTAAGCGAAGCGCATGTGAAGGAATTCATGGCAGCAACAAACGAGGAATGTTCGGGGATGAGGTGTGTGTGCGTGATCCAGTGTTTAGTGAGTTGAACTCCACGTCAACTCACGGACTTATGTGAAGTATTAGTCCTCCATCATCGGATACAACAGGCAGCGTGCTGGCATAACACCTCTATCTTGCAGGGTACGATTTCGTTATTGGGTTGATCCGAGTGACCATGTGCATTGCCGGATGTCTGTTTTTGCCTATCCGTGTCGTTCTTACATAAATACTGTTTGATTACGGAAGCACAGAGCAATGGTTTTACTGAACTACAAGTTCCGATGTGTTCTTCGCGCGTTCTTCACGGCTAATTCCGTGTCATATACGCGAAATTTGCCTGCCCGCACGGTACGATGATGTGAGAGAACTTCATGTTACCAAAAATGTGTGTCTGGATGGCGTACCGGCCCAGCTGGCGGCGAGTATCATTACTTTCGGTAAAAGGTACAGCGTTCCGCACTGCGCGCCGCTTGCGTCGTCTGCTACGATGCCGTACGGGTCGTTTGCGCCGGATTCGGCGCATGCGCACTCGGACCATGCAAAAGGCGGATTGTACCGCACCCTCGATTGTAATGCACACCCATCTCCCACAAGGAAAAAGAAAGTGAAAGATCGATTGTAACCCGTACCCATTTTTCGTGACATGAAACAAAAATGAAAGCCCATAGTAATCAACCTTCTCATATTCATAAAACCAAATGCCATACTCGCGTAACGAACGCACTCACACAATAAACGCACTGCTAATTTTGAACCTCTGCAGTCTCTCGCTTCACTTGATCCGCGGTGTCTCGAAAACGTTCGGCGCGCCGATTCATAAGTCGTGCGTCCCGTTAAAGCTGCCGCACATTGGCGGGCGTAGCTGCTGCAAGCAGCGGTAACATCATTTACTCACAGTGCTGCATTCCTCCGTGCTATCGCAGTTCCCTCACGCCCGCTGCCGTGTGCTGCCATGTGTGCTGCGCAGGCTGGCGCAGCTAAGCCTAAGCATGGTCGGGGCGTGGTCGCGTTGTCACCGTGGTGCCGCGATGCAATCTCGGACGTCAAGCTGTGCGCACGACTGAGAGGCTCGGGCTCAGCACGGATATGAGGGGGAAATGTGATGATGAGCCATTTTTCGTGCGGTGATGGGAAACATCTATTTTCCCATTACGGCCACCCTCGAACGCTATCGAAAGCTCGTGCGTCTGGAAGTCTCGGAGATTGCATCGGCGGCATAGCGACTTTGGTTGGCCAGAAGACAGCCAAGCGGGCGTGGCGAGTATCATCAGCCTACACATCATGTGTGTCATTGTGTCGTTACGCGGGGCCGGCGGTGACATGGAAACTACAGAAACTATGCACGCCAAAGAGCGCCGCGCCGCTAGCTCGTTTTTTTCGGCAGTGACCGTTCGACAGCGGCCGAAGCGCGTAGGAGGCGGCCATTTTGACACTGACGGCAATATAATAATGGTGTGGTTCGTTCACACTCGATTCTAACATGCAGAAGATTTTTAGACCCGTTCTATTCTGAGAAAAAAGGTGCACGTTAGATTTGTGCAAATACGGTATCTATGCTTCTCAATCTAAAGCCTAAGCCTGTCCAGGTCCCGATAACATTCACAATGCATTTCTACATTGATGTGCAGAGATGGTTTCTAATTTCCTTGTGATCATTTTCCGTGCCTCCCTCTCTAGTGTTCTGGACGATTAAAAACAGTACGAATTGCTCCATGTCAGGAGATAAATTATCGGTAACAAGTTATTGCCCAATATCTGTCGCCTGCTCCTGTTATAAGCTTCTTGAGCATATCGTAGCTAAATATATCACTGATTTTCTTAACGGCAACAACATACTTACCCCATTTCAACATGGATTCAGGAAGGGTTTGTCCACTGTCACTCAATTGGTTACAGTTAGACATACGTTCACATCTATTCTTGATAAATCTGGGCAAATTTATGTGATTTTTCTAGACTTCAGGAAAGCTTTCGATTTAATTCCCCACAATAGACTGATTTTCCAGCTTAATGACATCGACCTTTTTGATTTTATAGTAAATTGGGTCTCTGTCTACTTGTCAAATCGAACACAGTTTGTTGATATAATTGGTCACTCCTCATCAAAACTCCAGGTTATTTCAAGCACTTCTCAGGGTAATGTTTTGGGATCCCTTCTTTTTCTAATTTATATTAACGATGTTGTTAGAGTTGCCCTTGCCCATAGGGGAATAAGGCTATTTGCTGATGACTGTGTCTTGTTTAAGGAAATTGTTACCACGAATGATCAACCTCTCTTAAATATTTGCCTTAGTAATATTTTACAATGGTGTAATCAGTGGGATATGAAACTGAATTTAGACAAAACGGTGTACATGAACATAACAAAAATAAAAATTATTTCTCTTTTCCATATGCGCTTCAATGTCACATACTGAAAGAGGTCAGTGAATATTAACACCTTGGTGTAACAATAACAAATAATCTAAGTTGGAACATGCATGTACCAAATACTTGCACACCCACCTTCCATAAGTTATGCTTTCTCCTGTACGAACTTCATTTTGCTCGGCCATCTGTGAAATTGTTAGCCTGTTGCACTGTTATTAGACCTGTTCTAGAGTCATCATCATCAGCCTGTCTACGCCCACTGCAGGGCAAAGGCCTGTCCCATGTGTCTCCAATTATCCCTGTCCTGTGCTAACTGGGCCCAATTTAGTAGCTGCCCAGTGCAGTTGCTACGCCGTGTACTCGCCCAACCGTGTCGCAAGAAAACGCCGGTGTGCTCTCTTCCGATACTACCATATCAACTAGCTGTAACACACTGCGTCATATCAACTAGCGTAACACACTGTGTCCATCGGTATCGCCGCTGACACTCGCGATCAAGGCAGACAGCACGCATGCTATAGCAGTTGGAAGCGCACGTAGAGTACACTTTTAATGGCCGATAACCGAGACACGCCGCCATTTCTTTCAGTAGGACCGCTTTGCGAGCGCAAGCGCAATCGCGAGTGCCAATGGTGTTTATGCGGGTCGTCTCTCGTCTTTTCCCCCACCGAGCGCCGTTATCTTGATAACGTTTGAAAGCTGAAACTTTTGACTGCCCGTTTGCGCTCTCCTCACCTTCGATGACCACGCCCAAGAAGCGCAAATAAAGATGTCTGGCACATTCAGATAGCTATAGTGCACAAACACTGCCAGAGTACTTGTCCCAACACTGCTTTGAAAACATTGCCAAACCTGCCATTTCTGATCGCAAGTTACCGATATGTGAGACGATGGTCATTACCTAAAAACAAAAATAAGCAAGTTCGAAGGCCGATAACGCATACGGAATACAGAGCGCATCCTGTGCTTTTAACAGAGAGCGAGCGGACGTATATTGCGTGGGTGATCTTATCGCGTCAAACTGAACAAGTCGTCAACGCATTGCATCATGTAATACTGTACTGAGTAGTTGCCCGACAAGCGTAACAACGCGCTGGCACGCATACATTGTGCATGCTTTGGCTGGTTTTGTCGTCGAGCAAAAGCGCGGGTCGCGTTCGGCACGTGCTGCGCTCACGTACCACTTAACAGGCGGGGACCGCCAATTGATTGCACGTTTGTTTGTCAGCTGGTAAGTTGCGGTGGTGGTGTTGAAAAAGCGCAGGTTAAAAAAAAGGGGGGGGGGGGGGGGAGAGAGAGAGAGAAAAAATACGGCTGTACATTTCGTAGCGTCTAGAGGCTAAGCTGCTAGCTCTCGCGGTCAACATGCACGCAATGCGCTTGCCCAGCGACCTTGGCTTGGTCCGTGGCACGGGATGTGCCCGTTCATGTGACCTGTTGATGCAACGCTAGTGCTCTTGGTGTGCACGACTTATGTACCAGAGTGCGCACCGTTGGGCACAATGTGGCCCGTGCGTCTGCGCTGTGTATTGATGGCTGTGTGTGCGGTTGGGGCAGGCTGAGAAAATGACAATGTGAACATGCTCATTTTGTTACATCCCACAAAATCAAAATTCTGGATAAACGCCTTCGTACAGGAAGGGGTCGAGTTTGGACGGCTTTTAATTATTATTTTACATCCCTTGAAGCTTCGGTAACCGCACACATACAATACAGCTTCAAGTGTATGATACAATGAAAGTTGCCTATTTCACTGCGACAGTGCGAACTAAACGGCAACACACGAATTTTGTAGGAAGCTATGGTGGATGACTGCCTACCTTTTCGAGAGTACTTAGTGAAGTCACCACCAGTACCGTTTCCATCGGCTTACACCAGGTGTATAACCAGTCTCTCATCTCAGGGAGACTGCACAATAAGCAGTTTGCCGACACATGGTGTTCTATGAAAGGTTTGAGTGAGGGTGAGAAGAGACCACATTATAGCCTGTCCTGCACTATAGGCGGTTGCGTTGCAAGTTTTCTGAGCTGTACTTGTTCTCGCATGTTATGCTTTTTGAACTCTTACACAGCTATATGGTAGCCTGTTTTTATGAACCACCGTACTACTATACTGTGCACGGTGGCTTGGAAGGTTGTTGTGGGTGCATGTCTTCATGCAGAGAGCAAGGCAGAGGGTAGCAGCAGCGGGACGCCGAAGGAGACGGAAGAGGAAATGCTCATCCGTACTGGCCAGATGACACCGTTTGGCACCATTGTGGCTTCCCACATTGCGCAGCCCTCTGGCTCGACTAGTGCGGGGGTCGAGTTGGTGAGTCAGGCACCGCTGCTTCCTCGCAAGAGGAAGAAAAAAGAACGCCTGGGTACGGTGACGCGCCGAGGTGTTCCGAGAGCAAGGACGTCACGCAACAGCCTGCTGGACGACTTCTTCATCGATGATCCAGAAATGAGCGACTTCGAGGGTTCCGGCCAATCCGACGATGAGTATCGGCCCGAATCCGCTGCCAGTGATGAGGGCGATGACGACGATGGTTGTGACGACTTCCCTGTTGTAAAAGGTAAGCATTGGTCTATGGCAGTGGCGATCATTGCCATCAAAAGTCGGCAAGAAAGGAGGCCCAACTTTTGGTCGGAGCGTGTGTGTGATCCGGTGGCGGCGGTGGTAACAACTTTATTTGGCAAGTCCGGCAAATTTGTGGCCTGGGCCTAGGCTGCCCCTGAGGAGGTCCGGAGACCCTACGCTATCTTCTCGCCGCCTCACGGGCTTGCTCGATGGCCCATAACTGGTCTTATAGGTTTGAGCTGTGCAGCGTAGCCATCCACCACGCCACAGTTTCATCTGGGGAGACTGCATTTTCCCTGCCAATAACTTCACATTCCCAAAAAATATGCTTAAGGGATGCGTGAGCCGTACTGCATAGTTTACAGTTGTCATCAGAGTATAAATCTGGATATATCCTCCTGAGATGGACAGGGTTGGGAAAGGTCCTGGTTTGTAACTTCCGCCAGTCTACCGCTTGGGCCCTGTCGAGTTTGAGGTTAGGCGGTGGATGAACACGCCTGGATTTTTGATAAAATTTTGTTATGTCACAGTATCTGGTCATTCTGTCCCTCTCTAACCATTCCTCCCTTCAATTCCCATCCCCCAAAAAAGAGGATCTTTCTACGCGGGTGCAGCATGTGATCCAGGAAACAGAAATTAATTTGCAGCTGCTTGAGGGGCTAGTTGGTACAATGTGAGTCAGTCAGTTACACAAATTTATATGTTATTATATATTGAAATGTACGAACAATAAGGCTAATACCCCTGTCACACAGACAACAGTAAACCCTGTCAGTCTCCATAAGCGTAAAACTTTATTAAAGGGCTCCTAAAGCACCCAGAGGTCAAAATTTAGTTTTGGTGTTGCTTTTGTGCCAGTGTCCGCAATGAACATGTAGCCGAAAGAATTTTTCAAAACGGTGGCGAAATAGCGGGGTTACATGCATTGATTACATGCGGAGTTACATGCAAGTGATTGACACTACGATGTTTTACAATCTCGTTTAATTAGAGCATAATGTTTCGACGTTTACTATTAAAACGCGGCGCTTGCTTGTTTCGCTCTCTCCTGCACCACACACTGGCCGCTTGCGGTTACCGGCGCCACCTCCTCGCCAAGTGCTCCTCCGAATGTCGCGTGACAAACTGTCCACTTCCGGTTGACACGCCTCCACCGGCCTTAGCTGGCCTTGGCGCTTGTGCAGGTGTTTTGTTGTTTCTGTGCCAACGCTCTGTGCTAGCGCTCCCCAACGGTTTCTGCTCGGTAGTACAGTTGTTACAGTTTCTAGTCCGCACAAACGACACACTACGAGGAAGGACAGGCAGGGTGCACGTGCACTTGCAGACTAAGCGGAAGTCGGAGTTCCCCTTCGGCCAATCAGCGGAGCTCTGCCTCTGTCGACGTCATCGAAAACAACGTTGCTGTCCCTTGCCGTCGTCGCTGCTTGGAAATGCCCGTAGAGGTGCACAGGATTGTTTTTAGAGTTCGTGGTGCGGCCGCGGCGCGTACCGCTGCCACATTTGTCATCGTTCATTGTGACGGCATTCTCAACTTGATGTGTATGTTAACTTGAAATGTTAAAAAAAATGTCGGGGGTGGTTTAGGGGTCCTTTAAGGAGTTGGATGGCGACGGAGTTGTGGTCCTGTCGCACGGCAGCTTTACAAACTTTGGAGAGACACCACAAGGGACCCATTACAGACCGCTGCATGTACGTTTGCATCCAATACTTCACGTGTAGTCGTGCTAGAAACATGCATGTGAACCTGTATAATACCCACGATTTATTGAAATCTAAAGGAAAAATATTGTTTTGGTCCTCATCCCAAAAACCTGTTTCCGTGAGTGTGTTGATAGCAATGTTGGACTGGATGTGGTCAACAGTGCACCTCTGTTCTGATAAGCATTTTCTCAATCACACCCAGTAGTTGTCAGACACACTGCAAC